>WAAF01014283.1:0-47512 GCA_013400475.1 Tricholaema leucomelas | reverse complement strand
GCATTTATTCAAACCAATGACTGTTATTTCAGGTTTTCTTTCTACAACCAATATAATTATTTTATTATTCATATATATTTTAAAATTTATTTTTGTATTATTTATTCTTTTTAAGAAGTCAGTAAAGTTACATGTGCTCCTTTCTAGAGTTTGTGGGTGCTATAAATTTTCAGGCATAGCTGTCAGTCCAGGTAAATTGTCTTTTGCATGCAGGGAGGGGGAGTGGGGGGAAGGATCACCTCCCTCCACCTGCTGGCCACACTTCTCCTGATGCAGCCCAGGCTTCGGTTTGCCCTACAGACTGCAGGTGCACACTGCTGGCTCCTGTTGAGCTTCTCATCCACCCATGTCCCTCTTCTCAGGGCTGCTCTCCAGGCAGCCGCTGCCCAGCATCTATTTGTGCTTGGCATTGCCTCGACCCAGCTGCAGGACCTTTCACTTGGTTATGCTGAACCTCATGAGTTTGGCTTGTGCCCACCTCTCCAGCCTGTCCAGGTCCCTCTGGATGGATCCCTGCCCTCCAGCCTGGCTGCTGCACCACACAGCTTGGTGTGCTCAGCAAACTTGCTGAGGCTGCACTCAGTGCCTCTGTCCATGGCACCCACAAAGATGTTGAACAAGACTGGTGCCAGGACTGATCCCTGTGGAACTCCACTTGTCACTGGCTTCCTTTTGGCCATGGAGCCATTGACAGCCACTCTTTGGGTGTGGACATCAAGTCAGTTCTTTATCCATCTCGTGCTCCACCCATCAAACCCATGTGTCACCAGCTTGGAGACCAGGTTGTGGTGCAGGACAGTGTCAAAGGCCTTACTCAGCTCCAGGTAAATGACATTGGTTGCTCGCCTCTCATCTACTCATGTTATGACCTGTACATAGAAGGCCACCAGATTTGTCAGGCAGGTTTTGCCCTTGGTGAAGCCATGTTGACTGTACCAAATCACTTCTTCACTATTCTTCTTACTCATGAAGAGTTTGAGTGCTTTCTATACCAGAAATCACAGACACAGTTTATTGAATCTCATTTCAGATATCTGAAGCAGGATGATTATGTGTTAGTTAATCATATTGTCTCCCATGGAGGCTTTAGTGGCCTGCTTTTTCTTATCCTAAATCTAGAATATTGATTGATTCTCATTTTCTCTATTTCTCTTAGATGAATTCCAGTACAAGTGTAGACACATGCATAATAGATGTTTGAAGTTAAGTGAAGTAAGTAATTCCCTGAAGCCCAGCCACATCTCGTCGTCACTCTAGTGGAAAGTCATTCCATGATCTTCATCACAAATTCAGAACAGCAATGAGCAGGGCACTCCATTACATGAGCCCTGTTAGATCACAAGGAATGTACAATTTACTGCACTCATCCTGTTTACATGCTCACTGTGGAAAGACAAGAAAAATACCATCATGTAGCTAACGTGGTAAGGAAAAGGAAGAAATGTTCACTACTACTTTCTGCTCCTGAAAGGCATATGCCTACATCAGGGTTGGTGAGACGCTGCTTAGAATCATAGAATCAGACAGGTTGGAAGAGACCTCCAAGCCCAACCTAGCACCCAGCCCTGGCCAGTCAACCAGACCATGGCACTAAATGCCTCAGCCAGTCTGTTCGTGAACACCTCCAGGAATGGTGAGTCCAGCACCTCCCTGGGCAGCCCATTCCAATGCCAATCACTCCCTCTGTGGAGAACTTAAAATCCAGCCTAGATCTCCCCCTGGCACAACTTGAGACTGTGTCTCCTTGTGCTGTTGCTGCTTGCCTGACAGAAGAGCCCAACCCCACCTGGCTACAGTCTCCCTTCAGGTCGTTGTAGACAGCAATGAGGTCTGCCCTGAGCCTCCTCTTCTGCAGGCTGCACACCCCCAGCTCCCTCAGCCTCTCCTCACAGACCCCTCACCAGCTTTGTCACCCTTCTCTAAACACCTTCAGTACCTCAACATCTCTCTTGAATTGAGGGGCCCAGAACTAGACACAGCACTCAAGGTGTGGCCTGAACAGTGTTGAGTACAGGGGAAGAATAACCTCCCTCATCCTACTGGCTGCACTACTAGGACGGGGCTGGGTGCTAGGTTGGACTGGATGATCTTGGAAGTGTCTTCCAAACTGGTTGATTCTATTCTATTCTATTCTATTCTATTCTGATTTTTCCCCAAAATGAAAGCAGAATAAGGTGGAGGGCAGGAATAGTTATTTCTGACTAGATGAAATAGAACAATTCCAAGAACTCTTTTAGGGCTGGGGTATATCTAACTCAAGCTGCTGGTATAAAAGGAGGAGGAAATCCACCAGTCCATTTCCCGTTAGTTTGAAAACTGTCAGCTGGTTGATAATCTTCCCTGTTCAACAACTAACTGACATCAAACAGCATTATGGCCTCTGAAAATGTTTTTGCACTCTTCACAACTGTAAGCACAATCTCCCTCTCGACATGTAAGCCTTCATGCAGAACAAAGCTGCTGTGGCTGCTGCCTTTATACAGTTGAGACTCTGATGTGCCAGACTTGGCATAAGCCTGTCTCTTATTAACATCAAAGCCTCTCAAATAAAACACCATTAGTGTTGTTTTGGATTTTCATGAGCTATGCATATAAATACACATCTCTCACACTGTCATCCTTGCATTATGCTTCAGCATTAATGACAGCTCTGAGACACAGGATTATGATTCAGAGTTGAATATTGGTTTTAGAAAATGGGTTGATAGCCAAGCATTTGATTTAGAACTGTCTATAAAACTGAAAGATACAGCAGATTTGTAACTGAATTTTTGCACTCTTTTAACATCTTCCATATGAGACTCCATTCCTTTCTCACCCACTACTATTGTCTTCCAGGCTCTATGTCTGATTGTGACATATCTCCTTTCTCAGAGGGACTTGGTGGTGCTGGTAGATGAGAAGCTCAACAGGAGCCAGCAGTGTGCACTTGCAGCCCAGAGGACAACCAGAGCCTGGGCTGCATCAGAAGTGTGGCCAGCAGGTGGAGAAGTGTGGCCAGCAGGTGGAGGGAGGGGATTCTCCCCCTCTGCTCCACTCTGCTGAGACCCCACCTGGAGTACTGCATCCAGTTCTGGAGCCTCTATTCCAAGAGTGATGTGGAGATGCTGAAGCATGTCCAGAGCAGGGCCAGGAGGATGCTGAGAGGGCTGCAGCAGCTCTTCTGTGAGGACAGACTGAAAGAGTTGGGGCTATTCAGCCTGCCTAAGTCTCTCTGACTGGCAGCACAACTCCTTGGTGTGTCAGCCACTCCCCCAGCTTGGTGTCATCATCAGACTTGCTGACAGTGCACTCCCTGCCCTCATCCAGGTCATTAATGAATACATTGAATAATACTGGTCCCTTACTGATGTTGAACTTAATCCCCTCATCCAGATCACCAATAAAGATATTGAACAGGACTGGGCCCAGGACTAATAATAATACCCCTTCCTACATTATTAATTAACAATTAGCTACTGATTATACAAACTAAAATCTCTTTGAATTCAGGGCTTCAATATCTATATAAAAGACAAGAAGTGAATCACAATTTTCTGCACTGAGTACTGTTATATTTCTAAACTATGTTACTGTCTTCATCAGCACAGTACCCTGAGAGCAGAATTCTGACAATAAATAAGATGTAGTCACAAAATCACAGACTCAAGCAGGTTGGAAGAGACCTCCAAGCCCATCCAGTCCAACCTAGCACCCAGTCCTAGCCAATCAACCAGACCATGGCACTAAGTGCTTCATTCGGGCTTTGCTTGAACACCTCCAGGGACAGTGACTCCACCATCTCCCTGGGCAGCCCATTCCAATACCAATGAGCCCATTCCAATGCCATTTACATTCTAATGTCATTTACAGATGTAGCACAGATGTGGGCAGTGTTGTCAGTTGCAGACGCATACAATAGCAAGGGCAAGGAATAGCCTTTTGGAGCATGGAAATTAGTTTATACTGGATTTGTGTTAGATTTGTCTCAGATTTGGAGCAGATTCTGGAGAATTTTATCATGGAATCATAGAATCAACCAGGTTGGAAGAGACCTCCAAGCTCATCCAGTCCAACCTAGCACACAGCCCTATCCAGTCAAAGCACAATTGGGTTAGGGTTAGTCAGTGGCATCCTGGCCTGGATCAGGAGCAGTGTGGCCAGCAGGACAAGGGAGGTTATTCTGCCCCTGTACTCAGCACTGGTCAGGCCACACCTTGAGTGCTGTGTCCAGTTCTGGGCTCCTCAATTCAAGAGAGATGTTGAGGTCCTGGAATATGTCCAGANGGTGCTAGGTTGGACTGGATGATCTTGGAGGTCTCTTCCAACCTGGTTGATTCTATTCTATTCTATGCAAAATTAATAACTTGTATTATTTTTTTTTAATCCAGGCAAATATTGTTTATTAACAAAACAGTTAATTAAACTGTTTGTTAACATTTTAAAAATGCAAAGAGGGATTTTTCCATTACAAATAATTACAATGGGGGAGGGGAAGTATAGGACTCTTTGTGCGACACCGTATCGCATCGAGATAGTACTTACAGTTTGTTTGAGTGGTTGAGAAAGCAGCAATAAACTGCAAGAAGAATCTTTGAAGCCACAAAACCAACTCATCAACCCACCACACAGCATTCCTGTGCAAAACAAATTGGTCTTTTCTCATTTCTGTTTAGAACCAGCTCTTCATAGACTAAACTTCAGAAAGTCGTGGAGTTTCTGATGTGCTCTCTATATATACAAGCAGTACACTCACTATAAACATAATGAGGGAGGTAGGAAATAGAACCCCACAATAAGATCCTAAAATACCGACCCCCTCCCATGAAGAGCTGCTTGATAAAGAGAAATGGTGGGGTGACAAAAGGTAAGAGAACCTTAAAGCACTAATGATTTGAGCAAGAAAATATCAGCTTACTCTCTGATTTCTGCACTACTAAGGCTTACAAAGATTTAATTTTCAACCAGAAACAGAAGTTCATTTAGAAGTGAGCCCAGTAAGAAACACTTGGTGTTTGCACATGTAATTGATAAGTGCCCTACAGTACTGAACAGAAACACTTTTGTTTTAACTGAGTTCTCAGTGTTTACAAAGCTTCCAGACTGCTTCCTACGAACTACAAAAGCTGGTTTATGTGCCATAACTCTCTGCTACACAACTTTTACAAGACTCAAACACACAGTAGCATGACTTTGAATCTTTCCAGGCTGTACTGATATGCATAGACATTAGGAACATGATTTAAATATAATTTTCCAGTATGCAAGCAAATAGAAAAGGGAAACTTTCAAATACACATCACCAAGTATCTACTACCTCTTAAGAAGATATATCTGCCAAATATGTATATTCTTTGGCACATTGTACTTCTAGATTTAGGGGTTAGGTGGCCAACAGAAGCCATGGTCCAGTTATGAGTCAAATAAATATAATGTTACCAACACCTTGTTGAACAATCAAAATTTCACCAGTGTTACACTACTCACAAATGAGTTCTGGGCCACACAGTTCAGGAGAGATGTTGAAATGCTGGAAGGTGTCCAGACAAGGGCGATGAAGCTGGTGAGGGGCCTGGAGCACAGCCCTGTGAGGAGAGGCTGAGGGAGCTGGGGGTGTGCAGCCTGCAGAAGAGGAGGCTCAGGGCAGACCTCATTGCTGTCTGCAGCTACCTGAAGGGAGGTTGTAGCCAGGTGGGGTTGGTCTCTTGTGCCAGGCAAGCAGCAACAGAACAAGAGGATACAGCCTCAAGTTGTGCCAGACGAGGTCTAGGCTGGATGTTAGGAGGAAGTTGTTGGCAGAGAGAGTGATTGCCATTGGAATGGACTGCCCAGGGAGGTGCTGGACTCACCATCCCTGGAGGTGTTCAAGAACAGACTGGCTGAGGCATTTAGTGCCATGGTCTGGTTGACTGGACAGGGCTGGGTGCTAGGTTGGGTTTGGAGGTCTCTTCCAACCTGGCTGATTCTATGATTCTAAGCAGCATCTCACCAACCCCGATGTAGGCATATGCCTTTCAGGAGCAGAAAGTAGTAGTGAACATTTCTTCCTTTTCCTTACCATGTTAGCTTCATGGTGATATTTTTCTTGTCTTTCCACACCACTTAATGCATACAATGTTTCTGTGTTTCACTCAGATGTTTGACTTGCATGTATATAATCTCTGTAGTAAACCAAATTGTTTATCATTTTCAGCTTCTGATCTCTTAATAACCCATTGATCCTTTTCAGCAGCATGTCTGGGTGCTAGGTTGGACTGGATGATCTTGGAGGTCTCTTCCAACCTGGCCGATTCTGTGACTTTTACCTAATAAAATTATTTCAGTTACATTTTATATAAATATTAAAACTAAAAGTTGTTAGAGAAATTCTAACAAAATCTGGAGCATCTTCTAGAGGAAGGCTATTGAATTTAATGTTGAAGTAAGATAATAAGGAATAGCTCCACTGGATTTTTGGTAATCCTTCATGACATATGCAGAGAGATTTCTGTATCATGTGTTCCATTTGTTGCACTGATGGCCTCCAGGGTGAACGATCACTGTGTTGATCTAATTCCTATTTCTTTGCTACTTTAGGATTTTTCTGCTATTGTTATTATTATTGCATGAAGTCACAGACTCAACAGCTGAAGGCATAAGTGACTCAATATTGATAAAAAGGATATCAATAAATTTCACACACTTATCAACAAGTAAATTAGTAGTTCTCAATTTTATTTTACCTTGTTTAGTCTCTGCATCTTTTAAACCAAAGTAGTCAATTGGGATTTCAACAGTCAAGAAAGCCTTTTTGCTCTGTTACAGTACATACATAAAGCAGGATGAAAAAGGTCATGATCTGTAGGTCTAAACCTTGAAGAGGATGCAGATAATCATAGAAGCACAGAATGGTTTATGCTGGAAGAGACCTCCAAGATCATCCAGTTCCAATCCCCAGCCATAGGCAGGGACACCTCCCACTAGAACAGGTCACTCAAGGCCTCATCCAACCTGGTCTTGAACACCTCCAGGGACTCTGGAGCACTGGAACAGGCTCCCCAGAGAGGTTGTGGAGTCTCCTTCTCTGGAGACTTTCAAGGCCCATCTGGATGCATTCTTATGTGATCTGTGCTAGGTTGTATGGTCCTGTTGTGGCAAGGGGGGTGGACTCGATGATCTCTTTGGGTCCCTTCCAACCTCTATCATCCTGTGAGCCTGTGATCCTTACTGGAAGTGGAACAGGGAGAAATCACTGCTGTGTGAAACTTCGTTTTCTACTAATGATAAAGTGTGACNAGGTGAATCAGCCAAAGCAAATGGAGGGTGAGGTTAGAAAGCAAGATGGAGTTCAGCCAGCAGCCCCAGAGCTCCACAGCAGCAAAGAGCTGAGAGCACAGCACAAAGCCAAGTGCCCAAGCGAAGTGCAGAGCAAAGTGACTTTATCTAATGTTTTGCTTTTCCTTTCTACACATCTCAGCAAGGCTGTGAGCGAAGTAGACCTCATCATTGTTTTCATTTCTCAGCCTATTATCTAGTCCTTCTCACCAAAACATTCTAGCTAGGATCAAACTAGCACAGTGACAAAAATCAAGCCCTTGGTAGAATGCTGGCCAAGTAGTTCTATTTGTAAGCCCTCACAGATTCAAGCCCAAAAGATAATTCATAATTTTTCCTAGAATTCATTGTTTCACTTACAATCATAAAATCATAGACTCATAGAATCACCCGGGTTGGAAGACACCTCCAAGATCATCCTGTCCAAACTAGCATCCAGCCCTGGCCAATCAACCAGACTATGGCACTCCAATCAACCAGACTATGGCACTAAGTGC
Organism: Tricholaema leucomelas; assembly: GCA_013400475.1. Classification (NCBI taxonomy): domain Eukaryota; kingdom Metazoa; phylum Chordata; class Aves; order Piciformes; family Lybiidae; genus Tricholaema lacrymosa; species Tricholaema leucomelas. The sequence goes on along the minus strand of WAAF01014283.1, from coordinate 39,722 downwards.
CTCATCAGGCAGCACATTTTGTTATCATTTCCTTTCCTCTCTTCCACTGTTAGACCTCATCCTTTCCCCAAAGCTGTCGTTGTACCACTAGAGGGCCAGTAGATGCTCGCCGGACCTTACTTGTCTATTACACAGCTAATGCTGGAAGAATCTGAAGCGAGAAATGAGCAAATATTATCTCTGGCAGTTGGTCGTGACTTTGTTTTGCTTGTTTGCCACTGCACACTTTGCAGAGAATCTAACTGTCCACGTTCTTGGGAAACAAAGATTGGCAGTGCACAATTCTTATGAGGGGACCAGAACGGCATGAGTAGGCACACAAAGTATGCAGCTCATCATATACAAACCTCCACACACCTCAATATGCTGAACTTGACTACACACACATGTACGGACTCAGCTGCGAGTTGTCTGAAGACTTAAGTGAGAATCATGGAATCACAGAATCATAGAATCAACCAGCTTGGAAGAGACCTAGCACCAACCTAGCACCCAGCCCTGGCCAATCAACCACACCATGGCACTAAGTGCCTCAGCCAAGCTTTGCTTGAACCCATCCAGCACGGCGACTCCACCACCTCCCTGGGCAGCCCATTCCAATGCCAATCACTCTCTCTGCCAACAACTTCCTCCTAACATCCAGCCTAGACCTCCCCTGGCACCACTTAAGACTGTGTCCCCAATACACATGCCAATACACACTGTCAAGTGAAAAGGAAATACAATAGAAAGTTTTCCTACTGTAAAACACATTAAAGCATGGTGTGACTTGCATCTTGTGACATTCAAGTACAGGATTCTCACTGGAGTTGTAGGCAGAAATACATATTGGCATCTTGGAACAACATGTTTGATCTATGTGATACATGTCTTCAAACTGCAGCCAGAAACTTGAGTTTCTTTACATGTTTTTAAAGTTTTTTATCTATAATTTACACAGAAATACCAAAACAAAATAAAATAGGAGATGCCAAACGTTCACATCACATGAAACTTAAATACCTACACACAGGAGCACCTCTGCTATGAGGACAGACTGAAAGAGTTGGGGCTGTTCAGTCTGGAAAAGAGAAGGCTCCCAGCTGACCTTCTTGTGGCCTTCCAGGATCTGAAGGGGGCTACAAAAAAAAGCTGGGGAGGGACTTTTTAGGCTGTCAGGGAGTGACAGGACTGGGGGGAATGGAGCAAAGCTGGAGGTGGGGAGAGTCAGAGTGGACATGAGGAGGAAGTTGTTGAGCATGAGAGTGGTGAGAGGCTGGACTGGGTTGCCCAGGGAGGTGGTTGAGGCCCCATGGCTGGAGGTGTTTAAGGCCAGGCTGGCTGAGGCTGTGGGCAGCCTGCTCTAGGGTAGGGTGTCCCTGCCTGTGGCAGGGGGCTTGGAACTGGCTGATCCTTGTGGTCCCTTCCAACCCTGACTGATTCTATTATTTGATGATTCTAGGTATAGCCTTCAACCCGAATGCAATCTCCACCCTGTGGAACGTGCATTTTACAGCTGTGAAATACAATGTGATACGACAGTAATTCTGTCACATCTCATTTAAAAAGGCCTTTCAGAAGTTTTGTAATAAGGTTTGGAGTATTTCCAGTTACAATTCCTGCCTATGGTGGTGGTGGCATTACTGTCTTCTAAATGCTTTTTTAGCTGACATTAAATGAAGACCTGCTTTTAATCAATATTCAGTTCACCAAAACCACAGCCACATTTGGCCATCATTGATAACTGTAGCCGTTGGAGATAGATTTCTGGCTCAGACATAGGGGAGAGGTGAACGTTCTAGGGATAGGCCTTAGAATGGCAACAATGGATTAGGTAATATCATTTCATTGGAGCATCAAGAGCTTTATGTCTGGAAGCACAGCTCGGACCTGCCCCTGGCTGCTTCTGCCGCTTCAGCTGCTCCTGCTGCTGTCTTCCCCCGCTGCTGTTTTGGCTGCTGCCGCTTTGGCTGCTTCACCACTGCTTGACCCCTTCCCATCTCCGTTAACATTATTGTATTTCTCTAGTCGTTTATTTCTCCTTATACTGTTATATTTAAATTGTAAGAGTTACAATTTCACTTTTCCCTGAGTTTCCAAAACCAAATCCGTGTTGTAGTGAGCTTATTCTGCCAGGGGAGGGATCCCCCCTAAGCCTGGACACTATGATAGTAAATCCACTGATTTAAACATCTCCAGGATTTTTCTCTTTCACATCCAGAGTACATCCTGGATAAATGAAGATAAAAGGGCTGAGATCTTACAGAAGAACGTGTCTCAGTTTCAGTGTTGGTCTCTTCTCCCAGACACCCAGCAACAGAACAAGGGGACACAGTCTCAAGTTGTGCCGGGGGAAGTGCAGGCTGGATGAAGGGAGGAAGTTGCTGGTAGAGAGAGTGATTGGCATTGGAATGGGCTGCCCAGGGAGGTGGTGGAGTCACCGTCCCTGGGGGTGTTCAAGAAAAGCCTGGCTGAGGCACTTAGTGCCATGGTCTGGTTGACTGGATAGGGCTGGGTGCTAGGTTGGACTGGATGATCTTGGAGGTCTCCTCCCACCTGGTTGATTCTATTCTATTCTATTCTATTCTAATCTATTCTATTCTATTCTATGACTTGCTTGACTGACTTCAGTAACAACCACTCTTATTTGTTATCCTTTCCCAGGAAATATTTAATGATCTGTTGCACAAAGAAATAGGCAGCCCAATAAAGAGAAAGGGTTTGGAGGTTCCATGTATACTTGCTGATCATGTATACTTGCAGGTGACACCATGCTGTGTGGCACAGTTGACTTGCTAGGGGGCATGGATGCCATCCAGAGGGACCTGGACAGGCTGGAGAGGTGGGCCCATGAGGCTCAACAAGGCTAAGTGGAGGGTCCTGCACCTGAGTTGGTACAATCAGGCTGGGTGAGGAATGGCTGAGAGCAGCCCTGAGGAAAAGGACCTGGGGGTCTGGGTTGGTGAAAAGCTCAAAATGAGCCTTCAGTGTGAGTGCAGCCCAGACAGCAACCTTGTGCTGGGCTGCAGCAAGAGCAGTGTGGGCAGCAGGGCAAGGGAGGGGATTCTGCCCCTTTACTCTGCTCTCCTCAGACCCCACCTGGAGTACTGTGTGCAGCTCTGGAGCCCCCAGCACAAGAAGGACATGGAACTGCTGGAGCCAGTCCAGAGGAGAGCCACGAAGATGCTCAGAGGGCTGCAGCAGCTCTGCTATGAGGACAGGCTGAGAGAGTTGGGGCTCTGCAGCCTGGAGAAGAGAAGGCTTCGAGGAGACCTTAGAGTGGCTTTGCAGTATCTGAAGGGAGCCTACAGGAAGGCTGGGGAGGGACTATTGACAAGGTCTGGTAATGTCAGGACGAGGGGGAATGGGTTTAAGCTGGCAGAGGGGAGATTTAGACTGGATGTTAGGAGGAAGTTCTTTACAGTGAGGGTGGTAAGACACTGGCACAGGTTGCCCAGGGAGGTTGTGGATGCTCCCTCCCTGGAGGTGTTTAAGGCCAGGCTGGATGAGGCCTTGAGCAGCCTGCTCTAGTGGGAGGTGTCCCTGCCTATGGCAGGGGGTTGGAGCTGGATGATCCTTGAGGTCCCTAAACCATTCTATGATTCTATATTCTGAATAATTTCTCTGGATTAAAAGCTAATTGTGACACATGTTTGGGATATATTCTGATAAACCTTTTAACAGTTAAAAGGACCCACACCAAGCTGTGCACCCTTGTTTACAGTCTCAGAAAGGCAACTAAGCAGTAAGTTAACTTGGGGTTGGAACTGAACCGTAACTCTTGCAGATGAGCTGTCAGCTTGGGCTCCAAAACACTGGCAGGAAGAGTGTGGGGCCTCAGCAATCATTACATAATGAAAACTGAGAAACCAAGACTCAAAAAATATACCATATGCTTTTATGTCTTTCTTCCAAACATTACCAGGGAAAATAAGGGTTTCTCATCTTGCAGTCCATATGTGCCATCCTTTTAAAGTCTATTTCCCAGAATCATCAGAGTGACAAAGAAATGGCATGCCAGGGAGCCATTTCAGCTGCTTTAACCTGATCTCCAGGTAGTGGAAGTTTTGCAGGCTCTGCAGGCAATGCATTCCAGTATTTCCTTGGCCTTCCTGTTTGAATTCTTTCTTCTTATATCTAACCCAGATCTTTCTTGTTGTAATTTAAACCCTTTTATTTTCTTACCTATTATGGATATCTAAACATATTATCCTTTCCCCTCTGTAAGACTTCCAAACAACTTGGGGGTGCTGGTTGACAAGAAGCTCAACAGAAGCCAACAGTGCGCACTTGCAGCCCAGAAAGCAAACCAGAGCCTGGGCTGCATCAGGAGAAGTGTGGCCAGCAGGTGGAGGGAGGTGATTCTCCCACTCTACTCTGCTCTGCTGAGACCCCACCTGGAGTACTGCATCCAGTTCTGGAGACCCTATTCCAAGATGGATGTGGAGATGCTGGAGTGTGTCCAGAGAAGGGCCATGAGGATGCTGACAGGGCTGCAGCAGCTCTGCTATGAGGACAGACTGAGAGAGTTGGAGCTGTTCAGTCTGGAGAAGAGGAGGCTCCCAGGTGACCTCCTTATGGCCTTGCAGTATGTGGTTGACAAGAAGCTCAACATGAGGCTGTGACCAGCCTGATCTAGGGTATGGTGTCCTGACAGTCTTCAGGTACTTATAAACATTCATCAAATCCCCTCTCAGTCTTCTCTTCTCCAGACTAAGCAGCCCCAGGTCCCTCAGCCTCTCCTCATCAGCCATGCCCTCCAGTCCCCTCGTCATCCTCATAGCCCTCTGCTGGACCCTCTCCAGCAGATCCCTGTCCCTCTTAAACTGAGGAGCCCAAAGCTGAACGCAGTATTCAAGATGAGGTCTCAGCAGGGCAGAGTAGAGGAGGAGGAGAACCTGCCTTGATCTGCTGGACACACTCCTCCTAATACACCCCAGGATCCCATTGGCCTTCTTGGCCACAAGGGCACATTGCTGTGCCATGGGTAACTCTCAGCAGCAGAACAGAATTCCTGTACAGAGCAGTACAATTTGTAAGCCTTTTATATGCATTCATTTAGGGTAAGAGGTACATGAAAGATTTGAAAATACTCTGTAACCAAAACCTAAGTAGAAGTGAGATTCAGTTGAGATTTGTGGTATTTATAGGATGTGGTCTGCTGTCTAATGTGATCTAGTGATAGAGACAATTCCTACATCCTTAGTTCTCCTTTGGGATCGCAGGGCTAAACCACCAAGACTTTCACAAAGGAGTTTACTGAATGGAATATATACAGCTCTTATTCTTGTGTAAACAAACAGGCTATGACTCAAAGCCACACAATGGCCTTAATTGTCCAAACCACGTACTGCTAAAATCAATCCAAGTTATAACTCTGCTAAGCAACCATCTCAGTCTTGAGAAACCCATCAGTAACCCAGTAAATTATGGCAGTGTGGGGAGAAGAACTCCTCTTTATACAGGCATCTGTTCAGCACTCAGGAGTAGCTGACTTCTTCAGTTTGTCAGCTCTAATCAAACAAGTAAATCCTCTCTTTTCTCTAAACCTTTTAGGAAGTAAGCAAAGCACCAGGATTTGTTTTGTGTTTGGCTTTCTCTTCGTGGTAGTTTGAAAGCTTGCAAACACGAATGAGAATTCAGGTCATTGCTTCATCCTACAGCCCCTCCTCAAAAGAGGCAGAACATCTTTTGTGCAACCCTGGCTACACACACGCTACGACATTGTGCAGTCCTGACTACACACACACTACGTGTGGCCGTTTGAGGCAGATTTCTAGCCCAGACATGAGGCAGAGGTGAACATTCTAGGGATAGGCCATGAAGTGGCAACAATGGATGAGTTAATATCATTTCATTGGAGCATCAAGAGTCTGGAAGCACAGCTTGGACCTTCCCCTTGGCTGCTTCTGCCGCTTCAGCTGGGCCTGCTGCTATCTTCCCCCACTGCTGTTTTGGCTGCTGTGCTTTGCTGCTTCGCTGCCACTTGACCCCTTCCCCAGCTTCAGTAAGGTTATTATATTTCTCTAGTAGTTTGTTTCTCCTTATACTTCAGTCTGGAGAAGAGGAGGCTCCAAAGTGACCTTATTGTGGTCTTTCAGCCTCCAAAAATGCTGGGGAGGGACTTTTTAGGCTGACAGGGAGTGACAGAACAGGGGGGATTGAAGTAAAACTGGAGGTGGGGAGATTCAGAGTGGATGTTCAGAATGAGAGTGGTGAGAGGCTGGAATGGGTTGCCCAGGGAGGTGGTTGAGGTCCCATGGCTGGAGGTGTTTGAGGCCAGGTTGGATGAGGCTGTGGGCAGCCTGCTCTGGGGTAGGGTGTCCCTGGGCATGGCAGGGGGGTTAGAACTAGATGATCCTTGTGGTCCCTTCCAACCCTGACTGATTCTATGATTCTGTGCATAGTGTCTGTGGGGGACTGTCAGTTCACACAATTGTATTAAGGGGTCAAAAGCACCTGCTGAATGAGGAAGTTCCAATCTGAATGGAACAGGAAATCTCACCTTCCCATCTTCCACCTCCTTCTAGTAAGAAGCTGGCATCTGGCTAGCCCTTTTCTAGAGCAAATAAGTTTTAAGGCCAACTGTGCCAGTTGTAGAAGAACAAATATCATCATCCCATAGAGAAAAACAATAATGAATTTCTAAGTCATTTACCCCTTCCAAAGACAAACTTCCTGGAGGTTTTTTGTAACCCAGTACACTACAGATACAGAGATTACTCCCTACATTCACATAGACTACCCCAGACATTCACACAGACTACTCCAGACATTCACTTTGACACTTATAGTTGTACTAGATGACTCAGAGTGAGCATGGGAATAGGAACTGGGATTCCACTTGCAGGGATTCTTACTTAGTTTTCTATTAATTATGTGAACATTTCAGCATTATCTTCAGCAAACTAGAATCATACTTAAGTGACATCTTGAATGTTGTAATGATTATTTATGACCTGTGAGCTGAACTCAGGAAATGTGTTGAAACAGCCCCCCCCATAAAGCTTAAAACATGACCATGAAGCCTATCTCTTCTGCCAGGCAAGCAGCAACAGAACAAGAGGACACAGCCTCAAGTTGTGCTGGGGGGAGGTCTAGGCTGGATGTTAGGAGGAGACTGTTGGCAGAGAGAGTGATTGGCATTGGAATGGGCTGCCCAGAGAGGTGGTGGAGTCACTGTCCCTGGAGGTGTTCAAGCAAAGCCTGGATGAGGCATTTAGTGCCATGGCCTGGTTGATTGACCAGGGCTGGGTGCTAGGTTGGACTGGATAAGCTTGGAGGTCTCTTCCAACCTGGTTGATTCTATGATTCTATGAACAAGCCCTACTAATTTAGGCAATCAGCTCCAGTAATGCAAAGATCAAACCATAGCTATAGCATAAATTCAGGGATCATTTAATAGCTAATTCTCTGTTACATAAAGCAAAATCATTAGTCAATACAGAAATTTGTTTTACCATGTCAGTCAAAACATCAATTCTGCCACAGCCTTTGTTACAGAAAAGCTCTCCAAAGCTTTGCTCTCCAAAGAAGGGCTGTGGCACCAACGCTGCCAGCAAGTAATAAAATGCAGTCTTTACCTTGAAGAGTTTATAAACAGATATGACAAACAAAAGGCAAGAGAAATAACATAGAAGACATAAACTTTCTTAATGTTTTGTTGCAATAATATTAGTTCCTTTATTTTTTCTTTGGTTTTTTTTCTTTGTTGACTGTGAAGTTGGACAATGAGGATAGGGACAAAGTTGTTGGTGGAAGCAGTGCAAGAAGGATAAGATAAGAGGAAGGAATATATGGGTGGCAACAAACCCAAGGTTGAAGTGAAGTGACTGTGAGGAGAGGGGCAGAGAAGGTTTGAAACAAACATCCCAGATAAACTATAAATAACAATGCACACATGTGCAGCCCTTTATATCTTCAAAGCACAGGAAGAAATGTCTGCTATAAAGTTAAGCTTTCCTTTCATTTCAAAGTGTTCAGTCTGTGGAGAAGTGTTTATAATAGGAAAACATAAGTAAACTCTAGAGGGTAGAGAGAGTGGGAAGACTCTCCACAAGTCAGGTCTTTGTTCTAAGGAGTTTTGACTTTGCCATCATACAATACTTTGAAAATGTAGAGCACCATCTAGATCAGCTCCAATGAAAACAAGTCAGACTCCTGCAAACCAGGTATCACTCCAGCAACAAAAAACAGTTATTGCTTCTACAAGTGTGCAGCTGTGATGAATTAAGGTTAGGATGATTTAAAGATTCCCATTAAAAATGTGAGCTTATGGAACAAAGTTATGCTGTGTAATCTTTCTGCATAGGTCGACTACACTGTATGCTGGGACAGTTGTGGATTAAATAGGATTGTCTGCATTAAACATTATTGACCAGTACAAGTGACAGAACTGAAAGGTCTCAGTGTATCTTGGTCTATTGAAGCATATAATCAACCAGGTTGGAAGAGACCTCCAAGATCATCCAGTCCAACCTAGCACCCAGCCCTGTCCAATCAACAAGACCATGGCACTAAGTGCCTCAGCCAGGCTTTGCTTCAACACCTCCAGGGACAGCAACTCCACCACCTCCCTGGGCAGCCCATTCCAATGCCAATCACTCTCTCTGCCAACAACTTCCTCCTAACATCCAGCCTAGACCTCCCCTGCCACAACTTGAGGCTGTGTCCCCTTCTTCTGTTGCTGGTTGCCTGGCAGAAGAGACCAACCCCACCTGGCTACAGCCTTCCTTCAGGTCGTTGTAGACAGCAATGAGATCTGCCCTGAGCCTTGACATTTTTCCTCCGTGCTTCTTTCTGTGAGTGCAGACAAACTTTTATCACATAATAGAACTGTGAAGGTTTGGGTTTTAGCTGCCCCCCCACACTTAAGAAAATCACCCAGACTAGACTCAGCCCAGCTGGAAATTAAGGGATGAAGCTTTCTATTTACAGCTGAGCACAAGATCCAAGCAGGTATTGACAATATCTATACAGCTAGAGACAGATACAGACAAGGTAAAAAGTAATGCAGAAACACAACAGCCCTGCCAGAAACCAGAGTCCCCAGGAGGGGCTCCCAACCACCCTTACACCTCCTTCCCACCCCTCTACCTTATCCCAGACTTTGACTTATGTTCAAGGTGAGTTTGGAGAATCGGCCAGGCTGGTTAGGAAGAGGAAGGATTAGTTACACAGAAAGCAAGTTAGGGAGAGAAGGGAGGCAGCCAGAAGCATAGAGGGAGCAACTCTGTTATCTATGTTTGTGTTCTTGTTCTTATCCATCTCAGCAAGCCTCTGAGTGCAGCAGACATCACCGTTGTTTCCTTTTCACAGCCTAGCATCTAGTTCCTCTCACTAAAATGTCCCAGCTTGGCTCAAAGTAGCACAATAACATACATTGTTTGCAGTAGCTCATCTCTAGTCAAAGGAATGCAGAATAGGTTGGCACAAAATTGTAAACAGTACAACAGGAAAAAAAAATTCACAAGGAGTTATGTAATCCATTTCGTGGCTCAAAGGTGTAGTGTACCTGTACCATCCAGAAAGAAGATTCAATGTTTGCTTCCAAACAAGGGGGCATTGCTTGAGGCTGCCCTTTCACAACCTATCATACAGCTCAATTAGCTGTTGTGCTAGAAAATGTTACTAATGTTTAGACTTAGCTTCACTTAATTTTGTTTTACTTTGCTGCTATTCATGCTGGGTATGGAAAACTGTTTTTTCCTATCTCCTATTTTTACCTCTCTGTAGCCTGCTGTCATAGCTGCCTTCAGTCTCTTCATCTCTAGACTAAACAAGCCTAATTCCTCCAGTTTTTCTCCAGAGGTTATGTTTTCTACACTTGCAGCCATTCTTGTTATTTTCTTTTGGAACTAATCCATTGGGATTGTATCCTTCTTGAAGCACAAAGCCCAAAACTGGTCATAATATTGCATCTGAGGCCAAATGAAAACTAAACATAATTTAACCTCATCATACACCACTTAAACAATGCATACAATGTTTATGTGTTTGGTTCAGATGTTTGACTTGCATGTATATAATCCCCATAGTAAACTAATTTTGTTTGTCATTTTCAGCTTGTAATCTCTTCATAACCCATTGACCCTTTTCAGCAGCATGTCTGGGTGATAGGTTGGACTGGATGACCTTGGAGGTCTCTTCAAACCAGGTTGATTCTATGATTCTAAGATTCTAATTCCTGTTACTCTAACCTCTAAGCAGGGAGGTTTCCAAATATTTGATAAAGGATTTCCACATTTCAAAAGACAATAATCATCTGCAGAGAATGCTTGGATGTTTCTCCTCCCTCCTGATATTACCTTTAAAATCTTACCAAAAAAAAAGACTGTGTCCAGTTCTGAGCTCGTCAATTCAAGAGAGATGTTGAGGTGCTGGAAGGTGTCCAGAGAAGGGCAACAAAGCTGGTGAGAGGCCTCGAACACAAACTCTATGAGGAGAGGCTGAGGGAGCTGGGGGTGTGCAGCCTGCAGAAGAGGAGTCTCAGGGCAGACCTCATTGCTGTCTACAACTACCTGAAGGGAGGTTATAGCCACATGGGGGTTGGTCTCTTCTGCCAGGCAATCAGCAACAGATGAAGGGGACAGAGTTTCCAGCTGTGCTGGGGAAGTTCTAGGCTGGATGTTAGGAGGAAGTTGTCGGCAGAGAGAGTGATTGGCATTGGAATGGGCTGCCCAGGGAGGTGGTGGAGTTGCAGTCCCTGGAGGTGTTCAAGCAAAGCCTGGATGAGGCACTTAGAATCATAAAATCATAGAATCAAGTAGGTTGGAAGAGACCTGCAAGCTCATCCAGTCCAACCTAGCACCCAGCCCTGCCCAATCAACCAGACCATGGCACTAAGTGCCGCAGCCAGGCTTTGTTGGACACCCCCAGGGACAGCAGCTTACTTAGTGCCATGGTTTGGTTGATTGGACAGAGCTGGGTGCTAGGTTGGACTGGATGAGCTTGCAGGTCTCTTCCAACCTACTTGATTCTATGATTCTATGATTTATGGATACTGATTAAAAAAGATAGAACAGGCTGCATGTAACAGCTATGAGGAATGACCTCGCAAGTACACCAACCAGAAACCTTTTATACGGGACTGGTCCTTTTGGCTCTTTTCAGTTTTCCCACACTTGTTCCTCCTGAAATCATCCAAAACCAACCCTTTCTCCACTTTTGGAGATCTCCTAATCATGCCATAGAAAGTTCTGTGTAACCTAAAATATCTTTACACTGCATAACATTTCCTCCAGAGTTCAAAAGGTACTCTGACATGACTCACCATGAGGTTTCAGAACTGAAGCTGTCATTTCAGAGTAAGTTTGTTAAGCTGGTTGGGAGTTGGTTTTATTTGTATGGAACTCTGATTTAGAAAAAAAAAAGACAAAAATCTGTGTAAAGACTATACACAACCTGCAGTCAGGGTTGGAAGGGACCACAAGGATCATCTAGTTCAAACCCCCCTGCCATGCCCAGGGACACCCTACCCTGGAGCAGGCTGCACACAGCCTCAGCCAGCCTGGCCTTAAACACCTCCAGCCATGGGGCCTCAACCACCTCCCTGGGCAACCCAGTTCAGGCTCTTACCACTCTCATGCTAAACAACTTCCTCCTCCCAGTCAGGCTGAAATCTCCCCACCTCCAGCTTTGCTCCATTCCTCCCAGTCCTGTCACTTCCTGACAGCCTAAAAAGTGCCTTCCCAGCATTTTTGTACCCCCCTTCAGATAACGAAAGGCCACAAGAAGGTCACCTGGGAGCCTCCTCTTCTCCAGACTGCACAGCCCCAACTCTTTCAGTCTGTGCTCACAGCAGAGCTGCTGCAGCCCTCTCAGCATCCTCCTGGCCCTTCTCTGGACACACCTCAGCATCTCCACATCCCTCTTGTAACAGATAAATACCAAATAGTGTCAAGTTTAGTTTTAAATTACTGGTGCCAAAGGACTCCTGGAAAATACACTATGTAGATATGCACATAACTGAAAAAATCTAGCCTTAGTTCTCTGTGCTGTGAGTGCTTACAGGTATGATCAACTACCTGCACTAAGTAATTGTCACTGAAATCAGTAGGGACTACTCATGTGACTAAGCATGAGCACTGTTTTTTAATTCCAAATACTGACAGTAAGTTAATCTCCCATTCCCTGAAATATCAGTCACTTCATTAGAAATATACTTCCTAGATTAGTGTCCCAATATGTCATATTAACTCTACAAATATCCTGTTACAAACATATACTGTATGTAAACATTGAGGAAAAGGGTGTGTGTATAAGATGATAAATATTTACATAGAGTGATAATCTCACATGCAAACAGTACTCTTAACTAGTTCACAGAGCAGCAAGTATCCGAGATCCCACAGATATCTTCCCTCCTGAAAGCTGTAGTGCTACACAGACACCATAACATATATTATTTAGGGGAATCATAGAATANGCAGGCTGCACACCCCCAGCTCCCTCAGCCTCTCCTCACAGGGCTGTGCTCCAGGCCCCTCACCAGCTTCATTGCCCTTCTCTGGACACCTTCCAGCACCTCAACATCTCTCTTGAATTGAGGAGCCCAGAACTGGACACAGCACTTAAGGTGTGGCCTGACCAGTGCTGAGCAGAAGGGCAGAATCCTTTTATTTTGAAGATGCCTACATGTCTGGTGAATAAATTCTTTCAGTGTATGTGGGAATCTGGATGAGTGGCTGGAGAGCAACCTGGCAGAGAGGGAGCTGGGAGTGCTGGTTGACAGCCAGCTGAACATGAGCCAGCAATGTGTCCAGGTGGCATGGAAAACCAATGGCATCTTGGCCTGTACCAGGAGTACTTTAGTCAGCAGGACTAGGGATGTAATTTTGTACTTGGCACTGGTGAGGCCTCACCTTGAGCACTGTGTGCAGTTCTGGGCCCCTCTCTTTAAGAAAGACATTAAGGTGCTGGAGCAGGTCCAGAGGAGAGTGACAAGACTGGTGAGGGGGCTGGAGGGAAAGCCTTATGAGGGGTGGGGTTGTTTAGCCTGGAGAAGAGGAGACTCAGAGGGGACCTTAACACACTCTACACCTACCTAAAGAGAAGTTGTAGCAAGATGGGGGTCAGGCTCTTCTCCAAGGCAACTCGTGACAAGAGCACATGGCCTGAAGCTGCATCAGGGGAGGTTTAGGTTGGATGTTAGGAAGCTCTTCCTCGTGGAAAGGGCAATTAAACACTGGAATTAGACTGCCTAGGGTGGTGGTGGAGTCACTGTTCCTGAAGGTGTTTAAGGAAAGATTGGCTGTGGCACTTAGTGACATGGTCTAGTCGATATGGTGGTGTAAGGTTATAGGCTGGACTTGATGAACTCAGAGGTGTATTCCAGCCTCAATAATTCTGTGATTCTGTAATACAGAATAAAGTAATTCACAGAATCACAGAATCAATGTCTTAGATTGGCAAAGCCCTTCAAGCTCATCGAGTCCAATCATCAGTTTCACACTGACAAGTCCTTGACCAAACCAAATCCCTCAGCACAACATCTCATCGCTATGAATCACTACGGTTGCACAGGACCACCAGGACAGAATCATAGAATCAGAATTCTGATGAAGTGGTTTTTTTAGGACTACACATTGCATTCAGTTGCAGGAAGCTGAAGTCAATTAGAATTCTTACTGAAGTTACTAAAATATTTTTAAAGTATATAACATAACGAAGTTTAATTCCATATAAATCTCACTTTGTTGTACCTACAAAGTCAGTAAAGCACTCAAACGTCTCCAAGCACCTTGCTCCTAAATACCTCTTAAATTTGGATTGATATTAGGCATGATACAGATAGCAAATGATCTATTCAGGGTTTTTTGAGATGAAAATATACTTATGAAAGGAGTGAGGAATCTTTCATTATGTCTTACTTATGAAAGGTCAGAAAACTGCATTTCTGTGATGGTTTGGGTGTTACCCACCCCCCTCACACTTAGGAAAATCACCCAGACTAGACTCAGATGAGCTGGGAATTAAAATGAAGCTTTATACTTACAGATTAGCACAAGATCCAAGCAGGTATTGACAATATCTATACAGCTAGAGACAGACATAGACAAGGTAAAAAGTAATGCAGAAACACAACAGCCCTGCCAGAAACCAGAGTCCCCAGGAGGGGCTCCCAACCACCCTTCCACCTTCTTCCTCTACCTTATCCCATACTTTGCCTTATGTTCAAGGTGAGGTTGGAGCATAGGCCAGGTGGGCTAGGAAGCAGACAGATTACTTACACAGACGGCACCTTAGAGAGAGAGAAGTGCAGCCCAGAGCCAGAGAGAGCAGCTCTGTTATCTATGTTTGTGTTCTTGTTTTTATCCATCTCAGCAAGCCTATGAGTGCAGCAGACATCACCATTGTTTCCTTTTCACAGCATATCTAATTCCTCTCACCAAAATATCCCAGCTAGGCACAAACTAGCACAACTTCTTTAGAAGTACTCAAAAGAAAGTAGGCTTTCAATTAAGGTAAGATAGTGCCAATATTTGTCATTATCTTGTATTTGAATACTAGGAGCAGTGCAATACGTAATGTCACACAGCATTGGAGACTCCCAACACTCCCAAAAAAAAAAGGAAAAGGATGAAAATAAATGCTGCTTGTCTAAGAATTTCTTTACCTTTGTCTGCTTGTTAGATGAACATTTGTTTAACCTCAACTCTTCTCCCATGTAGGGTGATACAAACGATTCCTTTTCATTACCAAAGCACATTTCCTTCTCATCAGTTGCTGCTGCTAATGAAAGAACACTCCCCACTAGAATACAGATTAAATCATTCTAAGCTGCAGCATAAATAAATGCCTAGAAGATGTCAGTTGAAAATCTCAGCTATTTCCTAAAGCTGCAGGTGCTAGAAGTGGTGTAATGAAGTAGAGACAGCTGCAGCCACAGGCTCCAGCCAACTGGAATATGTCTTCAGAGTGACACTGAGCATAACAAAACCTCACTCTGTTTACTTCCAAGAATGTTATCAGTGGGGTTTAAAAACAGCATAAATCACAAGGCATGCTCGCAAAGGACAGCTGAAGTCACCTTAGCTTTATTATACCCCTATATATTTTCCTCATTACAACCTGAAGCATGTCGACATAATCATTCATACTCATCCATAATGCAACTAATAATCACACTGCCAGAAAGAAAAATAAGAACAAAGGTGCTGGAATTAGTCAAACAACTGACCCAGTGAGTTACTACCAACAAGGGAAGCCAACAATTTGAAACCTCAGGTAGAGGTAAGCTGAAATAAGTCCTTATGAAACGATCAGAGAACAAAAGACTGCAAACACTGTGTTAAAATATGGAGTCTTACACTGTAGTTTGTTCTAATCCACTGACACCATCCTCTTTGTTAATAGCACAGCACAGGAGAAGGAAGATATTAAACAGCTTGTATTATAGATACTGACCACTCAAGGTTCTGGTCTCTTTGCCAGGAACTGCACGAGAGATACGGTTTCAGTTTTACTAGAACAAGCAATGGCCACTGCCGGTGAGGGGCCTGGAGCACAGCCCTGTGAGGAGAGGCTGAGGGAGCTGGGGGTGTGCAGCCTGCAGAAGAGGAGGCTCAGGGCAGACCTCATTGCTGTCTGCAGCTACCTGAAGGGAGGCTGTAGCCAGGTGGGGTTGGGCTCTTCTGCCAGGCAAGCAGCAACAGAACAAGAGGACACAGTCTCAAGTTGTGCCAGGGGAGGTCTAGGCTGGATGTTAGGAGGAAGTTGTTGGCAGAGAGAGTGATTGGCATTGGAATGGGCTGCCCAGGGAGGTGGTGGAGTTGCTGTCCCTGGAGACGTTCAAGCAAAGCCTGGCTGGGACACTTAGTGCCATGGTCTGGTTGATTAGACAGGGCTGGGTGCTAGGTTGGCCTGGATGAGCTTGGAGGTGTCCTCCATCTCAGTTGATTCTATGATTCTATGTTAAGTAATTCTACCACAGGTTTTTCATTGCAAAGCCAATCAGTTCCAGTCCCACATAAGTAACAGCACTTCATAGCTTGTACCCTTTCTGTATTTTACAAATGTTTTCAGTAATTAATACTTTGTCTTTTTTCTTTTTTTTTTTTTATCATTGCTTTTCCTTACTACAGTTCTCAACAACTGAGGCCAGTATAGGAGGAAGTTGTTGGCAGAGAGAGTGATTGGCATTGGAATGGGCTGCCCAGGGAGGTGGTGGTGGAGTCACTGTGCCTGGAGGTGTTGAAGCAAAGCCTGGATGGGGCACTTAGTGCCATGGTCTGGTTGACTGGATAGGGCTGATAGGTGGGACTGGATGAACCTGTAGGTCTCCTCCAACCTGGTTGATTCTATGATTCTATGATTCTCTTCTATGATTCTTGTGGTCCCTTCCAACCCTGACTGATTCTGTAGTTCTCTGGTTCTATGTTTGTACATGTATGTTTACAGAGATGGCTGAATCAAAATCTCTGGTGAGCTCAAGCATACTCACAGTAGAAATAATTACTGTGATAAACAGTTGGTAGCTGCTTCAGGGGTTACTGACTGCTGGAATGATATATTCTCAGTTGACATTACTCTGTGTATATAGAAGTCTGTGGCATGCTGGAAATAGGACAAGATGTTACTTTCTTAGATCACCTGGTACCAAAAGTGTTCCTCATCCCCTCATACATTAAAACGAGGCACATGGACCAGCTGAGACAGGTTGGTGAGTGTTTAGCTGCAGGGAATGCTGATTTCCAGGGTTGTGTCCACTGCAAGAAATGTCTCAAATTATTTTTCAAGCTATAGGATCAACAGCCTGATGGCTTGGCAGGGGGCTCTGGAATGGTAGGGATGGGCCTCAGAGGTCTCCCTGGCTTTAGGAGCATTGTGACCCACTGCATGGGGCAGTCACTGCTGCCTTTTGACCTAGAGACCTTGACATGTGTAGGCTTCGTAGTCTGCCACAGCAGGCTTTATGAGGCAGATTTATGCTTAAATAGTGTGCTTGTGAATGCCACTTCTTTAGTGGGGAGGATTCCTTTCTTAGATTTGGTTAAAAAAAGAAACCAAACACCAAAACCACCACCAAAACAAATGAAAACAAAAAAACCAACAACCAACCAAACAAAAAACACCCAAAAAAAAAACCCCAAACAAAACCACAGCAATTAAACCCTCCCCCCCAAACTACTGGCATCAATATGACCATCACATCTCCTTACCAAGTGCTGCCTAGAAAATATCCCAAATATGCTATCTGAATACCAAAGATTTAACAGAAGTTTCAGAGCTGACTTCTGTATAATTCTGCTGCTGCACCTACAAGGAGGACCAGCTGTCAGCTCGCTTCTTTGGAGGGGTGATTATTTTGGAGCCTCGTCCAGCCTGGCCTTAACACCTCCAGCCATGGGACCTCAAACACCTCCCTGGGCAACCCAGTCCAGCCTCTCACCACTCTCATCTCCCCACCTCCAGCTTTGCTCCATTCCCCCCAGTCCTGTCACTCCCTGACAGCCTAAAAAGTCCCTCCCCAGCTTTTTTGTAGGCCCCCTTCAGATCCTGGAAGGCCACATGAAGGTCACCTGGGAGACTCCTCTTCTCCAGCCTGCACAGCCCCAACTCTTTCAGTCTGTGCTCACAGCAGAGCTGCTGCAGCCCTCTCAGCATCCTCCTGGCCCTTTGTGGCCCTTCTCTGGACACACTCCAGCATCTCCACATCCCTCTTGTAATGGGGGCTCCAGAACTGGGTGCAGTACTCCAGGTGGGGTCTCACCAGAGTGCAGTAGAGGGGGAGAATCACCTCCCTCAACCTGCTGGCCACACTTCTCCTGATGCAGCCCAGCATCTAGTTGGCCCTGCAGGCTGAAAGTGCACACTGCTGGCTCATGAGAGTGGTGAGAGCCTGGACTGGGTTGCCCAGGGAGGTGGTTGGGGCCCCATGGCTGGAGGTGTTTACGGCCAGGCTGGATGGGGCTCTGGCCAGCCTGCTCTAGGGTAGGGTGTCCCTGCCCATGGCAGGGGGTTGGAACTAGATGATCTTTGTGGTCCCTTCTAACCCTGACTGATTCTGTGATTCTATGTTGAGCTTCTCATCCAGCAGCACCCCAAAGTCCCTCTCCTCAGGGCTGCCCTCCAGCCACTCGCTGCCCAGCCTGGGTTTGTGCTAGAATGCATTACAACCAGTTTAGCATTTTAACTGGAGAAACACAAGTCTTACACAAATGATCTCCATTTAAAACAGTATGTATTTGTTATTAATTCAAACCATGGCATTTCATAAACTTCTGGGATAGTTTTGCTTTGCTCTTCATTGAATTTCCATATGGAAACCCCCTTTCAGAAAACCAAAACCCAAAACAGTCCTAAAGGAAGCAGTGTGGGTGAGCAATCTGCCCTGGAGCTACATAACATTTCTTGTGCTTGGAAAACAATCATTTCCTCTTCTGATTGCCACTTTATCCACCTACTTTGTGTCACAATCTGAAGGGTGTTGTAAGGTGGGTTCAGTTACAAACATTTTACTTGCTGTTGAATATTAAAACAGTAAAAAAAAGGAAAGTCTGTTGTTACCAGACAGTAGAAAATTCAGTCAGATATGTTTCTGTGTGTATAACATATTTGTATCAGAGTTCTTCCTTTGAAGAGCACCAAAGTGTGCATGCATGACCACATGCATGTAAAAACTGGAAGGGTTTTCATCATTAATTACACCTCTAAACAATTCAGAGATGCCTGGAGGACAGCAGTAATTAGATGAAATAGATAAAAGAATAAAGGGAAACAGTAGGGAGAAAGAACTCTTTGTAATCCTCTCTCACTCATTTTCTATGTATTATAGCTCTAATTACTTCCCTGGTGATAAAAAAGACATGAAGGGGGAAAAAATATGCACGCAGTAGAAGAGGAGGATCTTGGGGTACATATAAATGTAGTCATAATCTGAGTTCTTTGTGGAGCAGGCTGATTGATGGTGTAGTAGAGTGTTCAAGAAAAGCCTGGATGAGGCACTTAGTGCTATGGTCTAGTTGACTGGATAGGGCTGGGTGCTAGGTTGGCCTGGATGAGCTTGGAGGTCTCTTCCAACCTGGTTGATTCTATTCTATTCTATTCTAGAGTCTGCAGAAGCAGTGCAAGGAGTGACACACTAAGGCAATGGCTATAGCTAGGCTGATAAGCACTGTCTGGTGTCTGTATTGCATTAGGAGTAACCTCCCCTGCAGTAGCTGGAAAGGTCCAGAAGAGTGTTGGAATATATATTACCAAACTAATAGTAAGATCCAGTACTTGAACTTGTTCCCTCCATTATATCTTAACCCTGTAGATACACCAGCATGGCTCAATCGCAATAAACAGATCCCTTAGTCAAGCAAGTGATAAACAGGTACCCACAGGTGGTTAGGTGCTTGTTGGTGTCTTGCCCAAATAAGGGTGAGCAAGCCCTGGGGTCACCTCATATGGGCAGTTTGGCAAATGCCATTTTGATTGGTGAATCTCTGTGGCCAAAGGAGCCTTTGCATAAAGGTAATATAATCTGAGCTAAGTTGCAAGCAGTTGAGCTGCTTCTGCCTCACTGCTCTGCCTCACTGCTCTTGGACAGTGTGTTCTGCTCTGCCTTGTGCTTCAGACCAGCTTAGCACTGATGTTTTGGGTGTGAACTACCTGGAAACTGAAGTGCCTCAAGTTTCCCAGGAGAAGGCATTTAAGTGCCTCATGCCATGGCAAGAAGTGCCACCAACATGGTGCTCTCTGCACATCTGCAAGAGATGCTGCCTGTGCCTCTGCAAACCTCTGTGCCAAGAGGAACCAGGAGCAGGTCAGAGATCCTCTGCCCCTTTCCCAGCACCCTGGGAAGATCTGGAAGCCTCTCAATGGCTGAGCAGTTCCAACACTGCCCCAAAGGAGCCAGGGACTATCTTGCAATTCCTACTCCCCCGCAGTGAGTGGCACAGACTTGCCCTAGGGCTGCAGGCTGCCTATTTGTAAGTGAGGCAAAGCCATTGTGTGGCTAAACTTCTGCAATGTTCTGATTCTCCTAAAGGAGTGAATTGCTCATAAGCATCCTTGGGAAGAGTTTCCAGACCGAATGAGAACCCAAATGTAACTAATTAGTACAGAGCTGTGGGAGGGGCTTTCTGGGAATAAAATTAACTGCCTATTTTATAATCCCTGCCTCCTTAGTTGCCCCAACTAGATCAGTAGTGGAGGGCATTGAAGAATCAACACACAAAGCCAAATTCAAAAGAAGGTATGGAGTATAGAGCAAGTGACAGATGCTGTGGTGAAAATCCACAGAGAAAGCAACTGCTTCAGATTTTTACAAGGAGAGTGGGCCCAAATATTGTAAGAGTGAGAGAACCACTCTCTAAAACAGAAATGACAGTGAGCAACAATTTCACAAGCAAAAGCAGCCATGGGATGTTTTGCCACCTTTCAGAGTACTCTTTTTCAGGGAAAGCTTGGCTGTCACACCATTTGGGGTCAGTGTGGGGTTTTATGTGCTTTATCTACTTCTCTTTTTTTGTGAGCAGAAGAGGGTGCAGGAAGGGTACAGCTAAGAAAGAACCTGAAGTTGTATGCACTAGGAGTAGTAAAAGCACTACACACTGTAAGAATTTTCACTGTGTGTACTCAAGCACACTCTTAAGCATGATTTAACATGTAAATGTTAACTCTCTCACCAGGAGAGCCAATGGCATCCTGGGCTGGCTGAGGAGCAGTGTGGCCAGCAGGACAAGGGAGGTTATTCTGCCCCTGTACTCAGCACTGGTCAGGCCACACCTTGAGTGCTGTGTCCAGTTCTGGGCTCCTCAATTCAAGAGAGATGTTGAGGTGCTGGAATATGTCCAGAGAAGGGCAATGGCGCTGGTGAGGGGCCTGGAGCAAAGCCCTGTGAGGAGAGGCTGAGGGAGCTGGGGGTGTGCAGCCTGCAGAAGAGAAGGCTCAGGGCAGAGCTCATTGCTGTCTGCAACTACCTGAAGGGAGGCTGTAGCCAGGTGGGGTTGGGCTCTGCTGCCAGGCAAGCAGCAACAGAACAAGGGGACAGAGTCTCAAGCTGTGCCAGGGGAGGTCTAGGCTGGATGTTAGGAGGAAGTTGTTGGCAGAGAGAGTGATTGGCATTGGAATGGGCTGCCCAGGGAGGTGGTGGAGTTTGTGTAATGATAAAAAAGCAACACTGGTTTGTGAGAGATTGCTCAATATCCTGTATTTGTACTGGGGACTGCCTTTAGGTATAATTTGAACATATATGTGTCTGTTTAGAACACTTTTGTGTGTAGGCTATTGACTTCATACAGTGGGACATAACTGAGTGAATGCTTCTCAGCAGGTTGTAGCATCATTACCTTTTTCTATCAGGAAAAAGAAAAACCCTGACTTAGTTTCCATCTCAATTATGGAAAGTATTCTCAGTGGAGAACAGCAGTAGTCCACTTACCAGCCTACTATCTCAATGCAAATGAAACATTAATTTTCTCCCCTCTAACCCTAACTTTCAGATTGAAAGGTTAGAAGGGACCTTTAAAGGTCATGAGTCCTCCTGCAGTAAGTAAATATGTTTTAAAGAAGCTCAACTAGATAAACTGTGACTGTTCATTTCTACTGAAAAGCTGGATTTATTCTCAGCCTTCACCTGTCCACTGCTTGCAGAGTGAACCTTCGCTTTTCTTTGCTTTGCTGGTTGTTCTCATGTTTGCACAGACTTCTGCTGGGGAGGAGCAGCCCTTTCCCTGCTTGTGAGTGGTTTTGTCCTGCTGTTCCACATTGCAGCTGCTGTTTGCTGGTGGTCTCTGTTACTGTTTCTCCCTAATTTGCTACTATTTATGGAGCTCTTCCAACCAAGTGGGGAAAAAATTACATGCTTTCCATACCTGGGGGAAGAGGGTGTTTTGCTTTCTGTTTTGGTTTGGTCTTTTGAGGGGGAGGGGTGTTGTTTGGGGGCTTTTGGTTTTAGTCTTTTAGTATCATAGAATCAAGCAGGTTGGAAGAGACCTCCAAGATCATCCAGCCCAACCTAGCACCCAGCCCTGTCCAGTCAACCAGACCATGGCACTAAGTGCCCCAGCCAGGCTTTGCTTCAACACCTCCAGGGATGGTGACTCCACCACCTCCCTGGGCAGCCCATTCCAATGCCAATCACTCTCTCTGACAACAACTTCCTCCTAACATCCAGCCTACACCTGCCCTGGCACAGCTTGAGACTGTGTCCCTTTGTTCTGTTGCTGCTTGCCTGGCAGCAGAGCCCAACCCCACCTGGCTACAGCCTCCCTTCAGGTAGTTGCAGACAGCAATGAGCTCTGCCCTGAGCCTCCTCTTCTGCAGGCTGCACACCCCCAGCTCCCTCAGCCTCTCCTCACAGGGCTGTGTTCCAGGCCCCTCCCCAGCCTTGTTACCCTTCTCTGAACACCTTCCAGCACCTCAACATCTCTCTTGAATTGAGAGATTCCCAGAACTGGACACAGCACTCAAGGGGTGGCCTGAGCAGTGCTGAGCACAGGGGCAGAAGAACCTCCCTTGTCCTGCTGGCCACACTGCTCCTGATCCAGGCCAGGGTGCCATTGGCTCTGGAAGACAACAGATGTATGCAAACACTCAAACTGTATGAATTTTAGGGACTGGGGAGGAGGGAAACAACCAATCAACCAAGCCAACCAAACACAAAAACTTGTAAGGATATGGTAATACATCTTTAGAGATTTGTAAGGTATGATAGGTCTTTATCTATTTTGGGGTTGAATTTCAGTGGGATTCATTTCATTTAGCATTACTATTACTTTTTTAGCTTCCAAAGAGACTCAAATATTCCTACCAATATGTTCATAGGCTTGGCCAAAGCTTTATCCTAAATGTAAAATGCAGTACAGATATAAACTACAATCCACTTGATTTTTCTGGGGCTTGATCCTGAACTCTCTGTCACAAGACTGTGCTGGGGTTATCTGACTGGATAAAGATAATTTTGTGCACATAGTTTTGAGAAATCATACTCCATATTGTCATATCAGAGTGGAGGTGAGGAGGAAGCTCTTCACTATGAGAGTAGTGAGGGGCTGGAATGGGTAAAACTAAACTAGACACTATTTGGTACTTATCTCTATTACAAGAGGGATATGGAGATGCTGAGGTGTGTCCAGAGAAGGGCCATGGGGATGCTGAGAGGGCTGCAGCAGCTCTGCTATGAGGACAGACTGGAAGAGTTGGGGCTGTGCAGTCTTGCAGGATCTGCAGGGGCCTCCCAAAAAGCTGGGGAGAGACTTTTTAGGCTGTCAGGGAGTGATATGACTGGGGGGAATGGAGCAAAGCTGGAGGTGGGGAGACTCAGCCTGGCCGTGAGGAGGAAGTTGTTGAGCATGAGAGTGGTGAGAGGCTGGACTGGGTTGCCCAGGGAGGTGGTTGAGGCCCCATGGCTGGAGGTGTTTAAGGCCAGGCTGGCTGAGGCTATGTGCAGCCTGCTCTAGGGTAGGGTGTCCCTGGGCATGGCAGGGGGCTTGGAACGGGCTGATCCTTGTGCTCCCTTCAGATCCTGACTGATTCTGTGATTCTATATCCATGGATTAGTTTGAAAAACAGGGAAATACAATAAACCACAAACATAAATATGCTGCTATCTGCTCCTTCTCTTTAGTTTGTTGACTAATATCCAGACAGCCCAAGCTGCTGAGATGAGATCATCACCCTGGTCCTTGACAGTTAATGACTCATATAAACTCACCTGTATTTCAAATAACAGGCTTGGGGAGAAGGAAAACACAACAACTTTTGGCTACTCCTGGGTGGTCTCTTTTACCTTGATTAGGTTGCAGAGGTTTTTCTCAACAGGTGACTTTTTAATTGTTTTCTCATGGCAACTCACTTATTCTACAGGTTTCTGTTTGGCTTCTGCTAGTTTTCCTTCTAGCTAGTTAATGACTTGTGTGACAACATGCTGAGGACAGGTGGCAAAAGGCAATGCTAACAACATGGTTATTACACATGTGTGTGAGGCAGCTGATCTAGGAAAAAAGCTGCTTTACTTGATCCTGTGCATCTGCTCTGGGGACCATGGCCAAGCAGTGCATTATGGCATTCATCAAGACGTTATTTTGTAATTGGGAACATTTTCTAGCTACAAACCTATACCCCACAGGCAGTTCTACACTTGACCAATGGTTTTCCTCTTTATTGCCCAAGTACAGCCACAGGAAGAGCATATTTGTATTATTTTCTCTTTACTAACAACTGCAACCCTCTTCATTTGGCCTGCTCTAAGGTAGAGTGCCCCTGCCAATGGCAGGGGGGTTGGAAGTAGGTGATCCTTGTGGTCCCTTCCAACCCTGACTGATTCTGTGATTCTATGATTCTATGAAAATGGGACCCCTTATCTCTCCAGAACCTGTAAATATCTTCAGAGAAGGCAAGAAGAGAATGAGTAAATCCAGAACACCCTGAAGCTGAACTGTGATGGTCTGAGAGTTACCCTACACACACTCTTATGAAGTCACCCAGACTAGACTCAGCTGAGCTGGAAATTAGAATGAAGGTTTCTATTTACAGCTGAGCACAAGATCCAAGCAGGTATTGACAATATCTATACAGCTAGAGACAGACAGAGACAAGGTAAAAAGTAATGCAGAAACACAACAGCCCTGCCAGAAACCAGAGTCCCCAGGAGGGGCTCCCAACCACACTTACACCTCCCTTCCAACCCTCTACCTTATCCCAGAGTATACCTTATGCACAAGGTGAGTTTGGAGGATCAGCAAGGGTAGTTAGGAAGCAGAAGGATTAGTTACACAGAAGCAGCCCAGGGCACCTCCTAGGAGAAAGACACACACACACACACACACTGACTTTCCCACTCTGTCCTATCTAGGTTTGTGTTCTTGTCTTTATCCCTCTCAGCAAGCCTATGAGTGCAGCAGACATCACCATTGTTTCCTTTTCACAGCCTAGAATCTAATTTCTCTTGCTAAAATATTTCATTTAGCCTCAACCACATGAAGCTTACTTTGGTTTTCACAAATATCATTTTTGTTTTCTTGAATGCCAAAATATTTCCTGGATATGTACACAAACTGCATCAAAACGATCAGCTGGATCAATAGATTGGAGGCCAAGCAGAGCCTGGGCTGCAGCAGGAGAGCTGTGGCCAGCAGGTGGAGGGAGGTGATTCTCCCCCTCTACTCCACGCTGGAGAGACTCCACCTGGAGTACTGCATTCAGTTCTGGAGCCCCCATTACAAGAGGGATGTGGAGATGCTGGGGTGTGTCCAGAGAAGGGCCAGGAGGATGCTGAGAGGACAGACTGAAAGAGTTGGGGCTGTGCAGGCTGGAGAAGAGGCTCCCAGGCGACCTTCCTGTGGCCTTCCAGGATCTGAAGGGGGCTACAAAAAAGATGGAGAAGGACTTTTTAGGCTGTCAGGGAGTGAGAGGACTGAGGGGAATGGAGCAAAGCTGGAGGTGGGGAGATTCAGGCTGGACATGAGGAGGAAGTTGTTGAGCATGAGAGTGGTGAGAGGCTGGAATGGGTTGCCCAGGGAGGTGGTTGAGGCCCCATGGCTGGAGGTGTTTAAGGCCAGGTTGGATGAGGCTGTGGGCAGCCTGCTCTAGGGTGGGGTGTCCCTGGGCATGGTTGGAACTCCATGATCCTTGTGGTCCCTTCTGACCCTGACTGATTCTATGATTTCCTTCATCTAGTGGGCTGAGGAGAATCTTGGTGGTGCACTGAGAAATTCCTCCTAATCACCCCAAATGGCTGCAGACATGTTGTGTCTTTCCTATTATTGTCCTGGATTCTTTGGGTTGTTTTTTTAAGCTCCAAATTGTCCATCCTACCAAAGGCAACAGTAGGGAAAAAAACCCAAGAATTTCCTGGCAAGACTGAGTAGAGAGAAAAGTGTCTTAGCTATCAGACACACACAGCTGAATCCCCATATCATGGCTTACAAATCACTATTGGAAATAAACAAAACAAAAGGTCAGAAGCAACAACCAATTAATTAAAACCAGACAGCACAGACTATACTGAATACACAGGACAAAAGTTACACAGAGAATATCAGCTGTGGAAGGAGCAGTTAACCTACTAATGGGTCTGATGCTTACATACCTCCCTTTCTGTGACAGCAAACATATGGTTGCAGTTAGCTGCCATAAAGGAAATGCCATCTGAAGCCCCTGTTTTCCGATTGGGATGACCTCTGGCCCAGTCTGAAGACAGTTGGAAGTATTTGCTCGTGTTGCAGAGCTATGCATGCAGTGGGTGGGGGGTAATTTGAATAAATAGGAGAGGATTTGCCAAGTATGTTTAAGCTGCAAAAGTATGCTGTACCACATAACAAACTGAGAGAGCATTTAAAGCAAGTTGGAACTGAAATAAATCCCACAGTGCTGCCAGTTCCAGAGTGGAGTTGTTGGTTGGGGTTTTTTTTAACTAGCAAAAAAGGTTTCTACTTTATTACAGAATCACAGAGTTTCCTAGGTTGGAAAAGACTGCAAGATCATCGAGGCTGTCAGAATTTTCACTGTGTGTACTCAAACAAACACTTAAGCATGCATTTAACACTTAAATGTTCACTCTCTTGCCAAGAGAGCCAATGGCATCCTGGCCTGGCTCAGGAGCAGTGTGGCCAGCAGGACAAGGGAGGTTCTTCTGCCCCTGTAGTCAACACTGCTCAGGCCACACCTTGAGTGCTGTGTCCAGTTCTGGGCTCCTCAATTCAAGAGAGATGTTGAGGTGCTGGAAGGTGTCCAGAGAAGGACAATGCAGCTGGGGAGGGGCCTGGAGCACAGCCCTGTGAGGAGAGGCTGAGGGAGCTGGGGGTGTGCAGCCTGCAGAAGAGGAGGCTCAGGGCAGAGCTCATTGCTGCCTGCAACTACCTGAAGGGAGGCTGTAGCCAGGTGGGGTTGGTCTCTTCTGCCAGGCAACCATCAACAGAACAAGGGGACACAGTCTCAAGCTGTGCCAGGGCAGGTCTAGGCTGGATGTTAGGAGGAAATTGTTGTCAGAGAGAGTGATTGGCATTGGAATGGGCTGCCCAGGGAGGTGGTGGAGTCACGGTGCTTGGAGGTGTTTAAGCAAAGCCTGGATGAGGCACTTGGTGCCATGGTCTGGTTGATTGTCCAGGGCTGGGTGCTAGGTTGGCCTGGATGATCTTGGAGGTCTCTTCCAACCTGGTTGATTCTATGATATTAATTGTTTGCAAATATTTCCCATATGGAATCATGTGTTTCACAGATAGGAAAATCAAAATGTCTGAATTCTGCACTCTGCTCACTTACTGATTTTATAGAGCTTAATAGAAAACAGGACATCTACTATGTATATGTGCATTCATTTACTCTATTTTATACAGGTCATGAAAGCATTCAGAGAGTCTATTCTTCTAAGGGGATAGAATAAAAGAAGATTTTTTTTTTTCCCCAGTGAGGAGGAGGTGTTTCACCTGAGAGGATGCCAGAGAGCGATCCTCATCAGTCCTTCCAGGGCTGCTTTATAATTTTACAGCTTTATTCTTTGCTATGTTTTGTAGCCCCAGAGATCTCTCTCTGTCTGCTCTGTTTTTCTATTGAATTGTAGGAGGCTTGTTTCAGGAAGGAGAAGGGGAAGAGGAAGGGGAAGGGGAAGGAGAAAGGAGGAGAAGGAAGGAGAAAGAAGCAGAAGAAGAAAGGGAGAAGGAGAAGGATAAAGAAGAAGGAGGAAGAAGTAGAAAGGAGGAGAAGGAAGGAGAAAGAAGGAGAAGGAAGGAGAAAAAAGGAGAAGAACGAGAAAGGAGAAGGAAGGAGAAAGAAGGAGAAGAAGAAGGAGAAAGGAGAAGGAGAAGGAGAAAGAAGAAGGAAGGAGAAGAAGAAGGGGAAGGAGAAGAAAAGGGAAGTAAAAGGAGAAGGGGAAGAGGAAGAGGAAAGGGAGGGGGAAGGGGAAAGGGAGGGGAAAGGGGGAGGAGAAGGGGAAAGCAGAGGAGGAGGGCGTGGGAAAGGGGAAAGATAAGGGGAAGGGGGAGGGGAAGTGAAAGAAAAAAGGGAAGAGGAAGGGGGATGGGAAGGGGAAAGAGAAAGGGGAAGAGGGATGGGAAGGGAAAAGAACAAAATTTCACAGAATAATTGAAAATATTTTTCTGTTGTAGGAAAAAAATGAAAAACTAAACCCCATAAAACACAAAGATCAAAATATTTTTTTCAAAACAAAGCAATTGGTTTTTGCTCTGAGAAAATCTCCTCAAACAGTTGGGCTTGAATACTAAGCAAGACCTGTAGAAGACAAAATCTCTTCTCTAAATTATTTGAAATTAAATTAATTCCATCCTGATGAGAGAAAATAAAATAGCCAAAACATTTGTTTCTGTGGTGTTATATTAACTCATGCTTAAAAAAAAAAAATAGAAATTAAAGTCCTCTCAATGTGTTAAGATTTTTACCTCATCTAAGAGGGCTGATACTTACCAAAAGATGCTCAAAGTCGCNCAGCTTGAGATTGTGTCCCCTTGTTCTGTTGCTGCTTGCCTGGCAGAAGACATAAACTCCTGGCCTGGAGATGTTGAAGCAAAGCCTGGCTGAGGCACTTAGTGCCATGGTCTGGTTGATTGGACAGGGCTGGGTGCTAGGTTGGACTGGATGAGCTTGGAGCTCTCTTCCAACCTGGTTGATTTTATGATTCTATGAAAGGAACTGAAAAAGAGGAGTAAAATATGATTTTTTTTCCCTCAACCACCACTCTTTTTCCCTGAAATTGGATCTTTTTAATTTTATTATTATTTCTGGTATTAAAATTGTTAACCCCAGAACTCTGCTGAGAAATAGGCTTTCTATTTCTGAGCGGGCCTGGGGGCATGGCATGCAACATCAATAGGCAACAGACTGAAAATACAAACAACATGTGGGAAACAGTTATGAGTAGATTTGCAACTCATTCCACAGGACTGAAATGTAGCACAGTTAACCTCACTGCACTTCTTGCAGAGAGGAACCACTCAGAGTACTTTGTCTTTGTAAAGCACTTGAGATCTAGAAGAGAAAGGTAAATGCAAAACACCAGCAACAAAACAAGGAGACACATCTCAAGTTGTGCCAGGGGAGGTCTAGGCTGGATGTTAGGAGGAAGTTGTTGCCAGAGAGAGTGATTGGCATTGGAATGGGCTGCCCAGGGAGGTGGTGGAGTTGCCATCCCTGGAGGTGTTGAAGCAAAGCCTGGCTGAGGCACTTAGTGCCATGGTCTGGTTGATTGGGCAGGGCTGGGTGCTAGGTTGGCCTGGATGATCTTGGAGGTCTCTTCCAACCTGGTTGATTCTATGATTCTGCTATGAAGAAATGCCCCCCATTCATTCAGAACAAGAGCCTGAACGCAGCAGATTGATTCCTGTGCACTCACTGTACAAACACATAATTTTATTTAATAAATAAATAAATATATGAAGTTGTTGAGCATGAGAGTGGTGAGAGGCTGGACTGGGTTGCCCCCAGAGGTGGTTGAGGCCCCATGGCTGGAGGTGTTTAAGGCCAGGCTGGATGAGGCTGTGGGCAGCCTGCTCTAGGGTAGGGTGTCCCTGCCCATGGAAGGGAGGTTGGAACTGGCTGATCCTTGTGGTCCCTTCCAACCCTGACTGACTCTGTGATTCTAACTACATCCATCTAAATATTTATCTTCTCATTTATCTGCATGCATGCAAAACAGATGTCAGTAAAAACTTCCTTACTTCATTAAACAAGGTTTTGAGACTGACAGTCACTGAATTACCTTTACAAATGTCTGATACTTCTCTAGATGTCAAAGTCTGAAAGTAAATGCTTTCACCTTTGCCCTGCTGTTGCATATTCATTCCAGCTTGCCATGTTTCTATCTTCTAGAAAGTGAATCAGCAGTATGGGGATTGTTCTGTGACCAGTAGTTGAGAGTCAAGTCATCCTCAAAGAGAACCAAGTCCCAGCTCTGTCCTAGAATCTGCTATTTGTTTGTATAATCCTTTAGACTTTGTGTCTTTTATTTTCTCCCCTGCTAGTCGTTTCCTGTCGTCATCACCCTGGCACTAAGGGAGCATAAAGGGCTGTATTCATTCAGCCTTGCTTAAAAACTTAATTACCACATTGAACTGGTGCAAGCTTCAGCACCTAAGAAATAAAGAACTTACTGGAGGTGGCAGTCTTATGCTATTCACTCCCACAGGAAGCCTGAATTCAGCTGTGGCACTATTACCCTGCAATCCAGGAGAAAGTGGATTGCAGGACACAGCCTCTGTACTGAGTTCACAAAGCCTCAGTACTGACAACCTTCTGCAGGCCACTGCCTCTGTACTCAGTTCACAAAGCCTCAGTACTGAAACTTGTCAGTTTTGCTTTTCCTGAACTTAGAATCATAGAATCAAGCAGGTTGGAAGAGACCTCCAAGATCATCCACTCCAACCTAGCACCCAGCCCTGTCCAGTCAACCAGACCATGGCACTAAGTGCCTCAGCCAGGCTTTTCTTCAGCACCTCCAGGGACAGTGACTCCACCCCCTCCCTGGGCAGCCCATTCCATGCTTATCTCACCTGCCATGTTATCATATGGTTTAGCTGCAGATTCCTAAGCTTGCTATTCCTAAACTGGAGTGGTTGTTTTTGTGTTTTTTTTTTATGTAGGTGAAATGTTTTTACAATGCTAATAAAAAACTTGTATGAAGACATACAGGCATGTGATGGAAGGAGATGCCTTGAGAAGTGGAGACACAACATGAGGTTCATAGAATCATAGAATCAACCCCATTGGAAGAGAGCTCCAACATTATCCAGCCCAACCTAGCACCCAGCCCTGGCCAATCAACCAGACCATGGCACTAAGTGCCTCAGCCAGGCTTTGCTTCAACACCTCCAGGGATGGCAACTCCACCACCTCCCTGGGCAGCCCATTCCAATGCAAATCACTCTCTCTGCCAACAACTTCCTCCTAGACCTGCCCTGGCACAACCTGAGACTGTGTCCCCTTCTTCTGTTGCTGCTTGCCTGGGAGAAGAGAAGAATCCCACCTGGCTAGAGTCTCCCTTCAGGTACTTAGAAATGTAAGAACAACCTTTGTTTGTTTCTTTCCATTTCTTCCCATACAGGGAAACTAGGAAGGTGAGCTGAGATTTCAAATTTTACGTATCTAAATTTGAAAGATAGAAGAGAAAGCTCTGAATTACAACATCCAATGAATGGCTTTTCATATATGGACTAATTAAATAGTTAATATTTAATACTTGGTGAAAGTGTATGCAGGATTTATTGGAGTTCAGCACATACATTTCCATTATTTCCTTAAGTCACAAAAGTTGCATTTAAGTTGATGCCTGTAATTCTGCTAAAGCACAGCAGCCATAAAATCAGCTTTACAAATCAGTTAAAACAAGTTACACAGACCACTATGTCTGTTTGACAGGTGGGAGCATAAACTGTGGCACTGGGAGGGCAAACTCATCCTTCATTGCCTATCTTCTCTTCCTAATGTTGTCATCTGACTACAAGGTTATTGTACTTCTTAATTCTAATTAATTTCATTTGCTGAAGATGAGCCAGCAGTGTGCCCAGGTAGCCAAGAGAGCCAGTGGCACCCTGGCCTGGATCAGGAGCAGTGTGGCCAGTAGGACAAGGGAGGTTATTCTTCCCCTGTACTCAACACTGGTCAGGCCACACCTTGAGTGCTGTGTCCAGTTCTGGGCTCTTCAATTCAAGAGAGATGTTGAGGTGCTGGAAGGTGTCCAGAAGAGGGTGACAAAGCTGGTGAGGGACCTGGAGCACAGCCAGGTGCTCCTCACCTCCACNGAGGCACTTAGTGCCATGGTCTGGTTGATTGGGCAGGGCTGGATGCTAGGTTGGCCTGGATGATCTTGGAGGTCTCTTCCAACCTGGTTGATTCTATGATACTATGATTCTATGATTCTTCTGATATTGGAAAGTATATCCTGTTGCCTTCAACTTGCTGTATGGATTACATATGCAGTCAGTTCCTTACTTTGCAATGCTGTGATGAAACCTACACAGAATGAACCACCTTAGCAAGCAGACTATATTTAGTACCAAGTCTCAAATATTTACAAGACCTACTGTGTCTGCATTGGTAAGTCATATGGGCAAGTAAAGATCATGAATGACTTAGAATGCTTTGAACAGTGAAGTACAAAACTTTTCATAGACTATTATTTGGCAAATAACTTGCCTTAGTGATGGAGAATCACGGCTAAGATAATGCTGCCAACTGATACACTAGGGGCATATATTTTCTTCTTCTCAAAGCAATATAAAACAGGTGACAGCTTTCGACTCATGAAAACCGAGCTGCCCAATAAGGAGAAGGGCCCTATTGGCAAATCTATTTTATCAAAGGAAGTCTTTGAATTAACAGCCTTCTGAGAAATACCACTACAGATTATTCAACCATCTAACTGAGCTTGTGTTGAACCATTTTCCTTTTCCCTCCCTTTAAAGCATTTTGCAGAAACTCAAGTAAAAAGTCAAAACTTCCTTGCTGCTGAATAATGAATGCAGACCGTTGCTCACTCCAGTAAACACTGCATCTTTCTAAGGAAAGAGAACAGCTGGTGCATGAAATGAAGCTTACTCGTACTTCTCTCAAGGTGTATCTTTAGCTAAACAGGTCTACAATACTTCTCTGCATGAATGTGAAGTGTATTAAAGAGCAAAGGAAGGGATATTTGTCTCGTGTGTGCGAGGTTGTGTGTTCAGCCTACCAGAAAGGCTTCTTATCCCTCTAAGACTCCCACAGGCCTGTGGAATAAAAGTGGGTCATGCATCAGTGGTTTTCTGTGGAGTCCCAGCCCATGTCAAACAGCCTATGACATTCTCTTCATTCAGGATATGGGAAATATTGCTTTGCAACCCAGCGCCAGGAAAGAAGCGCAGCTGGGAGAGGAGAATATGGAGTCTTAAATATGCTGTCAGTAAATGTATGTTCCAGAGAGTGGTTAATGGTCAAGGAACTCAGAGGTTTAGTAAGGCAAGACAGAGAGGAATGTTCAACTTGTTCCTTTGATTGATGGTCAGCAGAATGCCAAGGATCAAGAGAAAACAAGCACAAAAAGATATTTCAGTGGGGAAAACAAGGCACTAATAGTGAGTATCATGCCTAACACTGATGATGATTTATAGTCTGGCTTGCAGACAAAACCACCAATCTGGTACTGCTAACAACTTGAGAGGCATGGAAAACTCCAAGGCCTTCTTCAAAAATGATAGAATACACAACAGCCACAAAACTCCGTTTGGAGGTTTGTTTCCCTTTCAAAACCTCCAGTAATCATTCAATTTGCAAAGCCATCAATCCAGAAAAAGATCTAAGGTGCCAGTTTAAGGCTGAAACTGAAAACATTTCTGGTTGAGAAATACAGGTCTAGCTTCTCGCAGGAGGCAGAGTAAATCTAACTTCATGATGTGAAGTAATTGGGTATGAGGCACTTACAGCTATAGAAAAACATTTCTATGACAGCTTTACGTCCTGACAGTAAATACATGACAAAACCTGTTTTTTTCAGTAAGCACATGGCTTACACATGATAATTTACCTTTCTGAAAGGAATTGATGTCAACCAAACTTTAATAAATCTTTGTTTTAACCTGGGATAAAGTGTGAGCTATACCATCTCCTGCTCAGCAGCCCAGCTCCTCCTTTGCCAAAGAAAAGTTGAGTATCAGTCTTTCACCTCACCAAATGTCCCAGCTGTCAGGTAACAGAATCATTCTATTATCATAGAATCATAGACTTAGTAAATAAATAGAAGCCAGTGTAGTGTATCTCTAGTGCTTGCTTTGCAATTAGACATAGTATGTCATATTCAGGGGCTGCAAATAGGAAATCAGCATCACTTTTCAGTTAGAATCATAGAATCAGTCAGAGTTGGAAGGGACCACAAGGATCATCTAGTTCCAACCCCCCCGCCATGGGCAGGGACACCCTACCCTAGAGCAGGCTGCTCAGAGTCTCATCCAGCCTGGCCTTAAACACCTCCAGGCATGGGGCCTCAACCACCTCCCTGGGCAACCCATTCCAGCCTCTCACCACTCTCATGCTCAACAACTTCCTTCTCACCTCCACTCTGACTCTCCCCACCTCCAGCTTTGCTCCATTCCCCCTAATCCTGTAATTCCCTGAGAGCCTAAAAAGTTCCTCCCCAGCTTTTTTGTAGCACCCTTCAGATACTGGAAGGGCACAATGAGGTCACCTGGGAGCCTCCTGTTCTCTAGACTGAGCAGCCTCGACTCTTCCAGTCTGGAAACTGAATGATTCTGTTACCTGATCTGTTTCACAGAATCATAGAATCAATCAGGTTGGAAGAGACCCCCAAGACCATCCAGTCCAACCTATCTGTTATATGTTATCTCAACTTGTATTTAAGTAACGTTGAACATTACTTTGGATGGAAAGACTGAGGGAGACATTTGAAAATGCTTTTTATGATTATTCAATTCACCTGAAAATTCATTTCACAGGGTCACAGAATGATAGGGGTCAGAATGGACCTCGAAAGCTCATCCAGTCCAACCCTCCTGCCAGAGCAGGATCACCTATACCATATCACACAGGAATGCATCCAGGCAAGTTTTGAATATCTCCAGAGAGGGAGACTCCACAACCCCCCTGGGCAGCCTGTTCCAGTGTTCTGTCATCCTCACAGGGAAAAAAAAAATCCTCCTGTTTACATGGAATTACCTATGCCTCAGCTTCCACCCACTGGCCCTTGTCCTGTCACTGGGCATCACCCAGCAGAGCCTGGCTCCAGCCTCCTGGCACTCACCTGCACATCTTTGTAAACATGGGTGAGGTCACCTCTCAGTCTCCTCTTCTCCAAGCCAAAGAGCCCCAGCTCCCTCAGGCTCTCTAAGGAAAATAGTCCATCCCCTTCATCATTTTTGTTGCTCTGTGATGGGCTCTTTCAAGAGTTCCCTGTCATTCTTGAACTGAGGGGCCCAGAACTGGACACAATGTTCACGATGCAGCCTCCTCAGGGCAGAGTAGAGGGGGAAAAGAACCTCTCTCAACCGACTAAACACAGCCCTTCTAATCCACCCCAGAATGGCATTAGCCTTTTTGGCCACCAAGGCACATTACTGCCTCATAGTCAACCTTCCATCCACTTGTACCCCCAGTTCCTTTTCCCCTTCATGGCACTTCAAGAGGTCAATCCTCAACCTACACTGATACTTGGGGTTGTTCTTTCCGAGGTGCAAGACTCTACACTTGTCCTTGTTGAATTTCATTATAAATTTCTCCCTGCCCAACTCTCCAGCCTGGTTAAGTCTCTGGATGGCAGCACAACCGTCTGGTGTGTCAGCCACTCCACCCAGTTTGGTTACACCAGCAAACCTGCTGACAGTGCACTCTGTTCCCTCATCCAGGTCATTGATGCATATACTGAATAGTACTGGTCCCAGTACTGACCTTTGAGGGACTCCACTAGATACAGGTCTGAATTTGTGCCATTTAATTTCCTGGACTGGACAAAGATATGAAAATTTAGGTTACAAGATATTCTTAGGGAGCTTATTTCAATCTTTCCTGTTGACACTGTTCCACTTCAGATAAAATGCTCAAGATGTCATTGAGATGAAGAACAGGAATAGCTCTTCAGCTTTCTAGCTAGGACACTCTCCAAGGAGATGGGAGCACATGAAACACCTCTTTCCAGTAAATATTTAATCGAGTTCATGCAGTGGAACAGTGTCAACATGAGATACTGAGTGAGAGCTCTTTTATGCTAGTTTAGAGTGAAGAGCAAGCATTTAGAAGTGTGAGATGTTGATGCAAAACCATTCACGCAGAGGAGTGAAATGGATCTAGATTTTTCAACATCCTGCATACTGCTACTTGAGTCTCCAGGCAGGTGAGAATTTCCTCTTCTTTAAGCTACTTAAGTACTGGATTGGATTTTTTTGTATTTATTTTTAATAGCAGAAATAATCACAGTTTCTTCATTGATTCTTTCACCAGTAACAACATTACTTCTTCCACCGTTACCACAAACTGAACTCCACGACTGCAGTTTCAGTTTCCAGACTGAAAGAATTGAGGCTGTTGAGTCTGGAGAAGAGGAGGCTCCCAGGTGACCTTCTTGTGGCCTTCCAGGATCTGAAGGGGGCCTACAAAGAAGCTGGGGAGGGACTCTCAGGGAGTGACAGGACTGGGGGAATGGAGTAAAGCTGGAGGTGGGGAAATTCTGAGTGGAGGTGAGGAGAACGTTGTTGAGGATGAGAGTGGTGAGAGGCTGGAATGGGTTGCCCAGGGAGGTGGTTGAGGCCCCATGGCTGGAGGTGTTTAAGGCCAGGCTGGATGAGGCTCTGAGCAGCCTGCTCTAGGGTAGGGTGTCCCTGGGGATGGCAGGGGGGTTGGAACTAGATGATCCTTGTGGTCCCTTCCAACTCTGACTGATTCTATGATTCTAACTGAAAAGTGATGCTGATTTCCTATTTGCAGCCCCTGAATATTACACACTACATCAAATTGCAAAGGAAGCTGTAGAGATACACCACACTGGCTTCTATTCAGAGAGTACTCAGCAGGTTGCAGGAACAGATTAATAGGAAACTCAGAGAGTTTAGTAAAATTCAAATGCAGGATCCTGAATCTGGGAAGACAGAACCCTGAACATCTGTACAGCTAGAAAGCAGCTTTGTGTAAAACCACTCGGAAGTCCTGGTGGACACCCGCTTGAACGTGAGATACCAGAGTGCTCTGTCATGAAGAAAATTAATACAGGGCTGTACTAGAAGGCAGTGAGTTGAAGGAAACTGATTGTTGAAACCTAAAAATATCTGATAGACTTAGATCTATGTCCCATCCAGGCCATTATTCTGCTTTTAGGGCTGGTAGTATGAGATGCTAATGGGAGAAATTGTGCAAGCCTGGCTGCAAACATGCTTACCGTAGAAAGCAAATGTGAAAGGAGGCAGAGATGGAGAGCCTGGGCCAAAAGATCAACAAGAACACTTCCAAATTTCTGAGTTTAAATGGTAACAGCAACTGCATCCCATGCATTCCAACATTATCCTAGAGAGTTGGGGGTATATATTGTAAGTTCTCTTATTTCAGTAAAGAGAAGACTTAAGAAAGCAATTCAAGACAGATGTTGAGGTACTTGAAGGTGTCCAGAGAAGGGCACCAAGGCTTATGAGAGGCCTGGAGCACAGCCCTGTGAGGAGAGGCTGAGGGAGCTGGGGGTGTGCAGCCTGCAGAAGAGGAGGCTCAGGGCTGACCACATTGCTGTCTACAACTACCTGAAGGGAGGTTGCAGCCAGGTGGGGTTCGTCTCTTCTGCCAAGCAACCAGCAATAGAACAAGGGGACACAGTCTCAAGTTGTGCCAGGGGAGGTCTAGGCTGGATGTTAGGAGGAAGTTGTTGTCAGAGAGAGTGATTGGCATTGGAATGGGCTGCTCAGGGAGGTGGTGGAGTCACTGTGCCTGGAGGTGTTCAAGCCAAGCCTGGATGGGGCAGTTAGTGCCATGGTCTGGTTGAATGGCCAGGGCTGGGTGCTAGGTTGGACTGGATGATCTTGGAGGTCTCTTCCAATCTGCTTGATTCTTGATTCTATGAAATTGTGCTAAAATCTTCAGTAATAGAATTAAAGTCTTCCATAGCCATGATCAGGTATGATCTCAAATCACACTTTTTCTGTACTAGGAAATGCCCAGTCCTGATGCCAGTTCACAGTATCACAGTCTCACAGTATCACCAAGGTTGGAAGAGACCTCACAGATCAAGTCCAACCCTTTACCACAGAGCTCAAGGCTAGGCCATGGCACCAAGTGCCACGTCCAATCCTGCCTTGAACAGCTCCAGGGACGGCGACTCCACCACCTCCCTGGGCAGCCCATTCCAGTGTCCAATGACTCTCTCAGTGAAGAACTTTCTCCTCACCTCGAGCCTAAATTTCCCCTGGTGCAGCCTGAGGCTGTGTCCCCTCGTTCTGGCGCTGGCCACCTGAGAGAAGAGAGCAACCTCCCCCTGGCCACAACCACCCCTCAGGTAGTTGTAGAGAGCAATAAGGTCACCCTTGAGCCTCCTCTTCTCCAGTTACCCTTGGAAATCGAGAGGGGCTATAAAACTAGAGAAAAGTTTACTTTTAGGCTTGAGAATGATTTTTAAGTCCAAGAGCAGTATTTTAGAATATGTAAACAGATTCCGATTCCCAAACAAGATTATTCCAATAGCTTTTCTTTGCACTGTGAAAAACAAAATCAGCAAGAAAAATAGACACTTCCTACCTTAAGCAATTATCAAAGGGCAGAAAGAAAGGATAAACAAAGATAAACCCAAAATCACAGAGTAACTGTAATAGCACTTATGGCAATGTTTGAAGGAATCAGATAATCTCTTCAGGAATGATTGATTTTCATGGTACTAAAATACCTAAGTATCAGCACTTGTGCAAACAGTTGTATATGCAGCTTGTGAGTCTCAAGTTCATTTAAAATACCATCATGGGCCCACCAAGAACTTCCTATGCCACCACTCTGTGACGATATGTTCTTGCAAATAATCACAGTAGTTCACCTTACCTGCCAAAATCTGACCACTGAGAGAAAGGCTGGACCTTGAGCAATGGCTGCACTGAGAGCAACCTGGACCTAGAAAGAGCTAATTTGAAAACTACCACTATACTCTGTGAATTGTGACATACTGAAATGCAATTTCAATTCCCTATTATTTTCTGTTGTAATGATGTGATGGTTTGGGTGTTAGCTGCCCCCCCACTCTTATCAAATCACCCAGACTAGACTCAGCTGAGCTGGCAACTAAAGAATGAAGCTTTCTATTTACAGCTGAGCACAAGATCCAAGCAGGCATTGACAATATCTACACAGCTAGAGACAGACAGAGACAAGGTAAAAAGTAATGCAGAAACACAACAGCCCTGCCAGAAACCAGAGTCCCCAGGAGGGGCTCCCAACCACCCTTCCACCTCCCTTCCACCCCTCTACCTTATCCCAGACTTTGCCTTATGTTCAAGGTGAGTTTGTAGAATTGGCCAGGGGGGTTAGGAAGCAGAGGGATTAGTTGGACAGCAGGTTTGAGAGAGAGAAGTGAGGCAGCCAGAGCCGGAAAGCAACTCTATTATGTATGTTTGCATTCTTGTTTTTATCCATCTCAGCAAGCCTCTGAGTGCAGCAGACATGACCATTGTTTCCTTTTCACAGCATATCACCTAAGTCCTCTCACTAAAATATCCCAGATAGGCTCAAACCAGCAGAAATGCAAAGCAGAAATGGCACTAAATAAGAGTTTTACTCAAGGTTATCAAAGAGAAAAATATATGCATAGGAAATGATACAATTATTGCTTCATTTCGTATTAATATCTAAATGTTCTACCTGCCTACCTCTATTTTTTCCCTTCACCAGGGCATAATTTCACCAATACAAATGTATTTTAATGTGTGTTTTCCCAACAATCCAGGATAACTCTCTTGCATTCCGAGAGCACGCTCAGGGTAACTGACCCTAATCCCTCACAATAAGAACATTAAGGGAAGTTGTGTTTCTTGTGAATACTCTTACTTGCATGGCTTATTTGCTAACCATAGGAGGTGGGCATTTCATCTGCCAAACATTTGTAAAACTCCAAAAGCAATGAAACCTTTGACTTGGGTCACTGAAACTGCACCCAATTCTTGAGCTTCTCCTGTTCGCCCAGCATGCTTCAAGTATTCGTCCCATGACTTATGAAGCATGCAGACAGAGTCTGATCTCTGACATCCAGCCACCTGTGTCCCATACTTTTTGTGTGAAAGATAAAGGACAAGCCTGGAGATTAAGATAGGCCTCCTTCTTTTTTGATGCTTCTTCCTTCCTTTTTATTTTTACATATATATTTT
>WAAF01014282.1:49826-67352 GCA_013400475.1 Tricholaema leucomelas | reverse complement strand
CCCCTCCGTTTCCCCTTTTCCCCTCTCCTCTCCTCTTTTCCATTTTCTCCCTCTCCCCCTCCTTTCCTCTCCCCCCACTCCTTTCCCTTCCTTTCCCCCTCCTTCCCCCCTCCCCTTTGCAGGCATGAGTGAAAACTACATCATTTTCATCGAGCAGCCCATCAGGCTGAATCTGTGGCAGATCATCACTTCCAAGCTCCGTGGGAAAACCATTCTGGATGGGATAAGCTGGGAGCCTCAGTACAATACTTACTTCCGTGTGGTGAATAAGCACACTGGGGAGGTAAGGTGGAACTTCAATCTTTCCACTATCAGTGCACCTTAGATGCCAAGAGGAGAGTACTGGGTAGCAGCTAGAAATAGCAGTATGGCTCATCCCAGAAGTTCCTGCAGTCCAGACTTTGCAAGCATGAGCACTGGCTTGTTAGCAAGGGATTACTTCAAGATTTTCCTCTCTATTGATTAATTTCTTTGCCAGCCCTATAAGAACAGGCAGAAATCAGCAGTTTGGGCTTCCTAAGGCTGCAGCACAGGGACAAAAATGCAGTTCCCATGCAGTACAAAGAGGTCAGCCATAAGCTAGGGATGATGCTATAGGGATAGAGCCATGGCAGCAAGAGACTAGGGACCTGTCCTGGGCTGCTCTACCTTTTGCCTCTCCTCCATTTGATCTAAAGCAGCCATTGGGTAGTGACACAAGGCAACAATGGTCAGGCCACACCTGGAGTGCTGTGTCCAGTTCTGGGCTCCTGAATTGCAGAGAGATGTTGGGGTGCTGGAAGGTGTCCAGAGAAGGGCAGCAAGGCTGAGGAGGGGCCTGGAGCACAGCCCTGTGAGGAGAGGCTGAGGGAGCTGGGGGTGTGCAGCCTGCAGCAGAGGAGGCTCAGGGCAGAGCTCATTGCTGTCTGCAGCTCCCTGCAGGGAGGCTGTAGCCAGGTGGGGTTGGGCTCTGCTGCCAGGCAGCCAGGGACAGAAGAAGGGGACACAGTCTCAAGCTGTGCCAGGGGAGGTCTAGGCTGGATGTTAGGAGGAAGTTGTTGCCAGAGAGTGATTGGCATTGGAATGGGCTGCCCAGGGAGGTGGTGGAGTGGCTGTGCCTGGAGGTGTTGAAGCCAAGCCTGGCTGGGGCACTTAGTGCCATGGTCTGGTTGGTTGGGCAGGGCTGGGTGCTAGGTTGGGCTGGCTGAGCTTGGAGCTCTCTTCCAACCTGCTTGATTCTATGAAATCCCAAGGAATGAGTGGGGAATGAAATGGGAGAGGGAAGAGAAAAGTCTCTTTGAGGATGGTTAGGATCTTTAGAGAGGGACTGAAACCTTCCTCATGATCCCTGCAGGTGCTGCCAGGACAGTGGTGCAGCAAGCCCTTTGCCACTTTCCATCAAATCAATGCCTTTGAAGATGGTGGCTGTGTGGTCCTTGATTTGTGCTGCCAAGATGATGGAACAAGTCTGGCTACTTATAGACTGCAGAATCTGAGGAAGAGTGGAGAAGGCCTAGATCAGGTAAGACCTCTGTGTTTGTGCTGCATGGGATCTGTTTGGTTTGTGCTGGGGATATGGTTTAGGATGCACCTTGGAGAGTAGGATTATTGGTTGCACTTGGTGATCCTGAGGGGCTTTTCCAACCTGGATGTTTCTGTGATCCTCAGGTTAGTAGAATGGGGATCACTAGGGGTGGATCACCAGGCAGTGGATGTGAACCATCCATGGAAAAAGAAAAGAACCATGGAAAATGTTTCAGTTACAAACTCTTGGTATTTGTTCTTCTGCCTCTGTGCTTAGCACTGCTCAGGCCACACCATGAGTCCCATGTCCTGTTCTGGGCTCCTGAATTCAAGAGAGATGTTGAGGGGCTGGAAGGTGTTGAGAGAAGGGCAGCAAGGCTGGGGAGGGGCCTGGAGCACAGCCCTGTGAGGAGAGGCTGAGGGAGCTGGGGGTGTGCAGCCTGCAGCAGAGGAGGCTCAGGGCAGAGCTCATTGCTGTCTGCAGCTCCCTGAAGGGAGGTTGTAGCCAGGTGGGGTTGGGCTCTGCTGCCAGGCACTCAGGGACAGAACAAGGGGACACAGCCTCAAGCTGTGCCAGGGCAGGTTCAGGCTGGATGTTAGGAGGAAGTTGTTGGCAGAGAGAGTGATTGGCATTGGAATGGGCTGCCCAGGGAGGTGGTGGAGTGGCCGTGGCTGGAGGTGTTGAAGCCAAGCCTGGCTGGGGCACTTAGTGCCATGGTCTGGTTGGTTGGGCAGGGCTGGGTGCTAGGTTGGGCTGGCTGAGCTTGGAGCTCTCTTCCAACCTGCTTGATTCTATGATTCTATCTTAGCAGAAAACCTTAATGGAGTGGTCCCTTAAAACTTCTAACACTGCTGTGTTCCACAGACCTCCATCAGCCTTCTAGTTTAAAATCCCATTTTTACTGACCCTCATTTTCCCTATCTCTATGAAATATTTTTTTCCTCCTGGTGCAATCATGCAAAATAATATTGATTGGAGTGACTTTTAAAGGCATTACTTAAGAAAACTTCTTTATGTAAAGCACAGACACCCAAATACCACAGAACCCCCAGCATTGCTCCTCACACTCACTTCAGAACAGCCTCTGCTCATGAGTCACTTGTGCCCAGCTCTTGTCACAGGCACCATTTCAAGCCATGTAAGAAACATTAGTTTGCATAAACCATCCTTTGGAAGAGTTGGGGGTGCTTTCAGTTTCTTCTGTTGCAGATGTGTGTGTTGGGAACCCACCATGTGGTGGGTGAAGGGCAGGCACCTCTGCATGTTCAGACAAATCTCAACTTCCTCTCTTTATGCTCTGAACTGGCTAGAAGCAAATCTGCTCTGAAAGCTGCATGGTTGTGTCCCCACAGGGCCATTTTCTTCTGCTTCTCTTTGGTTTGGTGGTTTGGTGTTGGTTCTTTTTCTTTTTCCCCTCCAAAGATTTGCTGAAGATGAATTCAAGTAGAGCAGGGAGGGCTGCAGCTCCTTTGTCTTCAGGGCTGGGTGATAGGTTGGAGTGGATAACCTTGGAGGTCTCTTCCAACCTGGTTGATTCTGATTCTCTGATTCTCAAGCTTTGTGACTTGCATGCTTAGGAAGTTCTTCTTCCAGGGATGCTTCATGCCACTGAAAATGATGGGGAAGTTTCTCAGTGCTTTCTTCAGGCTTCCAAAGTAGGATTGCCCCTAATCATCAATAGAGCTGGGTGGGTTTCCAGCAGAGGTATCCTCTCTGCTTGCTCCATGCTGTGGAGATCCCTCCCATTTTCTGTAATCTCCCTGGCAGCTCCTGATCTTGGGCCCAAGTCCCACAGCCCTTGGGGCCAGGCTGTGAAAAGGATCAGTGTGAGTCTGGGTGCTGTGCAGCACTGAGGCAGCACTGGAGAACTGAGTGATCTGCATGCCCAGCTCAGCTGTGACTGCTCTGAGAGCAGTGCTGAGCCATTTCCTTAGCTGCCTTGGGGCATGTGTGGCCAGGCCATAAAGAGGATCAGTGTACCTGGGTGTCATGCAGCACATATCCCACTGCTGCACTGGAGAACTGAGTGATCTGCATGCCCAGCTCAGCTGTGACTGCTCTGAGAGCAGTGCTGAGCCATTTCCTTAGCTGCCTTGGGGCATGTGTGGCCAGGCCATAAAGAGGATCAGTGTACCTGGGTGTCATGCAGCACATATCCCACTGCTGCACTGGAGAACTGAGTGATCTGCATGCCCAGCTCAGCTGTGACCGCTCTGAGAGCAGTGCTGAGCCATTTCCTTGGCTGCCTTTTTGTTTACTGCTGTGAAGAACTGGAACCAGCAGAGCCTTTACCAGAGCTCGTTAATGCTACATAGTGGAAAGAAGATTTCAGGGGCAGGAGGAATGCCTAAGAGTTCAGACTTGTTCCCCCAAAGGGTTCTCAGCCTGAAATGCCACCCTCCTCCCCCCCCATCACTGCACCTTCTTGTCTCTGTGTTAGGTTTATGGCTCCATAGCCC
This sequence comes from Tricholaema leucomelas, assembly GCA_013400475.1. Taxonomy (NCBI): domain Eukaryota; kingdom Metazoa; phylum Chordata; class Aves; order Piciformes; family Lybiidae; genus Tricholaema lacrymosa; species Tricholaema leucomelas. The sequence continues at coordinate 63,389 of WAAF01014282.1, read as the reverse complement.
GAGCTTTCCCTCGTCGCTTTGTCCTCCCGCTGAATGTGGATACAGAGACCCCTGTGGGCAAGAACCTGAACCCACTGCCTTACAGCTTGGCAAGGGCTGTGAAAGATGCAGATGGCAAGGTAGGTAGGAGAGACCTCAACAGCTGCCCCGTGGCTGGGGTGACCCTGCCAGCAGCAGTCAGCATCCTCTGCTGGCATCTTCTCAGATCTTGGGCAGCAAGCAAGGTTTAGTCATTACTGAGATGGGTTTCAGTCCAGAGGCTACCACAGTGCATTAAGTGGAGAGGGTCCAGAGTAGGCCATGAAGATGAGGCCTCTGGAGCATCTCTCCTCTCAAGACAGGCTGAGAGAGTTGAGACTGTTCAGCCTGGATAAATGAGGGAGTAGTTATGAGGGAGACCTCATAACTACATTTCAACATCTGAAGGAGACCTACAGGAAGACTGGGAAGGGGCTGCTTAGAAGGGCTTGGAGTGGCAATGGTTCGGAACTGGAGCAGGGGAGATTTAGTTTGGACATCAGGAGGGAGTTCTGCACAGTGAGGGTGGTGAGACACTGGAACAAGTTGCACTGTCTCTGGAGACATTCAAGCTCAGCCTTGCTGTGTCCCTGTGCAGCCTGCTCTAGCTGGAGGTGTCCCTGCTGCCTGCAGAGGGTTTGGCTAAGATGAGCTTTGAGGCTCCCTTCCAGCCTGATGCGATCTGCGAAGCTGTAAACGAGAGAGCAAACACAAGGTTAGGTTCTTCTGCAGAGTCAAAGCCAAACTGACACTTGTGATGAACACTTCTTCTAGGTCTGGTGCACACATGAAAACCTTCACCCTGAAGGCTTTGAAAAGGTTGGGGGCTTGGAGTTCCCCCAGATCAACTACTCTGGGTACAACGGCAGGAGGTATCGCTACTTCTACGGGTGTGGCTTTGGGCACTTGGTTGGGGATTCCTTGATCAAGGTTGATGTGGAGACCAAGAATTTCAAGGTAAGGTGGAGCAAGGTTATCTTTTTTTATCATCAGTGGGAGTCACTCTGCTGAGCTGGCCTTGAAGAGATGTCATTTAGTAGGAATTTCACTCTTAAAGGGGGGAAAAGATTCTTGGTCTCATCTCTCAGCTAGGAGGTTATGGATTTGGCCAAACAGGAGAGGACACCACTCCAGGTTCCTAGAGAGGTGGTGGCATGGAAAGGGTTTGAAAGAGTGTGCATGTGTCCTCCTCCTCTGCTCTGCTCTGGTGGGACCCCACCTGGAGCACTGCATCCAGTTCTGGAGCCACTGTTACAAGAGGGCTATGGAGGTGCTGGAAGGTGTCCAGAGAAGGGCTACGAGGATGAGCAGAGGGCTGGAGCTGCTCTGCTGTGAGGAGAGACTGAGGCAGTTGGAGCTGTTCAGTCTGAAGAGGAGAAGGCTCTCAGGTGACCTTATTGTGGCCTTTCATTATCTGAAGTGGGCTACAAGAAAGCTGGGGAGGGACTTTTTAGGCTGTCAGGGAGTGATAGGACTGGGTGGGAATGGAACAAAGCTGGAAATGGGGAGATTCAAACTGGATGTTAGGAAGAAGTTCCTCAGCATGAGGGTGGTGAGAGCCTGGCAGGAGTTGCCCAGGGAGGTGGTGGAAGCCTCATCCCTGGAGGTGTTTAAGGCCAGGCTGGATGAGGCTGTGGGCAGCCTGATCTAGTGTGAGGTGTCCCTGCTCATGGCAGAGCGGTTGGAACTGGCTGATCCTTGAGGTCCCTTCCAACCCTGACTGATTCTGTGATTCTAAGAGTCCAATCTAACCAGAGAGTACAGAAAACACACAAGTAGCACAGGCACTGGGGCTAAGGTGCCCACAGGTTTCTGATTTAGGCAGGGAACAAGGGTTAGGATATTCCAAAGGTTTAGACTTTCTCCTCTATCTCCCTTAAGCAGGGAAAAGTGACCCCCGAAGCATTAAACCCATTATTACCCAGGGACTGTCCCAGCTAACAGAGCAAGTTGGGACTCTTCAAGCATTCCCACTGGAGCTGCTCTGCTCCAGGTGCTCCTTTTGCAGCAGGGCTGCCCTCCCTCGGCAACAGGAGCGTCTGGAGCAGAGCAGTTCCATACTCTGCTTTGCCACAGGAACAGCAGCAGCTGTGCCCTCAGGTGGTGATGGTGTTGAGTGTCCTCTCTGCTGGCATCCTCATTGCCTGGGGGTGTAGAGGTGCCTGTGCGGGCAGGGTGGTGTTGTCTGAGCTTGTGTCTGTGCCAGTGCAAACCGTTGGGTGAAATGAGTGCTGGGAACCCTTTTCACTGCCTGTTGGCACGGTGCCTGGCACAGTGGGCATGCCATCACAACCATGGCACCGTTGTGCTCCTGCTATCAAATGAATTAAAAGGTTGAGCTGGAGCTCTTCTGGGATGCTTGAACGTGTCCAGAGAAGGGCGACGAGGTTGGTGAGAGGCCTCGAGCACAGCCCTACGAGGAGAGGCTGAGGGAGCTGGGATTGGTTAGCCTGGAGAAGAGGAGGCTCAGGGCAGACCTTATTGCTGTCTGCAGCCACCTGAGGGGTGGTTGTAGCCAGGGGGAGGTTGCTCTCTTCTCTCAGGCAGCCAGCACCAGAACAAGAGGACACAGCCTCAGGCTGTGCCAAAAGAAATTTAGGCTTGAGGTGAGGAGAAAGTTCTTCACTGAGAGAGTCATTGGACACTGGAATGGGCTGCCCAGGGAGGTGGTGGAGTCGCCGTCCCTGGAGGTGTTCAAGGCAGGATTGGACGTGGCACTTGGTGCCATGGTCTAGCCTTGAGCTCTGTGGTAACAGCTTGGACTTGATGATCTGTGAGGACTCTTCCAACCTTGGAGGTGATACTGTGGAGCACAGAGTGTGCCTGGGGATCTTTGTGGGCAGCACTCCAGCTTGCAGCAATGCTAACTGCAGTAGACAGGTGTTAATGAAATGAATGTTCCTGTGCTTGCTAGATTTGGCAGGAGGATGGATCCTACCCATCAGAGCCTGTGTTTGTGCCAGTGCCTAATGCCACGGCAGAAGACAGTGGAGTCATCTTGTCTGTTGTGGTCTCCCCCACTGAGGTAACTTATTGCTACTGGTTTGTCAAAGTCACACAGTATGAAGTCTCCTTTCTACACCACAAAACTGAATCTGAGGGTCTCTGGCAGATAGATCCAGCCCCATGCTTCTTTGAGGTTCTTTCCAGTGAGGGTGGTGAGACACTGGCACAGGTTGCCCAGGGAGGCTGTGGAGCACAGAGAGGGAGGCTGAGGAGACACAGGCACAGGTTGTCCAGGGAGGCTGTGGAGCACAGAGAGGGAGGGTGAGGAGACACTGGCACAGGTTTGCCCAGGGAGAGTGTGGAGCACAGAAGCACAGAATGTGATCAAAGATCACATTCTGTGCTCCACAACCTCCCTGGAAGTGTTCAAGGTCAGGTTGGATGAGGCCTTGGGCAGCCTGTTCTAGTGGGAGGTGTCTCTGCCTATGGCAGGGGGTTGGAACTGGCTGAGCTTTGAAGTCCCTTCCAACCTAAACCATTCTATGATTCTAAGGTGCATGCCAGGCAAACTTGGAGCAGGACTGTGTCTTGGAATGCCACTGCTTCTTGCTTGGCATCTTTGGCTGTCAGTGCTTCTGGCCAGCTCTCTAACAGGCTGAGCCTGTATGGCCTGGTTCTGTGCCACAGATGTAGTGTGTTGGAGCAGTGGAATTTACCTTCAGGCTGGGTGCTCATTCTGGCTTTGCTTTCACCCTGCAGAACCAAAGTGCTTTCCTGCTTGTCTTGGATGCAGAGACCTTCAGAGAACTGGGGCGAGCAGAGGTTCCCATGCAAATGCCTTATGGATTCCATGGCATCTTTACTTCCCACTGACTGAAGCCTCTGGCACCTTGTGCAATGCAGGGCTGGGTCAGGCCACTGCTTTCTTTCACCTCCCACCTTTGCATTATGCTCTGAAGGAAGGAACTGCTGCCTCCTCCATTGTAACCTCTGAGTTAGAGCTGCCAATATAGAGCAAAGGGTCTGAGGAAGGCAGAAGCTCCTCCTCCACTCCAAGAGTCCACTGCTGTGTCCTAATTTTCTGACTATCCTGATAGAGCAGGTAGCAGCAGGTCATAAAGGCTGCCACGAGTCAGGCTTGCAAGGGAGAACAGAATAGAACAGAATAGAATAGAATAGAATAGGATAGAATAGAATAGAATAGAATAGAATAGAATAGAATAGAATAGAATCGAATCGAATCAAATCGAATCAATCAGGTTGGAAAAGACCTCCAAGCTCATCCAGTCCAACCTAGCACCCAGCCCTATCCAGTCAACCAGACCATGGCACTAAGTGCCTCATCCAGACTTTTCCTGAACATCTCCAGGGACAGCGACTCCACCACCTCCCTGGGCAGCCCATTCCAATGCCAATCACTCTCTCTGGCAAGAACTTCCTCCTAACATCCAGCCTATACTTCCCCTGGCACAAGTTGAGGCTGTGACCCCTTGTCCTGTTGCTGGTTGCCTGGGAGAAGAGACCAACCCCCACCTGGCTACAAGGTGAAAATGGAAATGAAGGTGACATCTCCTTCACCTGGAAGCTCTGCACTCAGAAGGGAAGAGAGTATCAGTGCCCAGAGCAGTGACTTTGGCTGGCATGTATAAAGCAGAAGAGAGGAGTAAGCCCAGCTAGTAACAGGTAGGCCCAGTGTAATTTCACCCTCGTTGTGTAAAGATGGCCTTCAGTGAACTCCAGAGGCTGAAGCAAACACTTCCAGAAGCTCTCCTTGTAGTGCTTTTCTCTGCACCCTAATGGCATCTTCCAATAAAACCCTGTCAAGTTTCTTCTTGTCTGTCTGTGCTGTCATCAGTCCTGTGGCTAACTCTGTGCTGTGCTCAAGAGGTGACAGCTGCAAGTTGGACACACACCTTATGATGTTATATGGTCCTATAGCCATCCAGGACCTGTCTGCAGCATGCTCCTGCTTAAATAGCTTAGCTGGAGCCAGCTCTGCTGGCCAACACTTGCTCCTTGCTCCTAATTCACACAACTCCACTGTGGCCTTGACATCCCTTTGCTCTTGAGCTGAGCAGATCAGACTGGAGCACTCCTTTCATCTGCTTGCTTCTCCCTACAGTTCCTGCAGTCTGAGGTGCAAGTGGGTAGGTGTGTGGAGGAAATCCCTGTCTAGCAGTTCTCTTGGAGGCTCTGCCTTTAAGGACACAGCAAAGGCTGCCAGGAGAATGGATTCCCCTCCTGCCTCAAGCACTTCTTCTATTGCTTCATTATGAGAAGGGTGGAGAATACTTTGAACCCCTTCCATGAGCAAGAAAATGAATGTCTGTGCCCCAGGGTTTGAAGGAAATCCCTTTCTTCCTCTGGAGGCCAGCCCAGGCAGAACAAAACCTAACTACAGCTGACTCACTCTTACCCAAGCCACCCAGCTTTCTCTCCTCTTCTCTCTGACCTTTCTTCACCTTCCTTACAGGTCTTGGGAAAGGACAAGAGGGAAACTCGCTTTGTACAGCAGGGCTGCAGCGCTGAGAGGCTGGAGAAGCTCCTGCCAAAGCTGGTATCACAAAGCCAGTAGATGGCAAACATCTCCCACTGCTGGTGCTCCAGCTCTGCTCCACCGCAGCCAGTTCCCCCAGCCCTGACTTCCCATGTCAGCGCTGGAACTGCTGGGGAATAACCCCCAGCGAGGTCAGCTCCCCGGGACTGGAAGCTGAACGATGCTAAGTGTGTCCTTAATGGTGGCAGATAAGAGTTCTGCCACCACCGCTGCTGCTCTTTAAACTCTTTTTGTCTCGATGAGGTGGGAAGGGGCCAGGCACTGTCAGAGGTTCGTGTTCTGTTAACTGCAAGCAGCCAGGACACAGCAGCAGAGCAGTGCAAAGTCGGTGCTGTGTTTATAAAGCTGTTCCCCAGCAGCACCCAAATCCAGCTCCTGCCTGCGATGTGTGCACAGAGGCTTTCCCCCATTCCCCTGGGAGATGGTTTTCTTCCTGGTCTTGTTCTACAGCGATCCCTGCCCTAAGGCTTGGTGTTCTCCCACTCTGTCAAACTGGTTATCCTTGGGGCACTGTGAATTCCTGCAATGAAGGGGATGTGCTGATGGAGTTGCCTCCATTCAAACCCTTGCAGCACTGAAAAATCCAGGGTCTTTCCTCCCTCTCCCAAAGCTTTCTGAAACCATCACACTTCAGGGATTGTTTTGCTTGAACTCTATAAATGGCATCACCAGGGTGCACTCCTTCGTGATCACCTCAGAGGTCTCATCCAGGAAACGGCCTGAAATTGTGCCAGGGGAGGGTTAGGTTGCAGATGAGGAACAATTTCTTTGCCGCAAGAGTGGCCAGGGACTGGCACAGGCTGCCCAGCGAGGTCCCCATCCCTGGAGGTGTTCAACACCCCTGCGGCCATAGCACTCGGGAACATGGTTTGGTGGGTGCGGTGGTGCTGGGTCGCTGGTTGGATTGGATGCTCTTGGACGGCTCTTCCGACCCAAACAACTCTGCGATCCTGTGAGGAGGCGCAGCCGAGCGGCATCAGTGCCCTCAAGCCGTCGCTCCGCCCGCCGGGACAAGCCGAGGGCGTGCGGGGACAGCCGCCCCAGGAGCCCAGCGCGCAGCCCCGCGGCCCGGCCAGCACGGCAGGGACAGCGCAACCGTAGCCGCTCAGCCTCGCAGCGCAGCTCCCGCAGGGGGCGCTGCCGAGCCGCCCGAGCGCCGCCGGGGCCCGGATGGAGCCGCTCACGCCGGCGCGCAAGCACCGCCCGGTGCCGCTACGGCCATGGCACCTCCCGCAGCGCGCCTGGCGCGGGTCTCCCGCACCGTCACCTTCAGCGCCTGCCACCGGCTGCACAGGTGAGCGGCCCCGGCACGCCCGGCCCCGCCGCGGCTGCACCGCTCCCCCGGCGCCGCTGAGCGCTGGGAGCCCTGGAATGGCACCGGGGCCTTGCCGTTGCTGCTGCGTCCTGGCCACTGGTCCTCTGCCGCGGAGGGGGCTGCACGGTGCCTGCTGCCCTCCCGTTCCTCCTTCCGCCCGTGCCTGTTGCACGGTGCCTGCTGCCCTCCCGCTCCTCCTTCCGTCCGTGCCTGTTGCACGATGCCTGCTGCCCTTCTGCCTGTGCCTGTTGCACGGTGCCTGTTGCCCTCCCGCTGCTCCTTCCGCCCATGCCTGCTGCCCGGTGCCTGCTGCCCTCCCGTCCCTCCTTCCGCCCGTGCCTGTTGCACGGTGCCTGCTGCCCTCCTGCTCCTCCTTCCGCCCGTGCCTGCTGCCCGGTGCCTGCAGGTCCCGCTCCTCTTTCAGCCCATTTCTGCAGCAGCCAGCCCCGATGATGGGTGCTGCGCTGGCGTTTAATGAGAACTAAAGGTTTGGGTTTAACTGGCACGAAAGGAGGTTGAAGCCAGGCAGGGGTTGGTCTCTTCTGCCAGACACTGAGGGATGGAACAAGAGGACACAGCCTTAAGCTGTGCCAGGGCAGGTTCAGGCTGGATGTCAGGAAGAAATTCTGGCAGAAAGAGAGATTGGCATTGGAATGGGCTGCCCAGGGAGGTGGTGGAGTCCCCATCCTTGGAGGTGTTTAGGAGCAGGCTGCATGAGGCACTTAGTGCCATGGCTTAGTTCATTAGAAGAGTTAGGTGCTAGGTTGGACTCTGTGATCTCAGAGGTCTTTTCCAACCTGGTTAATTCTGTGAGTCTGTGAATTTGGTTGCCCAGGGCAGGTTGGAGCTAGAGGATCTTTAAGGTCTTTTCCAACCCAACCCATTCTAATTAACCTGTGAATTGTGCTGCCAGTTTGTAAGCAGCTCACTGTGCCCTTGTGTGTTCCTAAAGAGTGCCTTGACTTGAAATAGCTCCATGGAGTAGGCACTGATCTTCTTCCAAGGAAAGACTCAGAGAGGGGAAGTTGTCCTTTGTCCTCCTCAGAGAGACATCCTGAGCTTCATTAGTTAAATAATAGCAAGGTGTATCATTACTCCATAATTACTTTTAACTTGCATCATCATCATAATTAAAATTGCTCTCTGCAGCTACCTGAAAGGAAGTTGCAGTGAGATAAAGGTTGGTCTCCCAAGTGTCAGGTGATAGGAGGAGAGGAAATGGCCAGAAATTGTGCCAGGGGAGGGTTAGGTTGGAGATGAGGAGCAATTTGTTTGCTGCAGGAGTGGTCAGGGATTGGCACAGGCTGCCCAGGGAGGTGGTGGAGTCCCCATGCCTGGAGGAGTTCAAGAAACCTGTGGCTGTGGCACTTAGGGACGTGGTTTGATGGTGGGTTTCTGGCTGGAGTGGATGATCTTTGCAAGGAGCCCAAGTTAAACTTGGGCAAAGTGAATAGATGGGAAAGCTGGAGAGCAGCAAAGCCTTGGACGTCTGTGGTGGGTCCTGAAATGCCTCCTCTGTGTTTCTCACAGTAAATCACTGAGTGATGAGGAAAACCTGAAGCTGTTTGGGAAGTGCAACAACCCAAATGGCCACGGACACAACTACAAAGGTAAGAGGTTGACTGCACTGCTTACACAGGTGCCTATGGGTACAGGCTGCCCTGGGGCAGGCTGGATTGGACATGGAGAGTGGGTGAGAGCAGCCAGGCAGAGAGGGACCTGGGGGTGCTGGTAGAGAGGAGCTGAAGAGGAGGCAGCAGTGCCCAGCTGGGCAGCAGAGCCAATGGCATCCTGGGCTGGCTCAGGAGCAGTGTGGGCAGCAGGACAAGGGAGGTTCTTCTGCCCCTGTGCTCAGCACTGCTCAGGACATACCTGGAGTGCTGTGTCCAGTTCTGGGCTCCTGAATTGAAGAGAGATGTTGAGGTGCTGGAAGGTGCCCAGAGAAGGGCAGCAAGGCTGGGGAGGGGCCTGGAGCACAGCCCTGTGAGGAGAGGCTGAGGGAGCTGGGGGTGTGCAGCCTGCAGCAGAGGAGGCTCAGGGCAGAGCTCATTGCTGTCTGCAGCTGCCTGCAGGGAGGCTGTAGCCAGGTGGGGTTGGGCTCTGCTGCCAGGCAGCCAGGGACAGAAGAAGGGGACACAGCCTCAAGTTGTGCCAGGGCAGGTTGAGGCTGGATGTGAGGAGGAAGTTGTTGTCAGAGAGAGTGATTGGCATTGGAATGGGCTGCCCAGGGAGGTGGTGGAGTTGCTGTGCCTGGAGGTGTGGAAGCCAAGCCTGGCTGGGGCACTTAGTGCCATGGTCTGGTTGGTTGGGCAGGGCTGGGTGCTAGGTTGGGCTGGCTGAGCTTGGAGCTCTCTTCCAACCTGCTTGATTCTATGGCAGAGCTGAGTCCATTGTGTGCAGCTTGAGCTAGCTGAAGATGTCCCTGCTGCCTGCAGGGAGTTTGGACTTTAAAGGTCCCTCATAAAGCATTCTGTGTGTCTCACAGAGCATTAGGGTCGTCTGTCCCGGTCTGTGCCAGGTTGCTGGGGTGCTGGTGTCATGGTGCTGTGGTGACCTGGTGTTTTCTTGCTTTCAGTGACAGTCACTGTGCGTGGAGAGGTGAGTGTGAGCTGTACTTTTCTACTCATCTGGTGGCAGAGTGGATGGGTCCCTGTCTTCCACAGCACTAAAGTTCTAGCTCAGTTTCCCAGGGTGTTCCTGGAAGCTCTGTGCATGTCACTAGAGAAGGTTTCCCATCATCACTGTCCCATTCACCTTGCCTCTGACAAGGATTTGCAGGTGATCATGGGACAGGCTGAGAGAGATGGAGATTGTCAGTCTGGGGGAGAGAAGGCTCCAGGGAGACTTTAGAGCAGCTTTACATTATCTGAAGTGGGCTCCAAGAAAGCTGGGGAGGGACTTTTCACAAGGGAAGGGAGTGATAGGGTGAGAGGGGATGGATTGAAGCTCGAGGAGGGCAGATTGAGACTGGAGATTAGGAATGGTTTGGGCTGGAAGAGACCTTAAAGCTCATCCAGTTCCAACCTNTCTGTGCTCCACAACCTCCCTGGGCAACCTGTGCCAGTGTCTCCTCACCCTCCCTCTCTGTGCTCCACAACCTCCCTGGCCAACCTGTGCCAGTGTCTCCCCACTCTCACTGTCAAGATTTTCTTCCTCCAGTCCAAATCTGCCCTCCTCAAGCTTCAACCCACTGTAAGCTGTATCCAACCTTTGTAAACATCACAGGGGCAGAGCAGAAACTAAAATGTGGAGGTCTTTGTTGTGGCTCAGGTGTCTGAGCACACAGATAGATGCAGACCTGATTTGTACAGGCTCATGAGAGCCTTTCACATGTACTTGGCTGCTGATCTGCTTTTTGTTTTCCTTGCAGATTGACCCAGTCTCAGGAATGGTCATAAACCTGACAGACCTGAAAGAATACATGCAGGTAATGGCACTGTTCTGCTGCACATCCCCTGGGAGACCTGGTTAGGGCTTGGGATTTCTCTAGTGGCAGGATGAAGCTAGGCTGGGTTAGAGGTGGTAGGAAACAAAGGAGAGATTTAGGAATAAATAAGTCTGAAATGCTCTGGTGTGGTGTGGATACTGTGTTCAGTTTTGGCCTCCCCAGTTGCAGAGGGACAGGGAACTGCTGGAGAGGGTCCAGCAAAGGGCAGTGAGGATGATGAGGGCACTGGAGCACTGCCTGATGAAGAGAGACTGAGGGCTCTGGGGCTGCTTAGTCTGGAGAAGAGAAGACTGAGAGGGGATTGAATCAATGTTTATTAATATCTAAGGCTGGGAGTCAGGAAGGGGGGGACAGGCTCTGCTCACTGCTCCCTGGGATAGGACAAGCAGCAATGGATGGAAGCTGCAGCACAGGAGGTTCCAGCTCAACACAAGGGGGAACTTCTGGACTGGAAGGGGCCCAGAGCACTGGCACAGGCTGCCCAGAGAGGCTGTGGAGTCTCCTTCTGTGGAGCCTTTCCAGCCCTGTCTGGCTGTGTTCCTGTGTGCCCTGAGCTAGGTTGTGTGGTCCTGCTCTGGCAGAGGGGTGGGACTGGATGATGTCCTTGGGTCCCTTCCAACCTCTGACACCCTTTGGTCCTGTCAGGCAGTACCATGCCTCCAGCTGTGAAGCTGACAGGTGGAGGGAGAGCTCTTAATGCCCTTTTAAACTACTGTTACCTTGCTCCAGCCCCATGAGCATAGGAAGCTGAACTGCACTGACCCCCTGGGACAAGATTGTCAACTGTGCTGTCTCTGCAGGAGGCCATCATGGAACCACTTGACCACAAAAACCTGGATAAGGATGTGCCTTACTTTGCTGAGGTAGTGAGGTGGGTGTTGGGGCTCAACTTGTGGTGTTGGGGCTCAACTTGTGGTGTTGGGCTCAGGGCTAAGGAAAAGTCTTCAAGGCTCAGTCTTGCATCTGAAAGAGGACCCTGGATAGCTGGGTGCAGTGCAGGGCTGTGGCACACAGCAGTGCTGGATGCACTGCCTGCCTTCCAGCCCTGCTCTCATGGAGCCTGCCTCACTCTGCCAGCCTGGGTGCAGGCCTGCTGGGGCAGTTGCTGTCCTAGAGTCATAGAATCACAGAATTACTTGGGTTGGAAAAGGACTTCCAGAATCATCCAGCCCAACCATCAGCCCAGCACCACCATGGCCACCAAACCATGTCCCCAGGTGGCTGTGGCCAGAGGTCTTTTGAACACCTCCAGGGATGGGAACTCCACCACCTCCCTGGGCAGCCTGTGCCAATTCCTCACTCAGGCTTCAGCTGGCTTTGAGGTGATGAAATGTTTCACCTGCTAGCATCATGCCCTGCTTGCCAGGAAGGCAGAAGGCAGTGCCTGTGGAGCAGCCTTTTGCAGGCTAACACTTGACACATGAGGCTGCTCTGTGGCAGGTTTGGCCTGTCAGTTGGAGCTTGTTTGTCCAGCTTTGCTGGCAATGCTTCAAACCCCACTTAGATCCAGGGTGTGATTGTGTGGAGCCTGCCTGTGGCCTTCAGCATCCCCCACTGCCCACCTCTGGATGCAGCTTCCTCACATATCACTGCTGTCAGTTCTGAAGCTGCTCTTGTTTTCCTTCTCAGCACCACAGAGAACGTTGCAGTATTCATCTGGGAGAACCTCCAGAGGCTCCTGCCCGTGGGAATTCTTTATAAAGTCACAGTGCATGAAACAGAGCAGAACATTGTGGTTTATAAAGGAGAAGAAACCATCTCTGAGAAGTGAAGTAGGCTCAACTGGTCAGAAACTGCTGCACAAGCAAATCTGTGGATGAATTCATCCCTGCTCACTGTGTTCCCTGCAGCCAGGCACTGGCTGGGGGTTAGATAAGAGCAAATGCAGATGTGCCACAAGAATTCCTGCAGCAATCCAGCACTTTGGGTTCTCAGAATGTGTTGATTTCTCTGCTTGTTCTCAAGGCATTCCCTGTGCAATCCCAGCCCAGCAGAGTCCCTGTGGCTAAGAGGCATGAGATCAACCTGTCTGGACAGAAGCAGAAGTGATGAGACCTGTGGGTGATTCTGTCCTGAGGGGTAATTAACAGTGGCCATGAAGAGTAACTTGATGCACATCATTAAAGCAGTGATACCCAAGGTGGTGATTCCCCTGCTTTACAAGGAAGTTGTGCCTCTGAGTGGTGGTGGCAAACAGCAACCCTGTGGAAGGGTTTAATGAAGCTTGCCTGATGGTTAACCTTGGCTGCACTCTGCTGCAGGCTGGGGGGAAGTTATCCTTCTGCAGCTGCCACACAGTAGGTTGGGAGACACAGCAGGTCTTTTTTTTTGCACTTCCAAACCAAACTTGGGTTTGTTCAGTCTGCAGAAGAGGAGGCTCCCAGGTGACCTTCTTGTGGCCTTTCAGTATCTGAAGGGAGGTACAAAAAAGCTGGGGAAGGACTTTTTAGGCTGTCAGGGAGTGGCAGGACTGGGGGGAATGGGGCAAAGCTGGAGGTGGGGAGAGTGAGGCTGGAGGTGAGGAGGAAGTTGTTGAGCAGGAGAGTGGTGAGAGGCTGGAATGGGTTGCCCAGGGAGGTGGTTGAGGCCCCATGGCTGGAGGTGTTTGAGGCCAGGCTGGCTGAGGCTGTGTGCAGCCTGCTCTAGGGTAGGGTGTCCCTGGGCATGGCAGGGGGGTTGGAACTGGCTGCTCCTTGTGGTCCCTTCCAACCCTGACTGATTCTGTGATTCTGTGCTTTCTTTTGAAGTATGATTGCTTTCTAGGAGGGTAATTCTGTGCTGTTTGCTGCCTCCAGAGAGCCATGGGCTCACAGAATGCATGGGGTTGGAAGGGACTCCCAAAGGTCATCTTGTCCCTGAAAGCAGCAGGAACATCTCCAACCAGAGCATGTTGCTCAGGGCTCCATCAGGTTTGAGCATGAATGTCTTCAGGGCTGGGGCCTCAACCACATTCCAGGGCAGCCTGTGCCAGTGTCTCACCACCCTCATTGTGCACAACTTCCTCCTGATGGCCAACCTAAATCTGCTCTGCTTTTCAACCAGTTTGAAGCCATTGCCTCTTGTCCTGTCACTACCTCTTTGCTCAAACTTTCTAGCTGAGCTTCTACAAGGGGGTAGTAAGAAGAAAGGGACCTGGGGGTGCTGGTAGAGAGGAGCTGAAGAGGAGGCAGCAGTGCCCAGGTGGGCAGCAGAGCCAATGGCATCCTGGGCTGGCTCAGGAGCAGTGTGGGCAGCAGGACAAGGGAGGTTCTTCTGCCCCTGTGCTCAGCACTGCTCAGG
>WAAF01014282.1:34038-49516 GCA_013400475.1 Tricholaema leucomelas | reverse complement strand
CTGGAGGTGTTGAAGCCAAGCCTGGCTGGGGCACTTAGTGCCATGGTCTGGTTGGTTGGGCAGGGCTGGGTGCTAGGTTGGGCTGGCTGAGCTTGGAGCTCTCTTCCAACCTGCTTGATTCTATGATTCCAAGAGGCTGGAGATTACTATCACATCAACACCTCTTTGGCAGAGCAAAACCTGAGCTGTGAGAGCTCTGGGGGATTATTTTTTCACCTCTTAAAGGCAGTGCTTTGGTCAATAATTGGCTGAAGCTTCATCCCTGTATCACACAAGCAGAAAATGCCCAGTGCCAGATGAAGACAACACATTACTGACACTATTGCCCCTTCTCCTCCCTCTATTTTCCCCTGTGGATGGAGAACCAAACAGCTTTTTCTCTCTCTCCCACTGTACCCTTTGGCCAGGGAAGGTTTTGCAGTTTACCTGAGTGCTGCTCCTCTGCAGCTCACTACTGGGATGTGCCATTCCAGTTTGCCAGAGGGATGTAAATCATCCTGCTGCTGATTCACAAAGCATTTGGTGTCTCCAGTGAGTCATGGAGACTGAAACATCATGTGGTGGCTTTTTATCAGGGGAGTAATTTAGCTGTTGACATTGTTCACACACACAAAAGGAAAGGCAAATAAATGTGTCTGTCTGCAAAGCACAGCCCCTTGCTCTTAAAAGCATGAAGTCAGCTGCTGGACCAGTAAAAGAAATGGCCCCAAACCTCCTGATCTCTTCCTGCAGTGCAACATGGCCCTGACAAAGCTTCTACAGCAGCTTGGCCATTTGTATTTGTGGCTGTGGTGCATGCTGGAGATGTGCTCATGTCCTTTGTTCTCATCTCTCCAGTTCTGAATGGCAGCAGAGCTGGAAAGAAATGGGGAGATTTATAGAGTGGGTTGGGTTGGAAAGGACCTTCAAGTTCATCCAGTTCAAACCTCTTGCCATAGGCAGGGACCCCTCCCACCAAGCCCAGGTTGCTCAAGACCTCATCCAGCCTGGTCTTGAACACCTCCAGGGAGGTTGTGGAGCACAGAGAGGGAGGGTGAGGAGACACTGGCACAGGTTGCTGAGGGAGGTTGTGGAGCACAGAGAGGGAGGGTGAGGAGACACTGGCACAGGTTGCTGAGGGAGGTTGTGGAGCACAGAAGCGCAGAATGAGATCTTTGATCACATTCTGTGCTTCTGTGCTCCACAACCTCCCTCAGCAACCTGTGCCAGTGTCTCCCCCTCCTCACTAGGAAGAATTTCTTCCCATCCCTGTCTCTGCCCCAGAGTTCCCAGCTGAGAGCCAGAGGTCTATCTTGCTATCTAACACCTTCATGACTGTTCCTTGCATTATGGAGCAAAGCTGGAGGTGGGGAGAGTGAGGCTGGAGGTGAGGAGGAAGTTGTTGAGCAGGAGAGTGGGGAGAGGCTGGAATGGGTTGCCCAGGGAGGTGGTTGAGGCCCCATGGCTGGAGGTGTTTCAGGCCAGGCTGGCTGAGGCTGTGGGCAGCCTGCTCTAGGGTAGGGTGTCCCTGGACATGGCAGGGGGCTTGGAACTGGCTGCTCCTTGTGGTCCCTTCCAACCATGACTGATTCTGTGATTCTTCATTTCCCGGGGGTCCTGCCTTGACTGGCTGACTGCAGAGACACAGGAGAGAGACTGGAGGAAGTCTGGGTGCTCCCAAGCTCCTGGAGCCTCCTCCTGCAGCCAGGCAGTGTTGAGACCAACCCAGTGATGTATCAAACTCTGCTTTAAAGCTCATTGGGATGTTTGCTCCATGTCTGGCTGTAATTAGCAGGAGTCTCTGGGACGTGCAACCAGGAGGCACATCTGAAGCAGAACAGTGCTACAGGCTGTGGAGAGAGTGACTGAGAGCAGCCAGGCAGAGCTGGGAGTGCTGGGAGAGAGGAGCTGAAGATAAGCCAGCAGTGTGCCCAGGAGAGCCAAAGGTGTTGTGGCTTGGATCAGGAGCAGTGCAGCCAGCAGGACAAGGGAGGTTCTCCTGCCCCTGTGCTCAGCACTGCTCAGGACACACCTGCAGTGCTGTGTCCAGTTCTGGGCTCCTCAGTTCAAGAGAGATATTGAGGTGCTGGAAGGTGTTGAGAGAAGGGCAGCAAGGCTGGGGAGGGGCCTGGAGCACAGCCCTGTGAGGAGAGGCTGAGGGAGCTGGGGGTGTGCAGCCTGCAGCAGAGGAGGCTCAGGGCAGAGCTCATTGCTGTCTGCAGCTGCCTGCAGGGAGGCTGTAGCCAGCTGGGGTTGGGCTCTGCTGCCAGGCAGCCAGGGACAGAAGAAGGGGACACAGCCTCAAGCTGTGCCAGGGCAGGTTGAGGCTGGATGTTAGGAGGAAGTTGTTGGCAGAGAGAGTGATTGGCATTGGAATGGGCTGCCCAGGGAGGTGGTGGAGTGGCTGTGGCTGGAGGGGTTGAAGCCAAGCCTGGCTGGGGCACTTAGTGCCATGGTTAGGTGATGGGAAGGGTTAGGTGCTAGGTTGGACTCGCTCATCTCAGAGCTCTTTTCCAACCTGCTTAATTCTGTGCTCCTCTGAAAAGCAAACCAGGGAGGTTGAGGGGCAGTTGGTGGCTCTCAGTGAGCCTTTATGTGTTGTGTGTTCTCTGTGAGGCCAGGCCCTGTGTGCTCAGCCCAGGTAGGTCCAATGGGAGCTGCTTTCTGGGCAGAGCCATGGATTGGGCATTCTCAGCTGCTTGTGTGCAGTGCCCACTGCAGTATCCTTTTTATTGGGGTGGGTGTGGGTGTCTGTAAGCACAATAGAGTCATTTAGCTGGGAGGGAAAGCAGGTTTGTGCTGTGCTGGGAGTGGGTTTGGTTTGTTTAGACACTGTTGTCTTTCTAGGAGAAAGGGTTGCCTTTGATCCTCTGCATGCATCCACGCAGCTGCTGGACCCACTTGGCCTCTCTGCCCTCTGTTTCTCCTGCAGAAATCCTGAGGTTAGCAAAATACTTCACCTCCTGACCCAAAATCTGTGGTGGAGTAGGTCCATGATTGCCTTTGGGGTAAAGGGAACATAAGGAGAGATGTGGGCAGCAGTGCTGCTGACATGGCCCAGGTAATGTGGCATGTTCTTGGCTCTAGGAAGGGACTTCTGACAAAGGCTTGTAGGGATAGGATGAGAGGGAATGGATTGAAGCTTGAGGAGGGTAGGTTAAGGACTGGAGATGAGGAAGAAATGAGGTTGTGGAGCAGAGAGAGGGAGGATGAGGAGACACTGGCACAGGTTGCCCAGGGAGGCTGTGGAGCACAGAGAGGGAGGGTGAGGAGACACTGGCACAGGTTGCTGAGGGAGGTTGTGGAGCACAGAGAGGGAGGGTGAGGAGACACTGGCACAGGTTGCCCAGGGAGGTTGTGGATGACAGAGAGGGAGGGTGAGGAGACACTGGCACAGGTTGCCCAGGGAGGTTGTGGAGCACAGAAGCACAGAATGTGATCAAAGATCACATTCTGTGCTTCTGTGCTCCACAACCTCCCTGGAGGTGTTCAAGACCAGGCTGGATGAGAGACCTTGAGCAACCTGGGGCTGGTGAGGAGGTTTCCCTGCCTGTTGCAGGGAGGTTGGAAGAGGCTGTTCTTAAAGGTCTCTTCCAACCCATTTTCTGCATCTATTCAGCTCCCAACCAAAGGAAGTTTTTGCTTTGCTTGCACTTGAGTTGCTCGCTGAGGTGTTGCAGGTTCCCTTCCTAGCCTGGTTGACACCTGTGGTGGTTGGCTTTTTATTACTGTTGTTATTATCTACAGCAGTTTTACTGTCAGCAGTGTCTTTTACCTTCTGTTGTGAGCTTCTTGGGTGTTGCAGGCCCTCACCTTTAGTCCCTTTTCTGCTGAAGCAGAAGGAATTCCCCTGCGTTGGCTCCAAGTTCCCCCTTGGAGCGCAGCAACTTTCGCACTCCCTTCTTTTCCTGGTTGTGTTTGTGACCTCGAATTTGCCAGGGAAATGAGGCAGGGATGCAAGAGGAAGTGCTGCACGTGTGAAAAAGGTCATGAGAATGTCAGGGATGAGACTTTTCAAAGCCAGCAGGCAGCAGTCTCCTCCCTGGGTGGGGAGTGTGGGTGGGTGGGGAGCTGCATTGCTCCGAAGGTCCTGTGCTCAGCGATTAGAGTCATGGAATCAGTCAGGGTTGGAAGGGACCACAAGGAGCAGCCAGTTCCAAGCCCCCTGCCATGCCCAGGGACACCCTACCCTAGAGCAGGCTGCACACAGCCTCAGCCAGCCTGGCCTTAAACACCTCCAGCCATGGGGCCTCAACCACCTCCCTGGGCAACCCATTCCAGCCTCTCACCACTCTGCTGCTCAACAACTTCCTCCTCACCTCCAGCCTCACTCTCCCCACCTCCACCTTTGCTCCATTCCCCCCAGTCCTGGCACTCCCTCATAGCCTCAAAAGTCCCTCCCCAGCTTTTCTGTAGTTTCCTTCAGACCCTGGAAGGTCACCTGGGAGCCTCCTCTGCTCCAGCCTGCACAGCAGACTGGACTCTTTCAGTCTGTGCTCACAGCAGAGCTGCTGCAGCCCTCTGAGCATCCTCCTGGCCCTGCTCTGGACACTCTCCAGCATCTCCACAGCCCTCTTGTAATCATGAACTGCAGTGGCCAGGAGGATGTTTGAAAGGAATTTGGAAGCAAAGAGCTGTCATGATGTGAGGCAGAGGCAGCAGCACCAAGTTTAAGTGGCAGAAGAGTTTACAGCCACTGGTTAGAATTTGACTGTTGTGTCGTGCGCTGTGGTAGCAGAAGAGGAAAGGTGGTCACAGCTCTGGGAGTTCCTCTGCTGCTGGCTGCCAGAGCTCAGAGCTTGCCCCAGCCAAGGTGTTTCTACTAAGTCCTGCAGAACCATTCCATCAGTGCAGCTCTCCAGGCACTGGATGGTTAGAATTTAACCTGTGGAAAGTCTTCTTGGGACTTTTGAGTTTGCAAAGCAATCGCTCCACAAGCTGCCAGGTAAGAGGAAAAGAAGTGGAGTCTGAAACAAGTCAGAGCTCCCACTTCACTGAGAAGCTGAGGAGGTGGGAGGTGGGAGTGTCTCCTTTGATCCAAATCAGGGCTGTTTGAGTTAGAGTTTGAAGCAGCAATGGAGTTGTCCTGGCTTTGCTGGCCCAGCCATTGCCTGCAGGCTGGACCCCAGGCTGGCTCCAGGTGTGTCCCATTCCAGCAAGGTCACAGTATAAAGGGGGAAGTTTCACACAAGCTATTTGCTGCCCAACTTCCTCCTCTTGCTCAGGTGCTGCTCACCTTCCTCCTCTTCCTCTCCCTGAGAACTGCTTTGTTCCTCATTGTGTGTCTACAGTTACCTGCAGGGAGGCTGTAGCCAGGTGGGGTTGGGCTCTGCTGCCAGGCAGCCAGGGACAGAACAAGGGGACACAGCCTTAAGCTGTGCCAGGGCAGGTTGAGGCTGGATGCTAGGAGGAAGTTGTTGGCAAAGAGAGTGATTGGCATTGGAATGGGCTGCCCAGGGAGGTGGTGGAGTGGCCGTGGCTGGAGGTGTTGAAGCCAAGCCTGGCTGGGGCACTTAGGGCCATGGTCTGGTTGATTGGGCAGGGCTGGGTGCTAGGTTGAGCTGGCTGAGCTTGGAGCTCTCCTCCAACCTGCTTGATTCTGTGATGAGTGGGACAGGGCTCTCTTTCTGACTCTACCCTCCCAAAAGCTGCCTGCCTGCCCCTGTGCAGGACTGCACTGCACAGACCTCCCCTTTACCTTGATTTCTGCCTTTGTCTCTTCATCTCTAGGGTGAAAGCCAAATATATTCCAGCATCCAGAATAATTTCAACTCCATCCCCCCCCTCCTCCCCAGCCACATCCCAATGAAGCCAAGCAATAATGTGAAGGGCAAGAGTCAACTTTTCTTTCTGTCTTTCTTTTCTTTATTCATTTGTTTCTCTGAGAGAAAGAGAAAAAAAAAAAACCCCAACACAGAACAACCCAAAATTTACTTTCAGGAAGCTTGAAAATTCCTAAATAGGCATTATCCATATAAAAACAATTAAAAACACAATTAATAAACCCCAGACATTCATTGGCACATTGATTGAAACAAACCAAACCAAAATAAAGAGCAAAATAAATACCCAGAAAGCCAGAAGCAAACCAGAGGAACTTCCAAAGGGATCCACTGAAAGAACAACGATTTAAGGGATGCTGGACCAAAAAACAGGGAGCATAAATTCCCAAGGCTTGGGTTTTTGGGGAGGACACTCTGCCAGCAGGATCTCCAGCTTGTCCTGGAGAGAGAGGGGTCTGCTCCCCAAGTGGAGGGTCTGTGGCTGGAGAGAGAGGAGTTTGCTTCCCAGGTGGAGGGTCTGAGGCTGGAGAGAGAGGAGTTTGCTTCCCAGGTGGAGTGTTTGTGGCTGGAGAGAGAGGAGTTTGCTTCCCAGGTGGAGGGACTGTGGCTGGAGAGAGGAGTTTGCTTCCCAGGTGGAGGGAATGTGGCTGGAGAGAGAGGAGTTTGCTTCCCAGGTGGAGGGAATGTGGCTGGAGAGAGAGGAGTTTGCTTCCCAGGTGGAGTGTCTGAGGCTGGAGAGAGAGGAGTTTGCTTCCCAGGTGGAGTGTCTGAGGCTGGAGAGAGAGGAGTTTGCTTCCCAGGTGGAGGGTCTGAGGCTGGAGAGAGAGGAGTTTGCTTCCCAGGTGGAGGGAATGTGGCTGGAGAGAGAGGAGTTTGCTTCCCAGGTGGAGGGTCTGTGGCTGGAGAGAGAGGAGTTTGCTTCCCAGGTGGAGGGAATGTGGCTGGAGAGAGAGGAGTTTGCTTCCCAGGTGGAGGGTCTGAGGCTGGAGAGAGAGGAGTTTGCTTCCCAGGTGGAGGGACTGTGGCTGGAGAGAGAGGAGTTTGCTTCCCAGGTGGAGGAACTGTGGGCACACTTCTCTGTGTGGTGTGAGCCTGGCTGAGGTGTGTTGAACCCAAGGGCATCACTTCCCCTTCTAGGCTCAGTTCTGCTTTCAGCTGTCTGGGTGAGCACAAAGTGGGGCTCTGTGCTGGCCTGTCCCTGAGGCACACACACCTGGGAGCTGGCAGGGCAGGTCCCAGGCTGCACAGCCAAAAGAAGAACTTCAGCTTCTCTACCAGAGGGGATTCTGCCCCTTTACTCTGCTCTCACCCACCAGAGGCTCTGGACAGGTGTATTGAGGCATGGAGAAGTTTCTTACTGCCATCTCTGAAGGGGATTTGCAGATTGGGGGTGCTGAAGATAAATCAGTTAAATGTGTGTGTGCTCTGCTAACACCAGTTCCACTGGGCTGCAGCAGGAGCAGTGTGGGCAGCAGGGCAAGGGAGGGGATTCTGCCCCTTGGCTCTGCTCTCCTCAGACCCCTCCTGCAGTCCTTGTGCAGTTCTGGAGCCCCCAACACAAGCAGGACATGGAAGTGTTGGAGCCAGTCCAGAGGAGGCCACCAAGATGCTGAGAGGGCTGCAGCAGCTCTGCTCTGAGCACAGGCTGGAGAGGAGAGGGCTTGGAGGAGACCTTGGAGTGGCCTTCCAGGACCTGAAGGGGGCTACAGGAGGGCTGGGGAGGGACTATTGACAAGGTCTGGGAATGAGAAGAGGAGGAGGAATGGGTTTGAAGTGGCAGAGGGGAGACTGAAACTGGATGTTAGCAAGAAGTTGTTTGCAGTGAGGGTGGTGAGAGACTGGCACAGAGAGGGAGGTTGTGGAGCACAGAGAGGGAGGGTGAGGAGACACTGGCACAGGTTGCCCAGGGAGGTTGTGGAGCAGAGAGAGGGAGGGTGAGGAGACACTGGCACAGGTTGCCCAGGGAGGTTGTGGAGCACAGAAGCACAGAATGTGATCAAAGATCACATTCTGTGCTTCTGTGCTCCACAACCTCCCTGGAGGTGTTCAAGGACCAGGTTGGATGAGACCTTGAGCAACCTGTTCTAGTGGGAGGTGTCCCTGCCCATGGCAGTGGAGTTAGAACTGGCTGAGCTTTAAGGTCCCTTCCAACCTAAACCACTCCATGATGCTATGTCCCTGGCACCCTGATCAGGGGAGGACCTTTTCCTGGCTTTTTTTTGTGCTCCACAGAACCCCAGGTGAGGTGAGAGGAGTTCCTGCAGCATTCCTCTGTCAGAGGCAGTCTGCTTTGGGCTGTGTTATGCTCTTCTGGCTAGGACTGGCTTACTACAACACATTCATCTTGCTGGCCCTGGGTGAGGGGATTAAGGGGAGGATCAGCTCCGTGTTCAAACAGCCCTTTATCATTTCAGGTAGCAGTGCAGTTAGCATCCCATTATGTAGAAGAAGTGTAAAGTGTTCCTGAGTAGATCAGCTGCCTGCCCTCCCTCTCTCCCTCCCACCTGTGCCACAAGCAAGGAGGAGCAGAGCTGCGTTGTCTTCTCTTCTAGGAGATCACTTTGCATGTGAGGTGGAGCAGCAGCAGCTGGATTACAGCCATCAAGCAGAAGCTACTCTGGACCGTGGAGACAGAGTCAGGGGCAGGTGATTCTGATTCTGAAATGGAAGGAAAACCCCCACCCAGGGCTGGTTAGAAGTTGAGAGGACCTGCTGAGATACAGCCCTGGTGCAAGAGGCTGTGCTTAACTCTGGTTTCTCAGAAAGGAGGGGACAGAGCCATGGTCTGGTTGATTGGACAGGGCTGGGTGATAGCTTGGGCTGGATGAGCTTGGAGGGCTCTTCCAACCTGCTTCTATGATTCTGTGGCAGGGGAAGAGAATGTCTGAAGGGGACCTGCAGGAAGGCTGGGGAGGGGCTGCTTAGAAGAGCTTGGGGTGATAGGATGAGAGGTTTGAAACTGGAGCAGGGGAGATGGGGGTTGGACATCAGGAGGGAGTTCTGCATAATGAAGGTGGTGAAATACTGGCACAGGCTGCCCAGGGCTGTGCTTGGGGCTCCATCCCTGCAGACATTCAAGAGCAGGCTTGACTTGCAGCCTGCTCTAGTTGGAGGTGTCCCTGCTGCCTGATTTAGTGGCATCACTCATTTCAGAAGCATAGAATGAGAGGGGGCTGCAGGGGGCTGGACAAGATCAGCTTTGAAGCTCCCTTCCAGCCCAATTTGTCTAACTGACAGCAGTTGCTGGAGGCTGCTGGGTGCTAGGGAATTCTCTGGAGGACCAGGAGCATTGATGGCAAAGCCATCATCTCCTCTTTGGATCTGCAGGGCAGTGTGAAGAGAGGGATGGAGCCTGCAGAAATAAACACACCTGACCTCTCCTTTGGACCTCTTTATGCCCCTTAAAGCAAAAAGGAAGCTTGAGAAGGCTTTCAGGTCAACATTTTAACCTGTGAAAGGCTCTGGCTAGCTCTGGTGATTTTAGCCTGACTGTTGGAGAGATGAGACATCCTTTATCTGGGGGTACCCTGGGCCCACCTTGCCTGTCTTCCAAGCCAGCAGAGCTTTGCTGTGTCCCTCACCCACTGAAGCCCTTCTTTGCTGTGTCCCTCACCCAGTGAAGCCCTTTGCTGTGTCCCTCACCCACTGAAGCTCTTCTTTGCTGTGTCCCTCACCCACTGAAGCTCTTCTTTGCTGTGTCCCTCACCCAGCTGAAGCTCTTCTTTGCTGAGTCCCTCACCCACTGAAGCCCTTCTTTGCTGTGTCCTCCACCCACTGAAGCCCTTCTTTGCTGTGTCCCTCACCCACTGAAGCCCTTCTTTGCTGTGTCCCTCACCCAGTGAAGCTCTTCTTTGCTGTGTCCTCCACCCAGCTAAAGTCCTTCCTTTGCTGTGTCCCTCACCCAGTGAAGCCCTTGTTTTTCCCTTGTCCCTCACCCAGTGAAGTCCTTGTTTTTCCTTGTCCCTCACCCAGTGAGGCCCTTGCTTTGCTGTGTCCTCCACCCAGTGAAGCCCTTGTTTTCCCTTGTCCCTCACCCAACTGAAGCTTATCTATTTACCTTGGCTCAGAGTCCTGCTGGTGAACTCGGTGGAGTTATCCTGGCGGATGATGTATGCCCTGTGGGAGGAGGGAGAAGGGAGGGGAAGTCAATCAAGCAGAAGCCAAGTGCCCCATGCAGGAGCACAGGCAGTGAAAGCAGATGAAGAGACAGGAACTCTGAGGTCACCTACGTTGCCCTCCAGCCACGCTGGACTCGGTGGGGGAGTTTTAACACTGCTGCTTCCTCTGCTTTGGCTGCTTCTCTGGATGGAGTGGAACTGCCTGGTGAGAGAGTGGCAGCTCACCATGTCCATCTCTTCCTGCTGATTAGATACACTATTGGCATGAACTATGGAGCTCTTCCCTTCCCACAGATAAGGCCAATCAGACCCATGGCTGCCTTGTCCTCTGGCAAATGCTTCCCAGGGAGGCAGCTCCATCAGTGTTAATGAAGACAAGAGGGATGCTCAGTGCGCTCGCTGCCATCTGCCTGATCTACAGCCTTACTAAGGGGAGTGCTTCAAGCTTCTACTACTTGCTTCAAGCTTTTAAACTGTGAGTCTGTTCCTGGGGCGACCTCTAAACAGGGCTGTGCAGAAAACCTTTCCTTGGTATTTGCAAGAGTGAAGCTGGAGAGGGCTCAAGAGACTTAGTTCAGCCTCTGCTCCGGAGGTGAGCTCTTGAGCTTGGGTGTTGCCAGGAGTTTGCACAGCCAAGTTCTGTCCCAGCTGAATACTTCCAAGGTGGAGTGGCCCTGGGCAGCCTGATCTGGCTGGAGGTGTCCCTGCTGACTGCAGGGGGTTGGGTAAGATGCCCTTTGAGGCAGTCTGTGAGCACAGCCTTACCTTATTTCCACAGAAGAGATGTTGCTGGTTGGAGATGTCCACTTGGCTGTTGTCTGGTTGGCACTCAGCACTGCTGTGCTAATTGAAGTGCAGTTGCTGTCTTGTACCTCCTCCCACTGTCCTATGGATTCATTTTGTGGGGACAAGGCTTGCAGGAGGTATTCAGCCACATTGGTGCCGTTCCTGCTGTCATTTATTGCAACTGGAAACAGAGAGGTCAGGCAAAGTGAGGGCTCTGTGCTGTAAGAGCCACCTCCAGGCTCCATGTGTGCAGGGTTCTCAGCCAGGGAAGTCTTTGCTCTGCTCTGCTCTCTCTGTGACATGGAGGCAGGGAGAAAGTGATGTAGTGCAGACCTCCCTGAACCACAGGAGAGAGAAGTCCCTTGTTGGACCCTTCCTCAGACTGGTGGTGGAGTCACCCACCCTGGATGTGTTTCAGGGTGGTTTGGATATGGTGCTTGGGGCTGTGGTTTAAGGTGAACCTTGTAGAGTAGGGTTCTAGGTTGGACCTGGTGATCCTGAGGGGCTTTGCCAGCCTGCATGGTGCTGTGATTCCTCAGGCACCACATCCAGCCCATATCTGTTATGGGAACCAGAGCTCCTTGCAAGTAAATCTCTCCTGGATTCCATGCAGGCAGCAGAGGTGGAGGTAGGGAAGCTAAAGGGGACAAGGGTTTTGTTCCTCCCTTTAGCCCAGAGCTGAGCATCCCAGGTCCCACCCTGCTCTGTCACAGCTGTGGTTAGGCTGTACAGAGCTGCTGGCTTCGTGACAAGCAGAATCATAGAATCAGCCAGGTTGGAAGAGACCTCCAAGATCATCCAATCCAACCTAGCACCCAGCCCAGCAGTTGAGCAGTAAGCAAATGGAGCAAGAGGATCTGCTTGCCAGGAGCAAGTAACTCCCCAGCCTTGCCTCCCTGCCCAGGTTGCTCAATGTCCCTCAGTGCCACCTCCCTCCTTGCCCTTAGCACCCCTCAGGTCAGCAGTGGCTCAGATGGGTGCTGATGAGACACTGACAAGCTGTGGGAGCTGATGTGACACCGTAGCCAGCATCAAACTTGAGTCCTGTGCTCAAACAACTAAACAGCAGCAGTGACCAAAACTAAACCCCTTACAATTAAGCCCCTCTCAGCCAACTGCAGTGGCTGCTCCTTGGCTGGGAGCTGGTGGAACCTGTGCCAGTCTACACCAGCAGAGTACCTTCTGCTTTGCAGGGAGGGGTGGAGATGTCTCTCCTCCTCTGCTGTTTTCTCAGCATTTAGGTTTTGCTGAACCTCAAGGTGAAGGCAGATTTGTTATCAGAGCTGGGAAGCAGGCTCAGGCTGCTGTTTGCTCTGCACCTATGTCAAGTGAAGGCTTAAAAGCCTTCCCCCCCCCGCCCCCTACCCTGTGATTGACCTTGAATATCTGTCAGCATCAAAGGAACCTTTTCACCTATGAAACATTACAGCCATTGCCACTGAGGTCACACACAAAACCCCTCCTTGCTCCCACATCCTGTGGTTTCAAAAGCAGGCAAAGGCCTCCTAGGCAAAATTTGGCAAAGAAAGGTTAAGGGAGGAAAGAAAAATTCATAGAAGGACCCTGAGGAAGGGAAGAGAATTTGGGACTGGCCTTGTAGATGTGAATGGAGGAAGAAAGAGGTAAAAGGTAGTGCTGCTGCCCTGTCTCCTGGGTGAAACTGAATAAAGATAATAAGAGCCTGCTCTAGTGGGAGGTGTCCCTGCCTATGGCAGGGGGTTGGAACTGGATGATCCTTGAGGTCCCTTCCAACCTAAACCATTCTATGATTCTATGATAATGGTGATGATGATGATGAGAATGCTATTAGTAATGCTAATAATCCCAATAATAATAGTAGTAGTATCACAGAGTGGTTTAGGTTGGAAGGGACCTCAAGGATCATCCAGTTCCAACCCCCTGCCATAGGCAGGGACACCTCCCACTAGAACCATAATAATGGAATAATAATAGACTAATAATGGACTAATAATAGAATAATAATGTAGCCCTCACACATTTTAAACAGCTTTAAGAGCACCACAAGCCTGCAGGAAGCAGCTGGGTTGGGGGGGCAGAGGAGATGCATTTCTGTGCCCAGCTGCCTTACCTTGGTAGGTTGTGTTTGCCCGGTAGGTGCCAGGTGTCAGCTGCAGAGTGAAGTTGCTTGCAGTTGCATTCAGGATCAAAAGACAGCTCTCTGCCCTCTGTGTGTGTGCTGGGAGGATTAGTGTCCCGAGGAAGAGGAGTTGAGCCAAGAAGAAGAGAGTTGCCATGATCTGCTTTCGATGCCTCTGCCTCGCAAAGCGCCTGCAGCTGGGAGCTGAGAGAGCCTCACGCTCACTTCCCAGCCTATTTATACTCTGGTTTGGATGAGGTAAATGCAAATGTTCCTTCCTCCCCATCCAGCTTACATGTACACACCCCCAGGGGAGGTTTCACTCCTCCTTTTCGAGGTTACTTCCTTCTGCCTGCTTAGCCTTGGAGTGAGCTGATTGAAATCCAGAGGTGAGCAGTTGAAGGGGATGCTGCCCGTCTGTGCTCAGCACTGCTCAGGCCACACCTGGAGGGCTGTGTCCAGTTCTGGGCTCCTCAATTCAAGAGAGATGTTGAGGTGCTGGAAGGTGTTGAGAGAAGGGCAATGAAGCTGGTGAAAGGCCTGGAACACAAACCCTATGAGGGGAGGCTGAGGGAGCTGGGGGTGTGCAGCCTGCAGAAGAGGAGGCTCAGGGCAGAGCTCATTGCTGTCTGCAGCTGCCTGCAGGGAGGCTGTAGCCAGGTGGGGTTGGGCTCTGCTGCCAGGCAGCCAGGGACAGAAGAAGGGGACACAGCCTCAAGCTGTGCCAGGGCAGGTTCAGGCTGGATGTTAGGAGGAAGTTGTTGGCAGAGAGAGTGATTGGCACTGGAATGGGCTGCCCAGGGAGGTGGTGGAGGGGCTGTGCCTGGAGGTGTTGAAGCCAAGCCTGGCTGGGGCACTTAGTGCCATGGTCTGGTTGCTTGGCCTATTCTATTCTATTCTGTTCTGTTCTGTTCTGTTCTATTCTATGTATCTCAAGGCACCCTGCAAATCAGGTCTCTTTATGCCAGCATCTCTTGAGCTGCCTTTCCATGGTGTGTCTTGTGTTGTGTGTTTGCATCCTCTTGCAGAAGCTCACATGCTGGAGATGTGGAGGTGCAGCTGCAGTCCTGTTTCCAGCCCTGCTCCAGGCTTTTGTTAAAGGCCAAACAATTCCAGACAGCGTGAAAAGCCATCAGGTACTTTGTAGAGGTACTCAGAGCATCTCTCCTGCTTGGAGGAAGCAGGGTAGTGAAGGGGTCAAGAGCCTGGGATAATGAAGGTGTCCCTTCAGCACTTCACTGATGGTCACAGCTTCTTGTTAGGGGGAGAAGCACTTCAGAGACTCACAGAATGGTTTGGGTTGTAAGGAACCTTAAAGCTCATCCAGTTCCATGGGCAGGGACACCTGCCACTGGTCCAGGTTGCTCAAAGCCTCATCCAAAGCCTTGAGTACCTCCAGGGAGGGAGCATCCACAATCTCCCTGGGCAACCTGTGCCAGTGTCTCCTCACCCTCCCTCTCTGTGCTCCACAACCTCCCTGGGCAACCTGTGCCAGTGTCTCCTCACCCTCCCTCTCTGTGCTCCACAACCTCCCTGGGCAACCTCTGCCAGTGTCTCTCCATCCTCACTAGGAAGAATTTCTTCCTCATCTCCAGTCTCAATCTGCTCTCCTCAAGCTTCAATCCATTCCCTCTCATTCTATCACTCCCAGCCCTGGCTCCTCATTCTGGCTGCTGGAAGTATCTGCCCTCAGTGGAATGAGCCTTGAGAACAGGTTCTGGAGTGTTCTCCATCACCAGCTCTAATTGTTGGGTGTCACAGGCTCAGGGTTTCACTTTGCACTGTAGCTGCTGCCTCTTTCCCAACGAGATGGGAGGCAGGCAAGAGGGACCCTTCCTGCTCTCAGAGCTGAGGCAGTGCTCCCCTGCTCACCACACTGATGGCTCCCCACACAGCAGCATCACCTCAGCACATCAATTAGCCTGCAATGGAGAATGGGGAGAACAAAGAGCAAAAGGAGAAACCTGAGCTTGTGTTCCTGTGGCATTTGAGGTACAGCCACGCTGACTCCTCATGGTGCCAGCTGAGGGGAACTGCACCAGTGAAGATCATCAGAGGCATGCAGAACCTCCCCTGTGGGGACAGACTGGGAGAGCTGAGGCTGTTAACCTGGAGAAGAGAAGGCTGCAGGGAGACCTCAGAGCAGCCTCCCAGTGCCTGAAGGGGCTCCAGGACAGCTGGACAGGGACCTTTTAGGCTGTCAGGGAGTGGCAGGACTGGGGGGAATGGAGCAAAGCTGGAGGTGGGGAGAGTGAGGCTGGAGGTGAGGAGGAAGTTGTTGAGCAGGAGAGTGGTGAGAGGCTGGAATGGGTTGCCCAGGGAGGTGGTTGAGGCCCCATGGCTGGAGGTGTTTGAGGCCAGGCTGGCTGAGGCTGTGGGCAGCCTGCTCTAGGGTAGGGTGTCCCTGGGCATGGCAGGGGGGTTGGAACTGGCTGCTCCTTGTGGTCCCTTCCAACTCTGACTGATTCTATGATTTCCTCCTTGCCTTCTGCCCTGTTGGGAGCTTTTACTGAGTAGTGTCTGTGGGCAGCACAGTGCTGAGTTCAGATGTGCTCTGCATCTTCTCCCCAGCACAGAGGAGCAGGAGAGAGTGCTCCAAAGGGACCACATTGCTGCAAGTCCCTTGGAAATAGGTAGCTCATTGCACAACCTTTCCTGCAAGCTGCTGCAGGAGGGACATAGAAATTAAGTCAGCAAACTGGAATGTGGGGGGG
>WAAF01014282.1:21060-34013 GCA_013400475.1 Tricholaema leucomelas | reverse complement strand
GGGGGGGGGGGGGAAAGGCAAATGAAATGGAAGCAGAGGGTTTTGCAAGCACAACTTCACCTGGGACGCTCTTTGCCCTTGGCAGTTTCATCTGAAGTCTCTTCCCAATAGCTTTGTGCCACCTTTCAGGCACTGGGGATGACTCAAGCTCACGTCACTGGAACCAGCAGAGTTGAAAATAAACCTGTTTGCCTCTGAGAGAGAATTGGAGTTTGGAATAGAGAAGGCAGGATGGGATTGGGTCACAGGCAGAACAAGGAGGACTGCCACAAAAAACCTTAACCAGGNTGGAGGTGTTCAAGGATCAGGTTGGATGAGGGCTTGAGTGACCTGTTCTAGTGAGAGGTGTCCCTGTCTGGAACTGGATGAGCTTTAAGGTCCCTTCCAACCCAAACCATTCTATGATGCTATGATAAAAGAGGTTTTTGATGTGGCTCAGACCCCATCCCTGAGGACATTCCATATCAGCCTTGCTGTGGCCCTGACCAGCCTGCTCCAGTTGGAGTTGTCCCTACTGGATGCAGGGGGAGGGTGGACAAGATGACCTTGGAGGGGTCTCTTCCAACCTGCTGCAGTCTGTGGCTCTGGGAATGGTGATGGCAGTGCCCACATTTATCACCTGATGTGTGCTCTCTGGAGCTCTTCAGTTCCCTTCTTCATTGCTTCTTGAAGAGGTTAAGTTGCTGTGGGACAGGTGGAGCTGGTGCCTGCCTTTGGGAGGGGATAGAGCCAGAAAGTTGTTTCCAGAGGAGACCTCTGGGAAGCAACAAAATGACTATTTTTTAGCCTAGAAGATGACTTCATAGTAGTTAATTTTGCCAGGGAGCAGCCTGCAATGAAGCTCATGAACCAGCTGTGAAGTCCAGCAGAGGCAGGGATGCTGTGGGAGACAAAGAAGCATCTGAATCATAGGACTCATAAGGAGCCTGAGCTTCCAAAATGCCCCCAGATCTTTGCACAGAGCACTAGGATGGGTTGAGCAGGAGCTGGCAGGGCCCAGACTGCTCAGCACTGCGTTAAAAAATGCCCCCAAAGAGCTACAAGACCCTGACTAGGGCCAGCTGGAGCCTGGCACACCTCAAGGCTCTTCTGCCTCTAACAGGCACAAACCCAGGGTAGCAAAAGCAGGAGCTGGCCCTTTTCAGGCTGCCAGCTCTAAAGCCTGGTTTTCAGATGCCAAGGCAAAACCAGCCTCTGGGTAGGAAGCAGCCACTCTGCTCCCCAGCCACAGCTCAGATCTGTGCTTCCTCAGCAAGCTGGAGGATGGTTTGAGAAGCACTGAAGGGTGTTTCCCTGTCTCCCACCCACACTCCAGGTGCTCCACCATATGGAGTGACTTGGGCTTTATCTGCTCTTGGCAAGCAGACAGAAGCTATCCTCTTGTCTGTCTCCCTCCTTGCTAGCACAAGTGGTGTGGTTCTCTCCCTCTTCTGCCTTCCTGTGTGCTTGTGGGCAAAGCTAGAAGAGCCACAAGCTTCTTCCAAGCTCACTCCTGCCTCTGCCTTTCTCTGCTTCCTTGCAGCAGGTGGTTTCTGCCTGCCAGAGCAGCAAGGAAGCAGCCATTTGAAGCCAGGCCCTCTGCCTTGTTTCTGTGGGCAGGCTGCACTCTGCCCTGGGTGATCCTGCCCATGGCATTTAGTGGCTGGTGGAGGTGGGCAGAAGCAGCACAGAAAGCTTGGGCAATGGCACTGCCCATGTGCTGTGTGAGCAAGTGTGGGCACAGGTGACTCAGCCTTGGCATTGCACCACTCTGTGTTCCCCAGGGGAGTGACCCAGGGACTAACTCAGGAACTGCAGCTTGTGTCTTCCAGGGGCTTGCTGGGGGCCCAGGATGGTGCTCTGGCTGTTGGCAGTTGGAATAGAGGTGTCTCAGGAGCTCCCTCCATGAGTACAATCAGACTTCTTGCTCTGCTGGTCCCTGGAGGGTGATCACATAGCTCTCCATCTCTGTAGACCAGGAGCTGCTGAAAGCCTGATGCTAGCCTCAAGCAGTGGGACCTCATGATGCTGAGCATCACTGGGCACAGAAACAGAGCCCCAGAGCTTGGCTCAGGTGAGAGTCTGCTGTGCTGAGTGCTGCAAATGGTACCTGGTCCCTGCTCTCCTTCCCTGCAGCAAATCCACTCCTTTTTGTCTTCCCCAGAGTTCAATGAATCTTCCCTTTCATAGGTGGGGGGCAAGGGGTCCCCAAGCAAACAGCAGCACTCTGAATTCAGGGCTCTGCTTCAGGGATGAAGGTGGAAGCCTCCAGTCTGGTTAATCGTAGAATTATGATAGAATCAGCCAGGCTGGAAGAGAGCTCCAAGCTCCTGCAGCCCAACCTAGCACCCAGCCCTGCCCAACCAACCAGACCATGGCACTAAGTGCCCCAGCCAGGCTTGGCTTCAACACCTCCAGGGATGGCAACTCCACCACCTCCCTGGGCAGCCCATTCCAGTGCCAATCACTCTCTCTGCCAACAACTTCCTCCTCACATCCAGCCTGAACCTGCCCTGGCACAGCTTGAGGCTGTGTCCCCTTCTTCTGTCCCTGGCTGCCTGGCAGCAGAGCCCAACCCCACCTGGCTACAGCCTCCCTTCAGGGAGCTGCAGACAGCAATGAGGTCTTAGGTTGTGCCAGGGCAGGTTCAGGCTGGATGTTAGGAGGAAGTTGTTGGCAGAGAGAGTGATTGGCACTGGAATGGGCTGCCCAGGGAGGTGGTGGAGTGGCCGTGGCTGGAGGTGTTGAAGCCAAGCCTGGCTGGGGCACTTAGTGCCATGGTCTGGTTGGTTGGGCAGGGCTGGGTGCTAGGTTGGGCTGGAGGAGCTTGGAGCTCTCTTCCAGCCTGGCTGATTCTATGGCTGAGGAATCTTCTTCACCTGGCATGGCAGAAGGGGACTCTGCTCAGCTCAGGGCAAGGAGAGGTGTGTTTGCTCTGAGCTCCTCTGCTGCAGAGGTTTATTGAGCTATTTGCTCTGGTTGAAGAGCTGAAGGCAGTTGAGATTTCCTGGCCTGCTGTGCAAACAGCCTGCTTTGTACATGGGAGATGCTTTTTACTGCTTTAACTGCAAAGCTGCCTTTAAAAGCTTCCTTTTCCTGCCTGTAATGTGGGGTGAGCCACCCACTGCTGGCATGGACTCTGCCCCTCTGGCCTTTGGAGCTTCTTAGAAGGCTACCAGTTTCACAGCAGTTCCCTGCAGCTTCCAGAGACCCTGCCAGTAGTCTTTTGCCTCTGAACAGAAGGGGACAGAATAAAAGAGGGGAGGGAATAAGGCAAGCAAGGCCCTGGGGCTTGAGCTGGAGCTGCAGATGGGATGAGCAATGCACTTTGCATCAGGAGGTTTGGAGCAGGGAAACACCTTAGTCCTGCTCCTCAGCCACCTGAGGCTCTCAGGATATCCTTGAGTGCTGTGTCCAGTTCTGGGTTTTGCAGTTCAAGAGAGATGTTGAGGTGCTGGAAGGTGTTGAGAGAAGGGCAGCAAGGCTGGGGAGGGGCCTGGAGCACAGCCCTGTGAGGAGAGGCTGAGGGAGCTGGGGGTGTGCAGCCTGCAGCAGAGGAGGCTCAGGGCAGAGCTCATTGCTGTCTGCAGCTGCCTGCAGGGAGGCTGTAGCCAGCTGGGGTTGGGCTCTGCTGCCAGGCAACCAGGGACAGAAGAAGGGAACACAGCCTCAAGCTGTGCCAGGGCAGGTTCAGGCTTGATGTTAGGAGGAAGTTGTTGGTAGAGAGAGTGATTGGCATTGGAATGAGCTGCCCAGGGAGGTGGTGGAGTGGCTGTGGCTGGAGCTGTTGAAGCCAAGCCTGGCTGGGGCACTTAGTGCCATGGTCTGGTTGGTTGGGCAGGGCTGAGTGCTAGGTTGGGCTGGAGGAGCTTGAAGCTCTCTTCCAACCTGCTTGATTCTCTGATTCTCTGATTTGCCACAGACAAAGAGCAGAAAGAATCCTCAGTGTGGAACCACTTTGTCCTGGTCAGCCCTGAGGGGGCTTTAGCCAAGGCTTGCATAGGAACAGGTGGATTGGATTCTGCATCTGCCCCTCCGGCTCTGGAAGCCTCCTTGTTAGCTGCAGGGAGAGGGAGGGCAAGGGCAGGGGCAGGTTTGCTCTGCAGTTTACAAGGGAGGAATCTGGTTGGAAGGACAAACATGCTGCAAAAGGACACTTCCCTGAAGCCAGCACTTTACCCAGGCTGTTTCTCTGCTCGGCCTCCGCTGCTGCTTTCTGCTTTCTCACTACGATTCTGGCTCTGTCGACTCTTGCAGTGGGTTCTGCAGGAGCAGCTTCCCATCCTGCTGACCTCCTGCCAGCCTCACCAGCTCCTCCTGCCCTCAGCCCTCAGGGTGCTTGCCCTGGGAGGTGATGCAGGCTGGGGTTACCTGAGGAGGCAGGGAGAAAGCCCTTAGGAGGGCTTGGCTCAGGGGACAGAAGGTGCACCAAGTGCCATGCCGCGCTGGCAGGCTGCTGGGCGATGGAGCCTGGGCACTCTGCAGCCCTATGCAAAGGGGCACTGTTTGCTCATGCAAAGCTGCCTGGGCAGGAAGGGGAGACAGCTCAGGTGCAGGAGCTCTCCTGCCAGCTCTCCAGAGGTCACTGCAGGTCTCTTATTTGGCACTGTGGACAGCCCAAGGAGTTTGGTCCCCAATCCTTGAACCCAAGAAATAGAAACAGCAGCCAGGAGTTGGCTTTCTCTGTGAGAGCCCTTCAAGATGCAGAGACACTCAAAGGTCTAAGGCACAGTGAGTGGGTTAACTTTCTTCCTTTATCTCCCCTCTCCTCAAAACAGAGGTGAGGTCTCTGCTGTTACCTACAACCCCACCCTAGACCACACTCAGTCTCTTTGCCCTCTTTTTATGCCTCCAGTGCCTCTCCTTCCTGTGCCAGTGCTTGGATGGTTCCCTGTGATTTCAACTGCACTCCCTTCTGCCCATGGCAAGCAGCTTGGCCAGAGCACTGCAGGGCTTTTGCTGCTGCTGTCTGGTATGAGGACAAACAGCAATACTGGGGTGTAAGTGCTTGTGGCACCTTCTTGGGGAGCAGAGTTTGCTTAGGTGGGATCAGAGTCCTGCACATCCAAACAGAGCCTGCCAGGTGCTCAGCTGGCAGCCTGGTTCAGGGTTCTGTTTGCCTTTGCAAGGAGCTGTGTTTGAACAGAAGCCTTCTCAAGGCCATGCAGAGGGTGTTGTTGGCAGGGGTGGTGGCTTCTGCCTGAGTGTCACAGGCTGCAGCTGTCAGAGCCTCCTTCCCTGGGGTGGACTGATGATGGTGACTTGGTGTGCAGCCTGCTCTAGTTGGAGGTGTCCCTGCTGACTGCAGGGGGGGGCAGCTGGACAAGCTGACCTTTGAAGGTCCCTGCTAGCCTGATGCAATCTGTGGCTGCAGGGAAAGGCAGGTTAGCCCTTGGGACAAGGATCTGAAGAGGAGGGAGCCCTTGAGAGAAGCAGCTGATGGGGTAAAATGCCAACCTGGAGCACCTCTAGGGATGGGGCATCCACAGCCTCCCTGGAGGTGTGGGGAGAGCTCTCTGCCCATCATGCACAGCCTGCTGCTGACACCCTTTAGAGAGCAATCATAACATACTAGCTACAAATCTGCTGCCCTGTGTTGGTTCAAGTTAATAAATGGTGCTGGAGGATAAATAGATGCTAAATTACATCTTGGCCAGCCAGAACTTTTCTCTTGCCTGTCAGGCCTATGTAATATTAATCACAGCCTGCTTCAGATGCCCTCAGGGAGAGCTGGCAAATGGCTGCAGCACTCATCTGTGGCTCTTGTAGCTCATATTTGGGTTTTTTTTCTATTTAATCAATGCCAAATAAGTCTGCAATCTCCTTAATCTGTAGAGCTGGGCTCAGTGTAGCCAGGGAGTGACCTAATTAAATCCCAGTTTGCACCATCTCATGATCCCAGATTCACAGGATGACTTGGGATGGAAGGCAACTTGAAGATCATCCAGTGCCAACCCCCCTGCCATGGGCAGGGACACTTCTCACTACTCCAAGTTGCTCAGGGCCTCATCCAGCCTGACCTTGAACACCTCCAGGGAGGTTGTGGAGCACAGAAGCACAGAATGGGATCAAAGATCACATCCATGGGGCAGCAATGTGCCCTAGGGGGGCAAGAGGCCAATGGGATTCTGGGGGCATTAAGCAGAGTGTGTCCAGCAGATCGAGGGAGGTTCTTCTTCCCTTCTACTCTGCCCTGCTGAGACCTCATCTTGAGCACTGCCTTCAGTTTTGGGCTCCTCAGTTGAAGAGGGACAGGGATCTGCTGGAGACATTCTGAGGGAGGGCTATGAGGATGATGAGGGGACTGGAGCACTGCCTGGTGAGGAGAGGCTGAAGGCCCTGGGGCTGCTTAGTCTGGAAAAGAGAAGACTGAGAGGGGATTGAATCAATGTTTATCAATATCTGAGGGCTGGGGGTCAGGAGCAGGGGACAGGCTCTGCTCACTGCTCCCTGGGATAGGACAAGCAGCAATGGATGGAAGCTGCAGCACAGGAGGTTCCAGCTCAGCACAAGGGGGAACTTCTTGCCTGGAAGGGTCCCAGAGCCCTGGCACAGGCTGCCCAGAGAGGTTGTGGAGTCTCCTTCTCTGGAGCCTTTCCAGGCCTGTCTGGATGTGTTCCTGTGTGCCCTGAGCTAGGTTGTCTGGTCCTGATGTGGCACGGGGTTGGACTGGATGATCTCTTTGGGTCCCTTCCAACCCCTAATATCCTGTGAGCCTGTGCAACCCAGCACAAAGGCAGGGTATGGATGGGCAACACTTGGAATTGCTTTCCTGGGGCTCACCTCCTTTTCCTGGCAGCACAGGAGTGACTGTTGAGAGCTGAATGCAGAAGGAGCATCTGTAGTGCTGCTGTTAGTGTCTTAAGGGCTTCCTGCACTGGAGAGCACCTCTAGACCACTGCCTTTAACAGCTCCTAATGACTGATAGATTGACAGATGGATTTAGAGCTCTGGGGCAAGGCTTTATCAATCCTGACCAGGATGATCTTTGCTTGTGGCCTTTTATCTACAACTAACTTACTCCTCTCAACCTCATAATCTCCAGGACTGCTTGTTCTGGATGAAGTGGATTACCAGGCCCTAGTTTTCATTTCAGATGAGCAGCTGAGAGATGTTTATGCTGAGGAATGAGGTTTGCTATCTGTACCTGGCTGGTAATAGAGTTTATCCTTCCTGTGGACCCCTACCCCTTCCCTCACCTCCCCTTTCCATCTGCATTAGAAAGAACAATTTCATTATTTTCTGGGTTAAAGAGTCTGATTTGTTTGCTTTGTGCTGCTTTCAATAAACTCTGCTTAATAAATGCTAATTGTTCTTAATGCCTTAAATTAATTACAGTCATTTCCACTGCCCCTCTGTGTCGTGGCTGCATCGCCAAAGATCACCATGGCAACTTGCTCACCAGAGTGAGCAGGGCACAGGCAGTGGTACTTTGGGCTTGGTGGTTCACTGGCAGCTCTGGGCCTGTTTTTCACCCCCTTAGGTGATGGTTTGCACAGGGAGGAGTCCAGAGAGGCTCGAAGCAGCAGGGGATGAAGGTGTCTTGGTGATGGCAGCTGGGAGCAGCTCCAGGAACAGGCTGCTCAGGGAGGGTGTGGATCACAGAAGCATAGAATGTGATGGGAGATCGGTGGCAGAGGGGTAGCGGAGAAGTGGCAGATCAGTGGTAGAGGGGTGGCAGAGTGGTGGCAGAAGTGTGGCAGAGCAGTGACAAAGCAGTGGCAGAGCACTGGCAGGTGGCAGAGCACTGGCGAAGCACTGGAAGAGCAATGGCAGAGTGGTGGCAGAGAGCTGGTGAAGCACTGGCAGAGGGGTGGCAGAGCGGTGGCAGAGAGCTGGTGAAGCACTGGCAGAGCACTGGCAGAGGGGTGGCAGAGCGCTGGTGAAGCACTGGCAGAGCTGTGGCAGAGCACTGGCAGAGGGGTGGCAGAGCGCTGGTGAAGCACTGGCAGAGCTGTGGCAGAGTGCTGGTGAAGCACTGGCAGAGCACTGGCAGAGGGGTGGCAGAGCACTGGCAGAGCGGTGGCAGAGCGGTGGCAGAGAGCTGGTGAAGCACTGGCAGAGCAGTGGCAGAGAGCTGGTGAAGCACTGGCAGAGCTGTGGCAGAGTGCTGGTGAAGCACTGGCAGAGTGGCGGCAGAGCGGTGGCAGAGAGCTGGTGAAGCACTGGCAGAGCGGGGGCAGAGGGGTGGCAGAGAGCTGGTGAAGCACTGGCAGAGCTGTGGCAGAGCGCTGGTGAAGCACTGGCAGAGCGGCGGCAGAGCGGTGGCAGAGCGCTGGTGGAGCGGTGGCAGAGCGCTGGTGAAGCAGTGGCAGAGCGGCGGCAGAGCGGCGGCTGCGCTCCGCCGGGTGCCAGCAGAGGGCAATCGGTGACCGAGCAGCGCGGCCGCAGTCGCGGAGCCCCGCACCCTGTGCTCGCAGCCCTGCTTCTGCCTTCCGTCCTCCGCCTTGCCTGCGGGGCGGTGCAGCCTAAGAGTTGCAGAGAGGTTTCCACGCAGCGCATCTGGCAATCTGCGTCCCCAGAAGTGCCAGCCCGGATCCGACAGCTCCTTGCTGCTCCCAGGCACAGGGTGCAGGTGGGTCCCTGGTCTCGAGAGGGAGACTGGAAAGAGAAGTCTCTGAGGGATGCATGGGATCACAGGATCAAAAGGATCTCACAGGATCAAAAGGATCACACAGGATCACAGGATGTTAGGCGTTGGAAGGGACCCAAAGAGCTCATCCAGTCCAACCGCCTGCCAGAGCAGGACCACACAATCTAGCTCAGGGCACACAGGAACACATCCAGACAGGCCTGGAAAAGCTCCACAGAAGGAGACTCCACAACCTCTCTGGGCAGCCTGTGCCAGGGCTCTGGGACCCTTCCAGTCAAGAAGTTCCCCCTTGTGTTGAGCTGGAACCTGCTGTGCTGCAGCTTCCACCCATTGCTGCTTGTCCTTTCCCAGGGAGCAGTGAGCAGAGCCTGTCCCCTGCTCCTGACCCCCAGCCCTCAGACATTGATAAACATTGATTCAATCCCCTCTCAGTCTTCTCTTCTGCAGACTAAGCAGCCCCAGGTCCCTCAGCCTCTCCTCCCCAGGCAGTGCTCCAGTCCCCCAGTCATCCTCGCAGCCTTCTGCTGGACTCTCTCCGTGTTTGCTTCTGAGCCTGCCCTGCAGAAGCAGGTGGGCAGGCAGGACTTAGACCCTGGAATCCTGTCCCAAGGGGAGCAGTGGATTTCCCTACATTGGAGACTTTGAAGACACAGCGCTGGGGCAGCTCATTCCAACTCTACTGCCAGCTAGAGAGGTTGGAGCAGATGATCCTTGGGGTCCCTCCCAACCTGGCATCTTGTGACTCTGTGCCTGCTGAGAACAGCAGTACCAAAGCCATCCCCCCCCCAACTCCTTCTGCTCAAAGCAGGGCTGCAAAGCTTCTCTGCCATGCATAATTCACAGCCTTGCTGCAGAGGTTCTAAGTCAGTTGGCTTTGAAACATTAATATGAAGGAAGAAATGCTGTCAGAGGCTCTTTTCCCTTTCCAGTATGCTTTGGGCAGGAGCCTTAAAGGGATGGAGTTTATAGGTTCACAGAGTCACAGAGCGGTTTGGGTTGGAAGGCATCGTCTGGTTCCAGCCCCCTACCATGGGCAGGGACACCTCCCACTAGCCCAGGTTGCTCAACACCTTGAACTCCTCGAAGGAGGGGGCTGAATGTTCCTCCAGTGATTCCCCAGAGTGTGCTGGCTGAGTCTGCTGGGGGTCCTGTGTGAACAGCAGCTGTGGCCAAGTGCAGCAGTGTTTTGAATCATAGAATCATAGAATCAAGCAGGTTGGAAGAGACCTCCAAGCTCAGCCAGCCCAACCTAGCACCCAGCCCTGACCAATCAACCAGACCATGGCACTAAGTGCCTCATCCAGGCTTTGCTTGAACACCTCCAGGCATGGCGACTCCACCACCTCCCTGGGCAGCCCATTCCAATGCCAATCACTCTCTCTGACAACAACTTCCTCCTAACATCCAGCCTGAACCTGCCCTGGCACAGCTTGAGGCTGTGTCCCCTTCTTCTGTCCCTGGCTGCCTGGCAGAAGAGCCCAACTCTACCTGGCTACAGCCTCCAGGTAGGTGCAGACAGCAATGAGCTCTGCCCTGAGCCTCCTCTTCTGCAGGCTGCACACCCCCAGCTCCCTCAGCCTCTCCTCATAGGGTTTGTGTTCCAGGCCTTCCACCAGCTTCATCACCCTTCTCTGGGCACCTTCCAGCACCTCAACTGCAGAGTGGGAAGAGGTAATAGAATCCTAGAATCATAGAATGGTTTAGGTTGGAAGGGACCTCAAGGATCATCCAGCTCCAACCCCCTGCCATAGGCAGGGACACCTCCCACTAGAGCAGGTAAGGATGTGATATTTATGATTAGACCATATCCATCCTGCCACTGTCCCTCACCCCCCTCCCACTGCATGGTTTCCTCAGCCCCGAGGCTGGGGGAATCTTATCCTGCTTCTCTTCCTTACTATTTGGCATCTCTTCATGGGCCAGCAACTCTGATATTCAATGCTGCTGTGGTTGGGGAAGCTAAATGAAAACACAGGGCAACAAATCAAGGAGCAATTGCTTCAGCACCTTTGGATGAACTCTCTGAACAGGAATTTCTCCAGTGAGCAGCATGCACACACACACACACATTTTCACATGGCACTGGTTGCAACGTGTAGCAGAGAAACAGTAAAGGCACTGAGCTTCCAGTCGAGTAGTCTGGAAGAGAAGGGGCTGCAGAAGGAGCCAGTGGAAGCAAAAAGAGAGGGGGAGGTGGGGGGTAGGATATTCTGTAATGATAATGAGTCTGCAACAGATCTGAGTTAGACTCTAAGGAGTAAAGGCACATCTCAGCAGCTGGAGGAAAGTCATCTTTGGAAAGTCATCTGCTCCCAGCGTTGGATGTGCCTTTCTTCAGCTCAGCAGCCTGCAAAGCTCTCACCAGTACATCTGCATTGCAAAGCAGCTTGGCCCCCTGAGAGCTCCCTTAGCATGATGTCTGAAAAACCCAAACCTGCCTTTGATTCTTGCTTGTGAAACAAGCATGGGAAGGGTTTGGTTTGCTTCTCTCCCCCCCCCTCTTTCTCTCTCTTTTATTTTTCTCCCCTTCCTTTTAAATTAGTGTCTAAGGCTGACCTCAAAACATCTGAATTCATTTATCCTCATCAAGCCCAACCCTTGCCTCACCTGGAAGTGATCAGGAGCTGCATTTATTGCTGGGGAGGAAGCCACTGCTTTGGCTTTGCTGAGGAAGGTTGGGCAGATCACCCCAGACATGGGTGGTGAGGGGATGGTTTGATGCTGTCTGCGAGGTTTCAGCCACCAGTCAGGACATCAAAGTGGTGAGTAATGTTTATCAGCATTTAATTGTGGCTAAGGAGTGAGCTAACAGAAACAAAACCACAGAAGAGAGATGTTGAGGTGCTGGAAGGTGTTGAGAGAAGGGCAGCAAGGCTGGGGAGGGGCCTGGAGCACAGCCCTGTGAGGAGAGGCTGAGGGAGCTGGGGGTGTGCAGCCTGCAGCAGAGGAGGCTCAGGGCAGAGCTCATTGCTGTCTGCAGCTCCCTGAAGGGAGGCTGTAGCCAGGTGGGGTTGGGCTCTGCTGCCAGGCAGCCAGCAACAGAACAAGGGGACACAGTCTCAAGCTGTGCCAGGGGAAGTCTAGGCTGGATGTGAGGAGGAAGTTGTTGGCAGAGAGAGTGATTGGCATTGGAATGGGCTGCCCAGGGAGGTGGTGGAGTTGCTGTGGCTGGAGGTGTTGAAGCCAAGCCTGGCTGGGGCACTTAGTGCCATGGTCTGGTTGGTTGTCCAGGGCTGGGTGCTGGGTTGGACTTGATGAGCTTGGAGCTCTCTTCAACCAGCTTCATTCTATGGTTCTAATTAGAAGCCTCCAAAATGGTTACACCTAAGCAAAGCACTTGCTGGTGGCCCTGGAGAGCTGCTTTTGTCTTGCTTTTCGAGGCACATCTGACAGAGCTTTCAGAGCTACCTGTCCTTTAAATCACCCTGGAGAGCAACTGATGCCACAACTGACCTGTGAGTCTTCACTGTCAGCCCTGCAGCTTCCATCTCCACCCCTCTCTGTTAGCAGCTGAGTTGGGCTCCTGTCATTAATGCCAATGCTCTGAGGATGTGGCTCATCCTCCATTGCAATTTGCCTAATTATGAGTTGGATTCTGTGACTTTGTTGTAAGCAACCAGTGCCATTAAACCAGAGTGCAGCAGGATGAGCAGTAAAAATAGCCCAGTCATTAAAGGAGCTTGCAATTTCCTCTCTGATTCACAGCCTTTAAAAAACAAAACCAGCTTCTTTTACCCCCTCAGTTCTACTGTGTTTTCTGTCTGGGAGCCTGAGAAGGAAACTGTTACTCTTAAGAGCCTTATTGCTTCTTAATGGGGGTAATTAAATGGATCTAACTAAGCTGAGGGTAGCTTGGAGCCTAAGAGTGTCTGTATACATATTCCCTGCTCGGAATGCAACACTTAAGTTAATAAAAGAATTGATGGAGGCAGTGGCTAATGTCTGGGGGTGGCTCTTGAGGCTGTAATGAAGACAGTTGCTTGCTTTGAGCTTCCTTTCACTATCCTAGAACTAAAAATAACCCAGGTTGACACTTGCAGTAGAGCAGCTGCTGTAGGTGCCACAGAGATGTGCAAAATAAAAGATAGAATCAGGCAGGGTTGGAAGGGACCACAAGGAGCAGCCAGTTCCAAGCCCCCTGCCATGCCCAGGGACACCCTACCCTAGAGCAGGCTGCACACAGCCTCAGCCAGCCTGGCCTCAAACACCTCCAGCCATGGGGCCTCAACCACCTCCCTGGGCAACCCATTCCAGCCTCTCACCACTCTCCTGCTCAACAACTTCCTCCTCACCTCCAGCCTCACTCTCCCCACCTCCAGCTTTGCTCCATTCCCCTCTAGTCCTGGCACTCCCTGACAGCCTCAAAAGTCCCTCCCCAGCT
>WAAF01014282.1:0-20578 GCA_013400475.1 Tricholaema leucomelas | reverse complement strand
CTTACACTTGGTCTTGTTAAATGTCATGAGGTTGGCCTGGGCCCACCTCTGCAGCCTGTCCAGGTCCCTCTGGATGCCATCCCTGCCCTCCAGCAAGTCAGCTGTGCCACACAGCTTGGTGTCATCTGCAAACTTGCTGAGGGTGCACTCAATTCCTCTGTCCATATCACTGACAAAGATGTTAAAGATGTTCAGATCCTGGAAGGCCACAAGAAGGTCACCTGGGAGCCTCCTTTTCTCCAGCCTGCACAGCCCCAACTCTTTCAGTCTGTGCTCACAGCAGAGCTGCTGCAGCCCTCTCAGCATCCTCCTGGCCCTGCTCTGGACACTCTCCAGCATCTCCACATCCCTCTTGTCCCAGGGGCTCCAGAACTGGATGCAGTACTCCAGGTGGGTGTCTCATCAGAGCAGAGGGGGAGAATCACCTCCCTGGCCCTGCTGCTCACACTGCTGGCCTGGGTTGGTGGACCCAGGCTGGTATCTTCTTTCTGACTGAAGCAAAGGAAAGCAAAGTGAAAGCAAACAAACTGCTGGAGCAGAGGAAGGAGAGGAGCTCTGCAGTGCTGCAAAGGAAGGAATAACTACATGGGGAGGTAGCACCACAGGATGCTGTGCCCACAGCTCCTTGGGTGCTGAGCTGCTCTGGGATGCTGCAGTCACCAGTTGAGGTTCTGGAATGAGCTCTTTCTCTCTCTTGCTCTTCTGCCTGTTTAATGTGGGTGCTTGTTGGGCTTGGGAACATGAAGCTGGGAGCGTAAGACACGACCAAACTGAGCTAACAGTGAGTGGTGCTTTCCCTC
Source organism: Tricholaema leucomelas (assembly GCA_013400475.1). Taxonomy (NCBI): domain Eukaryota; kingdom Metazoa; phylum Chordata; class Aves; order Piciformes; family Lybiidae; genus Tricholaema lacrymosa; species Tricholaema leucomelas. The sequence continues at coordinate 19,778 of WAAF01014282.1, read as the reverse complement.
TTGTCCCTGCTAAACCAGCACAAAGTCCAGCTCCCCTGGGGTCTGAGGAGTAGGGAAGCATTTGAATCAAGAGTATGAGAGAGTTGGCTTGAGTGATATCTCTGTGCAAATAACAAGGATGTGAAGCATAAATGTCACATCAGTGCCATTTCTGATCAAAGCCCTCAGGGCTCCCCACTTGTTATAGAACAAAAAGGATCCTTGGGGCTTGCACAGCAGTCCCAGGATGGAGCCCAGGCTTGCTCCCCCCCTGCACTGTGTGCATCAGGGCCATGCCCCTTCTGTGGCAGCTGCAGCCTGGCTTCTTAGCAGGGTCCCCAGAAATAGGTGTGAAGGGTAACAGAGGTGTGGAAAAATCAGTGCACAGGCAGCAAAAGCTAAGCTGGCCCAAAGCAGCTTCTTTCTGATTTGCTGAACTTCTGGAAGGGAAATGAGGACCATCTGAAAGGTCACTGGAGCCAGCTGGGTGTAAATGAGGGTCTCCTGAAAGACCTAAGCCCTTATTGCAGCTCTTAAAAGCCTGGGTCACTGAAGTCACCCACACGGCTGATAGTGGCACTGTGCCATGCCAGAGTGATGCCAGGTGATCAGGAGCAGGCTCTGTGTGCATCTGTGCCCCTTACTGAGGAGCTGGAGCTTGTGGCTTCCCAACCAGCACTTCTGCATCACTTTACCTCACATCATCTTGGCTCCCAGCTCCTGTGGCCAGGAGGGCTACACTGGAGATTTGGAGGTCCTGGTGGATGGGAGGGGGAGCATGAGCCAGCAATGTGCTCTGGGGGCCAGGAGGGGCAATGCCATTCTGAGTGCATCAGAAGGGCTGTGGTTAGCAGGTGGAGAGAGGTTCTCCTGCCCCTCTGCTCTGCCCTGCTGAGGCCACATCTGCAGTACTGTGTCCAGTTCTGGGCCCCCCAGTTCAAGAGGGACACAGAACTGCTGGAGAGAGTCCAGCACAGAGCCACAGAGATGCTGAAGGGAATGGAACAGCTCTGTTAGGAGCAGAGCCTGAGGGAGCTGGGGCTGTGCTGCTGGGAGGAGAGGAGCTGAGGTGTGACCTCAGCAGTGGTTCTAAAGCTGTGCAGGTGAGTGGCAGGAGGCTGCAGCCAGGCTCTGCTGGGTGATGCCAGTGCCAGCACAAGGGGCAGTGGTGGAAGCTGAGGCAGAGGAAGTTCCATGGGAACCTGAGGAGGAATTTTTTGCCTGTGAGGGTGACAGAACCTGGCACAGGCTGCCCAGGGGGGGTTGTGGAGTCTCCCTCTGTGGAGATATCCAAATCCTGCCTGGATGTGTTCCTGTGTGCTCTGCTCTGGGTGATGCTGCTCTGGCAGGGGGGTTGGACTGGCTGAGCTCTGGAGGTCCCTTCCAGCCCCTGACATTCTGTGATTCCTGAGTGTGTTGTCACTTGCTACCTGCATCAGTCCATCCTTATGTCCCAGCAGGAGCTCTGAGTGATGATTTGAACAAGTCCAGAAGAGCAAACCCTGCTGAAGACAAACACCTCTGTCTTCTCTTTCTGAGCCCTGGGGGTGTCTCTCTGAGCTCCACCTTAGCCAACCCTTTGTCTGAAGTGTTTCCAGCCACATGAGGCAGTGGAACCTGCCAATTGCTTTCCGTTAAGGTGTGGAGCAAAACCTCTCCTGTTGAGACTCTCTTATCTCTTTCTGCTGAGAATTGGGTTCTGTATTCCAGGAATGATTGGTTTTGGGGGTTTTTTTGGAGCCTGCCAGAGTGCTGTAGTCTGTGGTGCAGTGAGTGATGAGACAGCTGCTTTATGATGTGTTCTCTAACAAGCAATTCATTACTGCAAAAGGGACCTGCAATCGCCGGCCCTGGAGCTCTGCTTTCAGTGTGGGCTCCTGCAGGCTCACAAATCTCCCTTGGCTCTAAGGGTGATGCATCATCTCCCACATCAGTTGTGAAACCTGGGTTCAGAAAGACAAAGCACATCTGACATCCTTAGCAATTGGGTTGCCTTCTTTGCTTGTCTTCAGCCAGGCCCTGCTGGAGCTCAGCAGCCAAGCACACAGAATAGAACAGAATCAACTAGGTTGGAAGAGACCTCCAGGATCATCCAGCCCAACCTATCAGGCTGCTTATTAGAGAGCTGTGCTGCCCAAGGAAGGAGTCTTCTTCCCAGGAGCCTCTGTCCTCACCTTCTCATTTGAAATGTCAACACCACCCTGTGGGGCTTGGAGCAGGGAGGGAGCTGTGTTTGGCAGACCTGGTGTCAAAAGTTCACCAGAAATCTTCTTGAGGGAAGGTGAGAAAATACTTGTCACTAGGGAGGATGTGAGCAGTTAGGGATGGTTCTTGCTTTCTCTTGCCTCTCCCTCCTTCAGCTCCTTCTCAGGAAGGTGCCATAGGAGTGTAGGATGTTAGGGGTTGGAAGGGAGCCAAAGAGATCATCCAGTCCAAGCCCCCTGCCAGAGCAGGACAATACTAACACAGATCACAGAGGAACACATCCAGACAGGCCTTGGAAGGCTCCAGAGAAGACTGGAGCCACAACTTCTCTGGGCAGCCTGTGCCAGTGCTCTGGGACCCTTCCAGTCAAGAAGTTCCCCCTTGTGTTGAGGCAGAAACCTCTTTTGCTGCACCTTACACCAGCTCCCAAACTGAAACTCCTTCCCACCACTTCCCCAGGGAGTGCTCACTCTGCTGCTGGCAGCATCTTGCTCCTCAAGCTAGAGATGCAGTCCCCTGCTGTAAGCATCTGGGGCAGTCCTGCTCTCTGCCCACTTCCTCTAATCACAACTTAAGGCACAATTGTGCTGAGCAACTCAGGCTGGAGTTTGAGCACAGCCCTCAGGAAAAAAGACACCTTTGGATTTTGCTCTTTTGTTGTTTGCTTGCCCTTCTCTGCTCGTTCAGCCTGCCAGAGCTGACTTGCATGGAGGTGTGTTTGCCTTGCTCAAATGGCTCTGCTTGCCTGGAGCTTTGTTGTAGCCCACTGAATCCAAGCACATCCAAAGGGGCTCTCTACCAGCACAGAGCTCTGTGCATTGCTCAGACATCTGTGTCACTGTGAGAGAGAGACACACAAGTACTGCTGGTTCCTGCAGGCTGTGTTTTCACTTGGGGATGGGAAGCCCCTGGAAGCACTAAACAGTAGCTGTAGTTTGGGTTTAGTGCAGCTTTGCTCCCTGTGAGGTTGGGAAATGACAGCTAAACTTCTGATCTTGGCAAGAGCAGCCTTAATCCCTGGAGATTTTACTTAGCTGCAAATAAATATTTTCAAGCAAGCTGCTTCCTTGCCACCTGTTTGTTGGATTGCAGCAATTTCTCTGACTGGATTTTGGGCTTTAGTTTTGTGTGTGGTGGTTTGGGTTGTGTGTATGTTGGGTTTTTTTTTCCCCTTCAATATGGAAAATGATCTGTCAGAGGGGGAAAAATGCAACCACTCTTCTCTCAGCTGCTAAGTTATGGCTTGAAGTTTGCTGGCCAGGTAGAGCCACCTCAATGGTTGGCTCGTTGGCATAGCGAAGAGGTTGGTGCTTTGGGTGAGCCTTGCACAGATCTCTGCCAGGAGCAAGTGAGTTGCCTCACTAGGAAGGGGATTTGGGATGCCAAAGACTCACCTGGCAGAGGCAGAGCCAGCTCGAAGTACTTTTGTCTTTGTTGTTTTGAGCGTGGCAGAATTGTTGTCACTGCTAAGTCTTGGCTGCTGGTTAAGGAGCCCCCAAGCCAGATTGCTGCTCACTGAAGGCTCAGCTGCTTCCCTTCCATCCTCACAGAATCACTTAGATTGGAAAAGACCTTCAAGCTCATCAAGTCCAATCATTAGTCTCACTCTGACAAGTCCTTGACTAACCCAAATCCCTCAGCGCAACATCGAATCGCTGTGGTTGGAAAGGACCACCAGGATCATCCAGTCCAGCCTTCATCCCAGCACCCTTCATCACTAGACCATAGCCTCAAGCACCACATCCACTCTTCTTTTAAACATCTCCAGGGATGGCAACTCCAGCACAGGATCAGAGGATATTAGGGGTTGGAAGGAATTCAAGGAGATCATCCAGTCCAAGCCCTCTGCCAGAGCAGGACAATCCTATCTAACACAGATCACAGAGGAACACATCCAGACAGGCCTTGGAAGCCTCCAGAGGAGGAGACCTCACAACCTCTCTGGGAAGCTTATTCCTGTGCTCTGGGACCCTTCCAGTCAAGAAGTTGCTCCTTGTGTTGAGCTGGAACCTCCTGTGCTGCAGCTTCCATCCATTGCTCCTATCCCAGGCAGCAGTGAGCAGAGCCTGTCCCCCCCACTCCTGGCAGCCCTCAGATACTTCGAAACACTTATCAAACCTCCTCTCAGTCTTCTCTTCTCCAGACTAAGCAGCCCCAGGTCCCTCAGCCTCTCCTCATCAGCCATGCCCTCCAGTCCCCTCATCATCCTCATAGCCCTCTGCTGGACTTTCTCCAGCAGATCCCTGTCCCTCTTCAACCGAGGAGCCCAAAACTAAAGGTAGTATCCAAGATGAGGTCTCACCAGGGCAGAGTAGAGGGGGAGAAGAACCTCCCTTGATCTGCTGGACACACTCCTCCTAATACACCCCAGGATCCCATTGGCCTCTTGGCCACAAGGGCACATTGCTGTGCCATGGCTAACTTGTCCTCCACCAGGACCCCCAGGTCCTTCTCTACAGAGCTGCTCTCCAGCAGATCACCTCCTAGCCTGTACTGGTGGAGTTTATTCTTCCTCCTCAAATGGACAACTCTGCACCACCTCCCTGGGCAGCCTGTGCCTGACCACCTGCTCAGTAAAGAACTTCCATCCAACCTAAACCTCCCCTGATGCAGCTTGAGGCCATTTCCTCTTGTCGTGTCATTGGTGACTCAGGCGTAGAGGTCTGCTCCAGCCTCTCTACAACCTCCTCTCAGGTAGAGGGCAGTAAGTAAGTTGCCCTCTCAGGTAGAGGGCAGTAAGTAAGTTGCCCTCTCAGCCTCTTCCATGCTGTGTCCTTTCACTGCTCAGAATTGAGAAGTATCTTTCAAACTCAGCTAACAGCTGCCAGAAGAGGAGGCACTGACACAGCTGAGACTCTGAAAGTCTCCTGAGCCTTGGTTTTCTGGTTGAGGCTGGTCCCTGGTTTTCTGGTTGAGGCTGGTCCCTTCATCAGCAGGTGACACAAGAGCCTGCTCTATCAAGGTGCACATCCCAGTTACCCACCAAGATTTCTGCCCTCCTCTACTGCTGGCAGAAATGGGCCAGACTGAGAGATTTTGGTGGTGGTTTGTAAGGAGGCTGCATCCTGGCTTGGTGTAAGAACAGTCCCCTTCTGGAGACCTTAATCTCCTGCTGCCTGTTAACTGCATCTGGAGTACTGTGTGGCCAGCTCCTGGAATGGGCTCTGGGTTTGGGATGGGGCAGCTGGAGGCTCACACAGCCCAATCTTTGCTCCAGTAGATTTGCAATGCCAAACCAGAGGCTCCTGGGGGAATTCTCAGCCCCAGTAATTGGAAGCACATTCACTCCTAGGCTCAGTGGTCACAGCTTCTTAGCTGGTATAATGAGATTTCCTGGTGTCCTCATCCAGCTTGAGCAGTGACAGCTCAAGGCAAGGAGGATGCAAGGGAATGGTGTGGGCACAGGAGGGCACAGCCTGCTTTTTCTGCCCATCTCATGGCCAAGAGCCTGATCCTGTGCCAGCCATCAGGGCCACAAAACAGCCATTGGACTCCTGCAGGTATTTGGCCTTACTTGTGAGAGCCAAGATGAGGACTGCCTCTGGTACAACAGCTCCCAGATGGTGACAGAATTATCTCCGAGCCTTTGATGGTAGAGAAGCTGCAGGCTTGGGAAGTGCAGTGTGCAGATCTGGCTGACATTGCTGCAGTCCTGTGTTATTAGACCCCCTGAGCTGCTTCATTTTCTCCACGGAGAGCACTCAGACGTGCCAGTGACACTGCACTAAAGCAGCAGGGGACTGGCACTGCCTCCCCACCTGCTGGAGTCAAAGCCTGCTAACTGCTCATTAAGCTGCTGCTCCTCCAGCCAGCTGCCAGCAAGGTGTAATTCCATCCCTGGCTGCTAGGTCAGTGCAACAGAAACCAGACCTGTCAGGAGCTGTCACACAACAAAGGCAAGCAGAAGGAACACTTATTTAAAGCACCCCCAGCAGCACAGCTGTGTGCTGGGGTTGGGTCCAGCACAGCCATGCTTGCTGCACTGACAGCACAGCTGCCCAGGCAGTTTCTGTGCCCACTGCTTGGGCAGCAGGATCTGCTGCTGAGGAGGATCCCCCTGGGCTTGTCCAAGGAAATCAGGCTGGGTTTTCCAAGCTGCCTGTCCCTCCTTGCAGGAATGCTGGTGAAATACACATGCTGGCAGCCACAGCTTCTGCTGCTGCTTGTGGGGTCACCAAGGATGCCCTTACCCTGCTCATCTGTTCCGTGGGGATTGTTGTGTGGCTGTGTTGTTGCACAGCATCTCTGAACAGAGGTTCTGAGCTGTGAGACAAGTGGCAGGCAGGAGCAGAGCATGAAGACAGGCTGAGAGAGTTGAGGCTGTTCAGCCTGGGGAAGAGAAGGCTTCAGGGAGGCCTTGGAGCTGCATTGCAATACCTGAAAGGGACCTACAGGCAGGCTGGGGAGGGACTGTGCAGAAGGGCTTGGACTGACAGGATGAGAGGCAATGGTTTGGAGCTGGAGCAGGGCAGAGTTAGGTTGGACATCAGGAGGGAGTTCTGCACAGGGAGGGTGCTGAGACCCTGGCACAGGCTGCCCAGGGCTGTGCTTGAGGCCCCATCCCTGCAGCCAGCTAAGCTCAGCCTTGCTGTGTCCCCTGTGCTGCCTGCTCCACCTGGAGCTGTCCCTGTTGAGTGCAGGGGGATTGGACAAGCTGACTTTGAGGGGGCCTTCCAACTTGATGCTAGCAAAAATTTATTTGCAAGCTCCTTTAGTGCCTTCTACCCAGGATGTTTTCTGCTTTAGTTCTGTGTTTGACAAGAAAAGAAAGAACACTGTTTTTGCTCTGCAGCTGAAGGCAGACCCACAAGGAGACTTTTCTTTCTGGAATGACTCTGAGGGAGATTTTATTGCTGATTTTTTTTTCTCCCTTCCCTCATTCTGACTACTGCTGACCTTGTAAGGTCAGGAGATTTGTGCTGACAGCCCCTCACAGGCAGTGTGCCTGCACAGATGTGTGCAGCAGCAGCCATGTGCTGTGGTTCCCATCTGGACACAAACTGCACCAAGAACAGGGGCCCAGAACTTCAGCCCTGAAGTGGCCTCATTGTGCCAAGAGCACGTGAGGAAGAGCAGCTGACTCTCCAGACCCAGGCTGTCAGAAGAAAGCCTTCTTCTTCTCCTCCTCTTTGTGTGTTTTAATTCAGAGAGCAGAAGGCAGATGGAAGGAGTCAATGCAGGAAACAAAAGAGGGCAGGGAAACTGGAGCATGACGCTGGCTGAGGGTGGAAGGCTGGAGGGCAGCAGAGGTGAGCTCTTGGATGGGCAGGGAGATAATCTCTGTAAATGCTAGGCTGGCCACGGTTCTTGAGTGATATCTGCTTAGACAGCCCCTCACAGGAGTGATAATGACAGCAGAAGGGGGTACAAATCCCTCCCACGATGGCCTCTAGACTGAGATCACAACTGACTGAGCTGGGCTGTGCCTCTGCAGCGTGCTTCCAAATTGCTTGTGGCACCCTGTGAGCTGTGGCTGTAAGCTCTTTGCTGCAAGAGTGGGCAGGGACTGGCACAGGCTGCCCAGGGAGGTGGTGGAGTCCCCATACCTGCAAGCTGTTCAAGAAACCTGTGGCCCTGGCACTTGGGGGGGAAGGGGGCATAGATTGGCTGCCGTGGTGGGGTTGGGTTGCTGGTTGGCCTGGATGGTCTTGGAGAGCTTTTCCAGCCCAAACAGCAATGTGATTGTGTGGTGCAGAGGTGTGGGAGGGCTGCAACATGCATGGCTGTGTGTGGATGTCAGAGCAAGCAGGAGTGTGGGCAGAGGCACAAACTTGGCTCCTGGCACAGTGAAATCCCCACTGTGCTCCTGGGTGTCAGTCACTGTTGCCAGCTGCCTCCTGGGGCAGAGTGGAGGTTTCCTTTGCCAGCAGTGGAAATGCTCAAAGCTGTGCAGCCTGGAAGGCATAAGGAAAACCTGACATGGTTTGAAGGGAAGTGCTTTAGAGGAGTTGGTAACCCCAGCATCAAAAGCTACCCAGCGCTGTCTGCATGGCTCTGCCCCTCCATGGCCCCTGGAGTCAGCAGGCTGCTGATGCTGGGTGAGCTCCTGAGCCCTGCAGGGAGTGCAGCAAGATCTGCCTCCTAAATAGTTGCTTTTAGATGTAAATGTGGTTCTTCGGTCGGCACCTGGCTCTGTTACAGCCTGGCCTTGCAAGCAGGGTCTCCAACCTGCGTTTACAGCGGTGTGGTCATCCCCATGAAATCACTCTGAGGCTGTGCCAGCTTCTCCCACTCACCCTCTGCTTAGGCAGAGGCAGCAGGCAGCCAGGCAGTGCTGCTGCTGGGCTCTGGAGCACGTACCTCATTCTGTCACACTGCTCATAGGGATGACAAAATCAATAGGTAGATGTTCCCTGCTGTGTGTTTATGCTGGGACTGGAGATAAATCTAACTCATTTGGATGAATACACAAGGGAAGGGAATTTAGAAAGGTAAAATGCCTTGGTGATGCTCAGCTTAGCTTGTTGCTATGCAACATCCTGCTGTAACCATAGCAACTTCCAGAGAAGCACTTTGTGCAGACCTCTTCTTCTGGTAGAGAGAATGCAAGAGAAATGCTGGGAGAATGCCACAGAATTGCTGGGGACTTCTCCATGCTAAGCCAAACGTGGGACTCAGCAGTCCAAGTCTGATCCAGGATCCTGTGGATTCACTCCTGCAGCTCCTGTTCTTGGCTCTCGTGGTGTTCTGCAGCCATCACTTCACAAAAGGGTTGGGGTTTGACTGCTTTTCAGACTGGAGGCCTTTGCATTAAAGGGCCCTTGGATAGAACACCAATGTCCAGTTCTGGGCTCCTGAATTGAAGAGAGATGTTGAGGTGCTGGAAGGTGTCCAGAGAAGGGCAGCAAGGCTGAGGAGGGGCCTGGAGCACAGCCCTGAGAGGAGAGGCTGAGGGAGCTGGGGGTGTGCAGCCTGCAGAAGAAGAGGCTCAGGGCAGAGCTAATTGCTGTCTGCAGCTGCCTGCAGGGAGGCTGTAGCCAGGTGGGGTTGGGCTCTGCTGCCAGGCAGCCAGGGACAGAAGAAGGGGACACAGCCTCAAGCTGTGCCAGGGCAGGTTGAGGCTGGATGTTAGGAGGAAGTTGTTGGCAGAGAGAGTGATTGGCATTGGAATGGGCTGCCCAGGGAGGTGGTGGAGTGGCTGTGCCTGGAGGTGTTGAAGCCAAGCCTGGCTGGGGCACTTAGTGCCATGGTCTGGTTGGTTGGGCAGGGCTGGGTGCTAGGTTGGACTGGCTGAGCTTTGGAGGTCTCTTCCAACCTGGTTGATCCTATGAAAGCTGCTGGGAACCCAACCAGGCAGTAGCTGCATGGAGCTGTGTTGTCCTGTAATCAAAACCAGTGTTGCTGTTCGTGGTAAAGGAAAGAGAAGCAGATCCTTGCCTGGGATGTAGCTGTTCCTGCAGGGCTGGGAGCAATTGACATTGTCCCAACTACCCCAGAGTCTTTCTGCTAGCAGCCTCTTATCAATTCTCCTGCCAAAATGGCTCCAAGGTAAACAGTGGAAAATCAGAGATGGGAATGAGGCCAGAACGAGACCTTCCTGGACCAGCACGAAGTGTGAAGCTGTGGGTGGCTGCCCCAGCAGGTCTCCAGCCTGCAGACTTGGCTGGGGTGGAAGCTGGGTTGCTAAGTCATCTCTTCAAGAGGTAGCCTCTTTCCATGCTTGGAATGGAGAAGTCTGTTTGCATCTCTTTGCAATGTGGTACCTGCCAGAAGCCAGCTCCAGGCAGGTTGTCTTTAAGAGGATGTCATAATTACCCTTCCTCACCGCACCAGCCAGGGGAGAGCTCTGCCTCCAGAGGTCTGATGCTTTGACTTGGAGGAACACACAATCCACAGCACAACATAGCAGAAGGTGCCAGCTGGAGCTGCTGCTGCTCCAGGAGAGATAATTAAAGAGATTTTTAAGAGGGGGGAAAAAAGCAGCTTTCAGGGAGAAAGAAGATGCACAGGAGTAGGAGGCTTGGAGCAGACTACGATAAATGTTTGGGATTAAGCATTAAAGCCAGAAGGGGAAGAGTAATCTGGATCCTTCCTGAGGAGGAGTGGCTGACTGCCTGTCTAGGGGGCTTGGTGAGGGTGGGAGTGAAGTGAGCATGTTCCTGGGAGTAGTGCAGATGATAGCAGGCTGAAATCAGGCTGGGAACCTCCAGCCACAGCCTCTAAAGCGATCCCAAAACCTGTTCAAAGAGAGGAGCAGTGCTCAGCAGGGCCAATTGAACTGGCCAGAAGTGCTGCCTGTCTTTGCACTACCTCATGGACTTGATTCTGCTTTGGCTTAAGTCACTCTGGGAAGTCAGCTCTGAGGCTGAGAGCATTAATTGCCCTCCAGGGAAAAGAAAAAGCCTGAGGCCATTTCCCAGACGTGGGAGCTGACCAGCAGGCAGTGATCAACAGCCTGGGCTGCTGCCTGGCCACAGGTCACTTACACCTGCCCAGAGGCAGTGCAGCTGTGTGCTGGTCCCTGTGCTGCTCCACCTCTTACTGGGGAGCTTGAAGCTGATGGGGTTAGAAACATAGAATCAGGCAGGTTGTAAGAGAGCTCCAAGCTCAGCCAGCCCAACCTAGCACCCAGCCCTGGCCAACCAACCAGACCATGGCACTAAGTGCCCCAGCCAGGCTTGGCTTCAACACCTCCAGCCACAGCCACTCCACCACCTCCCTGGGCAGCCCATTCCAATGCCAATTACTCTGCCAACAACTTCCTCCTCACATCCAGCCTGAACCTGCCCTGGCACAGCTTGAGGCTGTGTCCCCTTGTTCTGTCCCTGGCTGCCTGGCAGCAGAGCCCAACCCCACCTGGCTACAGCCTCCCTTCAGGAAGTTGTAGACAGGAGTGATGCCTGAGCAAGACTACAGCTGGCAGAAGCCCTTTCCAGGCTCAGCCTCATGGGCAGCTCAGAAACATCCTAATGCAATGAACCACAGGTGCAGAGGTTGCTAAGCAACAGCATCCTCAGGCAGCAGCCACCCCATGCTCACCTGCTGGAGCTGCTGCTTGCCCTCCCTCCCTCCCTCCCTAGGCAAAGTGCCCTCAGCCCTGGCTTGGCTGGCACAGGGACGTTTGGAGCAGGAGCTGCTGCTCACAGCTCCTGGCTGCTGTGGGGAGGTGTTTTTTTTTGTGCTGGATAAACAGTGCTCAGGTATCTGATTTGCTTTAAGTGCAGTTATGATGACAACAAATTAAGCTGCTTTGTGATGCTTGGCAGATGTGGTTTTTAAGTTGTTTGGGGTTGGGTTTGTTGTCGTCTGGTTGGGTTTGTTTTGGTGGTGGCTTTTTTTACCCAAAGAGAAAGACTGCAAACTGTAGGGGAGGATGGGGGGAACCCAACCCTGCCATCAGCTCCAGACTGCAAGAAAGCACTTGACAAAGTACTTTTTATCCACAGAACGAAATTAGATACCTGTCAAACTGCATTTCCCCTCGAAAGAGCTGCTCACACATTCCATTTGCCTGCATAAATAGATCCTCATCTGCTCTCTTCTGTCTGTCATTTTGCTCCTCACAATTCAGCACTGGCTGTGGGAGGGGAAATATTTCAAGGCAGTTGCAAAGCAATAGGCAGCCTGGGTTGGTATCATTTCCTCTTGGCTTTCTTAGCACCATTCACTTTGCTACAAAGGAGTAGGGAAACATCCATTTAAAATCAATCAGATAATATTGTGTTCCAAAAACATTAATTTCTGGCTGCAACCAAAAAAACCCTGTTTGGTTTCGAGCAAACTCTCTGTCAGATGAAGAACTCTTCTGATTTTGCTTTCCCAGTCAGGGCAGAGATGTTTTGGTTGGTGGCTGGGGAGACCCAGGGGGGGGAAATTTATTCATAGCATCACAGAATGGTTTCGGTTGGAAGGGACCTTTTAAAGCTCATCTGTTTCCAACCTCCTGCTGTGGCTAGGGACACCTCCCACTAGCTCAGGTTGCTCAAGGCTTCATCCAACCTGGGTTTGAACACCTCCAGGGAGGGAGCATCCTGGCTGAGGGAGCTGGGGGTGTGCAGCCTGGAAAGAGGAGGCTCAGGGCAGAGCTCATTGCTGTCTACAACTGCCTGAAAGGCAGGTGGGGTTGGGCTCTGCTGCCAGGCAACCAGCAACAGAACAAGGGGACACAGCCTCAAGCTGTGCCAGAGGGGGTCTAGGCAGGAAGTTGTTGGCAGAGAGAGTGATTGGCATCGGAATGGGCTGCCCAGGGAGGTGGTGGAGTGGCTGTGGCTGGAGGTGTTGAAGCCAAGCCTGGCTGGGGCACTTAGTGCCATGGTCTGGTTGGTTGGGCAGGGCTGGGTGCTAGGTTGGGCTGCATGAGCTTGGAGCTCTCTTCCAAGCTGCTTGATTCCATGATCCACACTGGCAGCCTGTGCCAGTGTCTCCCCTCCCTCAGTGCACAGAATTTCTTAGCTGCAGTCTCTGGGGAAAGAGCTCTTAAAGCATTTGAAGATCCTTTTATGAAGGCTGAGTGCTCCCAGGTCTGTTACACTTGATTTGTTTGGAGGGCTGAGCACCTTTTGGTGAAAGAGAAGCTGAGAGTGCTGCAGACAGCAGGCAGAGAGCTGGAGAATTAATTGGCCCCATGGAGGCAGGCAGCCTCTGCTGCTCCACAGCTCGACAGAGGCGTGCAGGGGCTGCTCAGGTCTGAGCTTGGCAGCCTTGGCTGTGGCCAGCCTGAGTTGATGCACAATTGCTCAGCAGCAAGAGGCATTGCTGGCTTATTAATTCATTTTCACTCCAACCCCATGGGTCTCTTCTTTTCTCTGTGCCTCCTCCTAGCTGGGGAGGGGTCATCAGGTGCTGGAACAGCTGCAGGCAACGCTTTTGCCTTCCAAGGGGTTTAGGGAAGGAGGCCATCAGAGTTTCAAATGAGTAATATCCATTTACTCTCACTGAAGTTCACACCAGGAGGAATTACTCCCTGGGAAATGTGGCTTATCTTGGCACCTGTCAAAGCTTTCCAGTGTTACCTCTTCATTAATTGTAGGGACTGTCACTTTGCAGCCCTGCTAATGGTTGCATCCACCCACAGTGCTACCTAAAAATAATAAACAGGGAAATTTCAGTCTTTTTTTCTCCCCCCCTCAATATTTTTATAGCAGAACCTGCTGCTTTGGCTCTGCTTGGAGGTTACCTCCTGTTTTTTACTGCTGCAGGCACTTTGAAGCCTCAGCCCCTATCTAGCACTACTCCTCTCTTCAATGGGCTGTTTTCCCTCTTGTTATCTTTAGGTCCAGCCTAAATAACTTGGCCAGGAACATTTCTCCTGCACTAAGGCTGTGTGCAGCAGGAAATGTTGTAGGAGGTTTCTCCTTTGGTTCCTCACAAGCCTGTGAGCTCTACCTGCACTGCTTTCCAGTAGTAGCTTTGCAGTATCTGAAGGGAGCCTACAGGAAGGCTGGGGAGGGACTATTGACAAGGTCTGGGAATGTCAGGACGAGGGGAATGGGTTTAAGCTGGAGGAGGGGAGATTTAGACTGGATGTGAGGAGGAAGTTCTTTACAGTGAGGGTGGTAAGACACTGGCACAGGTTGCCCAGGGAGGTTGTGGATGCTTCCTCCCTGGAGGGGTTTAAGGCCAGGCTGGATGAGGCCTTGAGCAAGCTGCTCTAGTGGGAGGTGTCCCTGCCTATGGCAGGGGGTTGGAGCTGGATGATCCTTGAGGTCCCTTCCAACCTAAACCATTCTGTGATTCTGCTGAGCTGAAAGATGATGAGCAGCAGAAGTGTTGGGTTGCTTCATCCAGAGGAATGCTGTGAAGCAAAAGGTGGGAAGCTTTTGGAGCTGCCTAAGCCATCCTGAACTGACAACACTTCATTTGTGTTAGAAGAATTTCACTTCCTCCCAGTGCCAGGAGGGGCTGCTTGCTGCCATGTACATTACTTCTTCCCCTCACACCACCTTCCTGTTAGCTCAGCTGGGAATGCAGGCAAAAGTTAGTTCTTTGTGTGTTCACAGATAGCACTGGGTTGGAAGGGACCCTCCAAGCTCATCTCTTCCAACCCCCTGCAGGCAGCAGGGACACCTCCAGCTGGAGCAAGCTGTACAGGGACACAGCAAAGCTGAGCCTGAATGTCTCCAGGGACCTCATCCCTAGCAGCCTGTGCTCAGTGTCTCCCCACCTTCCTCCTCATGGCCAACCCAAATCGCCTCTGCTCCAGTTGCAAACTGTTGCCTTTCATCCTATCACTCCAAGCTCTTCTCAAAGATCCCTCCCCAGCCTTCCTGTAGGTCCCCTTCAGGCATTGCAGTGCAGTTGTTGTGGGGCATTGCAGTGCAGTTGTTGTGGGGCATTGCAGTGCAGTTGTTGTGGGGCATTGCAGTGCAGTTGTTGTGGGGCATTGCAGTGCAGTTGTTGTGGGGCATTGCAGTGCAGTTGTTGTGGGGCATTGCAGTGCAGTTGTTGTGGGGCATTGCAGTGCAGTTGTTGTGGGGCATTGCAGTGCAGTTGTTGTGGGGCATTGCAGTGCAGTTGTTGTGGGGCATTGCAGTGCAGTTGTTGTGGGGCATTGCAGTGCAGTTGTTGTGGGGCATTGCAGTGCAGTTGTTGTGGGGCATTGCAGTGCAGTTGTTGTGGGGCATTGCAGTGCAGTTGTTGTGGGGCATTGCAGTGCAGTTACCTGGACTTGTTTTGCCTCTGACCATGTCCTGGTTTTGCTTTTCTCTATAGCATTTAGTAGGACTTTGGCATAAAGGAAAAGTAGCCTAGCTTAGGGTGAGCTCCTCACTGATGCCTCTCTTGCATAGGATCACAGGATGTTAGAGGTTGGAAGGGACCCAAAGAGATCATCCAGTCCAAGCCCCCTGCCAGAGCAGGACAATCCTATCTAACACAGATCACAGAAGAACACATCCAGACAGGCCTTGAAAGGCTCCACAGAAGGAGACTCCACAACCTCTCTGGGCAGCCTGTGCCAGGGCTCTGGGACCCTTCCAGGCAAGAAGTTCCCCCTTGTGTTGAGCTGGAACCTCCTGTGCTGCAGCTTCTATCCATTGCTGCTTGTCCTATCCCAGGCAGCAGTGAGCAGAGCCTGTCCCCCCCCTCCTGGCAGCCTTCAGATACTTAGAAACATTTATCAAATCCCCTCTCAGTCTTCTCTTCTCCAGACTAAGCAGCCCCAGGTCCCTCAGCCTCTCCTCATCAGCCATGCCCTCCAGTCCCCTCATCATCCTCGTAGCCCTCTGCTGGACCCTCTCCAGCAGATCCCTGTCCCTCTTCAACTGGGGAGCCCAAAACTGAAGGCAGTATTCAAGATGAGGTCTCAGCAGGGGAGAGTAGAACCTCCCTTGATCTTGCTTTGGAGGCTTACCTGGCTGTCTCCTTCCCAAAGTCCCCCCCACTATGTTCGTGGCCTCCCTTATGCCCTCATTTGCTAGGCACTGACACCCTCGAGGACTATTTCTCTGTCTGCCTCTCCCTCTCCTTCTCTCCGGATGTTTCGTTGCTGAATTTGCATTTAAATGAAGTGGAAAGGGCCAAGTGGGAATTCAAACTGTGCCCAGCAGAGCAGCAGCCCATGCCTTGCTGTGATGCATTCCTAAGGTCTCAAGGCAGGGGCAGCCTGGATGCTGCTGTGGTGTGAGGTGCAGAGGTTGCAGAGCTGTGCCTGCTCTGCTCCCTGGGGAGCTGCACATTGCAGCAGCCTTTCAGCTCCCTGCTGAGGTGCAGAGGCTGCAGAGCTGTGCCTGCTCTGCTCCCTGGGGAGCTGCACATTGCAGCAGCCTTTCAGCTCCCTGCTGAGGTGCAGAGGTTGCAGAGCTGTGCCTGCTCTGCTCCCTGGGGAGCTGCACACTGCAGCAGCATTTCAGCTCTCTGCTGAGGTGCAGAGGCTGCAGAGCTGTGCCTGCTCTGCTCCCTGGGGAGCTGCACATTGCAGCAGCCTTTCAGCTCCCTGCTGAGGTGCAGAGGCTGCAGAGCTGTGCCTGCTCTGCTCCCTGGGGAGCTGCACACTGCAGCAGCCTTTCAGCTCTCTGCGGAGGTGCAGAGGCTGCAGAGCTATGCCTGCTCTGCTCCCTGGGGAGCTGCACATTGCAGCAGCATTTCAGCTCCCTGTGCAGTTTGCCAGGGTGAGTTTGGGTTATTTTGGGCCACAGGCACCTCGCAGTTCAAATCAGCAAGGCAGACCCAACATGGGGGAGCAGGCAGGGAACAGATAATGCAAAGGGTTTGTGCCAGCAGGGTAGGAGTTGAGTGAGCCCTGAGCAGCTCCAGCAGCGTGCAGAGGCTGCCCAGCAGCTTGCTGCCATGCAGAGAGGGACAGTGAAGTTGCAAAGTGATTAACACAGTGTTGGTCAGGCCAGAGTCCAACTGAGTACCTGGCCTTGCTCTGTAGAGGAGCACTGCAGTGGAAGCATCATTAAATACACAATTCAGAGCCCAAAATCTCCTTTATCAGAAATTTATAACCCAGTTAAAATGGATCCATTTGGGGCCCAGTGAGAGTTCAGGCTGAGGGAGGAGATCATTCCCCAGGTTTATTTATACAGTTTGATAGTTTTTATGTCAGGTTAGTAAAATAAAGAGTCTGTGCCAGTAAAATACTTTCCCCCTGCTGATAAAACTGGAGTGTTTTATCTGTGCTGCACTCTTGGGCTGTGCATGGGAGCTGGTGGAGGTAGGTGGTGAGAGAGGAGGTGGAGCTGGCCCACAGATGCCTCTGGCTCAGCTTCTCTCCATTGCATCCCAAACCATCCCTTGGAATCTTTGCCTTTCTGACATCCAAACCCTTCCTTGTTGTACTCCCTGAGGACTGCTGATGTGGGTGTTTAAAGTGTGCCCAGACCCTTGGATGGGAAGGAAAAGTCCTTAAGGTCTACTAAAGTTCTGACACCTCAAAAATGCCTTCAGCTGCCCAGCACAGAAAGTATCACCTGGAAGGCAGGAAGGAGGTGAGATGCTGAACCCCATTCTGTGCTCTCCTTAGCCTGAGACCCTTTCTGCAGAGCTCCATTGGGCTGTTGGTGTGGCTTAGTTTATATCCTTACACTTCTCCACTTGACTGCACAGCTTGATGAAGCTCTGCAAGGCTTTGATAGCAGCCAAGAGGTGACAAGAAGCAGCAGTGGTTGCTTTCTGCTTGTTAACAGAAAGGTAGAAAACAAAGTGGTGGAGAAAGACTCTGGAATTCCATCCCCCAGAAGACAGATTTAGCCTTGGCTCCTTCTGCTAAGTTCTCCCCAGGCTGAGTTTACTGCTTGTGTAATGAGCAGAGCTTTATCAGGGCAGTGATTGGGGGGCAATAACAGCTTTAATCACAGCAATTCTATTGCAGTGCAGTTTCTGCTACAAAAATGTTGTTGTTAGGAAATTTCCTGTGACTGGAGCATGGTTGGGGGAGCATTGCCTGAAAGTGGAGGAGCAGGACAAGACAACAGAGCTTGGCTGATGC
Organism: Tricholaema leucomelas; assembly: GCA_013400475.1. NCBI lineage: Eukaryota > Metazoa > Chordata > Aves > Piciformes > Lybiidae > Tricholaema lacrymosa > Tricholaema leucomelas. The sequence goes on along the minus strand of WAAF01014282.1, from coordinate 2,224 downwards.
TCAGTTTTGTGAGCGATGCCTTGTGAGGGGAGCAGAGACCCTTACCCAGCAGGTGCTGCTGTGGTGGTCAGGAGCTGGGCCCTGCCTCTGCTCTTAGGCTGTCTTCAGCTGTGCTGAGGATTTAGGTCTTCAGACAGTGTAAGGAAAAGGTTTCCCCTGAGTTAGAACCACAGAGTCACAGATTGCATCAGGGACCCTCCAAGGGCATCTTGTCCAACCTCAACAGGGACAGCTCCAGTTGGAGCAGGCTGCACGGGGACAGAGCTCAGCTGGCTGCAGGGCTGGGGCCTCAAGCACAGCCCTGGGCAGCCTGTGCCAGTGTCTTGCCACCCTCACTGTGCCCAACTTCAACCTCAATCTCCTCTGCTCCAGCTCCAAGCCATTGCCTCTCTCCAAGCCCTTCTGCACAGTCCTTCCCCAGCCTGCCTGTAGGTCCCCTTCAGACGCTGAAATGCAGCTCTAAGGTCTCCCTGGAGCCTTCTCTTCCCCAGGCTGAACACTTTCAATTCTTTCAGCCTGTCTGCATAGCAGAGGTGCTCCACACCCTGATTACCTTCATGCTCCCACTCCAGGTCCATGTCTCTCTTGTGTTGGAGGTCCCATGGCTGGACACAGCAGTGCAGGTGAGGTCTCTGCAGAGCAGAGGGTCAGGATCCTCTCTCTCTGCTGGCCACACTTCTGTTGCTACATCTCAGGATGTCATTGGTCATTGCTGGCTCATGTCCAGCTTCTCAACCACCTGCACTCCCAAGTTCACTTCTCAATCTCCTTATCCCCAGAGGAGGTTTTCAGCTCAGTGAGAATGGCCTCCTCTAGCAGCTGCTCCTACACTTTCTGTTTCTGGCTGGAGAACTTCCTCTGGGTGCTATGCACAGAGGCACTGAGTGCAGCCCCAGCAAGTTTGCTGCCCACACCAAGCTGTGTGGTGCAGCAGCCAGGCTGGAGGGCAGGGATCCATCCAGAGGGACCTGGGCAGGCTGCAGAGGTGGGCACAAGCCAAGCTCAGGAGGTACAACAAGACCAAGTGCAAGGTCCTGCAGCTGGGTGAGGGCAATGCCAAGCACAAATCCAGGCTGGGCAGTGAGTGGCTGAGAGCAGCCNAGAGGAGGCTCCCAGGTGACCTTCTTGTGGCCTGCCAGGATCTGAACTGGGCTACAAAAAAGCTGGGGAGGGACTTTTTAGGCTGTCAGGGAATGCCAGGACTGGGGGGAATGGAGCAAAGGTGGAGGTGGGGAGAGTGAGGCTGGAGGTGAGGAGGAAGTTGTTGAGCAGGAGAGTGGTGAGAGGCTGGAATGGGTTGCCCAGGGAGGTGGTTGAGGCCCCATGGCTGGAGGTGTTTCAGGCCAGGCTGGCTGAGGCTGTGGGCAGCCTGCTCTAGGGTAGGATGTCCCTGGGCATGGCAGGGGGGTTGGAACTGGCTGCTCCTTGTGGTCCCTTCCAACCCTGCCTGACTCTATGGTAGGTCACAAAGGCTTGGTTATCAGGACTAGTCCAAGCAGACAAAGGAAGCAGGACTGTGGCCAGCCACAGCATCTGAGGTGATGTCTTGCAGGGACATTTGTCACTTGACAGGCTGTTAGGCAACAAGTTTCATCCCTGCTTTGCTCAGGCACCTCAGTGCAAACAGAGGGACTCATTTGTCTCTTGCACAGGGATGAAATGGGAATGAATTTTTCCTTCCTTGGAGATAGGAGAGCAATTACAGCCTGGTGTAGGCTGGGGAGAACTGAGAAGGGCTTTTGTGTGCAGACAGCAGGGCAGAGAGACAACCGGGGTGGGGGGGAGACAAAACAGTCAGAGGGGGAGAGACTTACAGAGAGAGAAACAGGAGGAACTCCATTGTCTGTGACAAGGACACAACACAAACTTGCAACATCAAAAGTGACAACAGAGGCTTAGCAGGGAGGGACTTCCAGCTGCAACAGCTGCTGCCAGCCAGCAGCAGTGGGGCTGCAGGAGCCTGCACAGCATGGGGGGGGGCAAAGCCCTGCCAGGGGAAGGGGCCAGAGGAGAATTAAAGCTGGCAAAGGCTCTGAGCAGCTCCTGCAGCGCAACCTTGGATGCTGCTAAGGGGGGGGGCTGGCAGAAAGGAGGAAGAGTAAGGGGAGGTGTTTGCATCTTGGCTTCCTCTGAACAGCTTTCTGGGTGTCCTCAAAGCTCCTTGGGCCCTATGGAGGGGATGTGGGGGGGATGGTGTGTGTGTCTCCTGGACCCCATGGAGGGG
>WAAF01014281.1:0-242721 GCA_013400475.1 Tricholaema leucomelas | reverse complement strand
ACCAGACCATGACACTAAGTGCCTCACCCAGACTTTCTTCAACACCTTCAGCGACGGCAACTCCACCACCTCCCTGGGCAGCCCATTCCACTGTCAATNCACCTGGCTACAACCTCCCTTCAGGGAATTGTAGACAGCAATGAGGTCTGCCCTAAGCCTCCTCTTCTGCAGGCTGCACACCCCCAGCTCCCTCAGCCTCTCCTCACAGGGCTGTGCTTCAGGCCCCTCACCAGCTTTGTTGCCCTCCTGTGGACACCTTCCAGTACCTCAACATCTCTCTTGAACTGAGGAGCCCAGAACTGGACACAGTACTCAAGGTGTGGCCTGACCAATGCTGAGTACAGGGGCAGAATAACCTCCCTTGTCCTACTGGCCACACTGTTCTTGATCCAGCCCAGGATGCCATTGGCTCTCTTGCCCACTTGGACATACTGCTGGCTTATGTTTAGCTATCATCTAAGAGTACCCCCAGGTCTCTTTCTGCCTGCCTGCTCTCCAGCCACTCTGTCCCCAGCCCGTAGCACTGCTTGGGGTTGTGGCCAAAGTGCAGAACTCTGCCCTTAGCCTTGTTCCATCTCATTCCATTGGCCTCTGCCCACTCATCCAGCCTCTGCTGGTATAACATAAAATAAAATTCCTCTTACAGAAAGCTGCTACTCTTTTTATTACCCTGTTACTAATGTATATGTTTGTGCACACATCAGTGTGGAACTTCGGGTTCCAGATTTATAGAAATGAGTCACAGCATGTGGAGCAACTGCATGATCAGCATGATCATGACAGGTGAACCAGAAACAGCTCTGTGCCCTCGTATAGTTAGAGTATTCTAATTCCTCTGGAGTAAATGCATACACAGTGTATATGTATACGTTGCACTCATCCGAGTGCAAAGGAATTGTGTAGAACATGCAGTGATCTGAATTGCTCATCTTGGCAACTTCAAGTAGTTGACCTTGGCTTTGTAATCAAATCATAGTTCAAGAGAGATGAGAAGGAATGTTTGTGGGTTTTATTTTTTTTCTTTAAGACCAAGATTGCAGAGACCTAGAGCTGTGGCTAGAGAGCCAAATTTACTTTAGGTCCTCCTGCAAGAGATTCTTCACTGGGGTAGAATGACCTCAAAGCACCTGACCATTTCCTACCAGAGCTTCACCACACTGCTTTGCTCATTGTGCTAGACTACTACCCTATACTCTGCTAGCTAAAGCAGAGCAAATACTGCAAAACTAGAAGAAAATCAATATAGGAGAGCAGGCCTTGATGGAGTCACATTTGTGGAATGGGAGAGGAGGAAGAAAATCAGAACACCCTACTCTGGACCACTAAGCTTGCCTTGAATGGTGACTGAGTCTGTGATGAAGCCAAGGAACTGAGTTTTAGGAAGCGATTTTCAGAACTGCAAGACCAACCAGTTATTTAACTGACTCATCTTCCTTCCTCCTGCTAGTGTGAGGCTAACTCAAATATTCTAGTGAGAGAAATTAGATTATTGGCTGTGAAAAGGAAACAGTGGTGATGTCTGCTGCACTCATAGGCTTGCAGAGATGTATAAAATCAGGAACACAAAACATACACAACACAGTTGCAGTGGCTCTCTGTTGCAGATGATGCCTGAACTTTTCTCCCTAACCTGCTTTCTGTGTAACTAATCCTGCTTTCTAACCCCCCCTGGCTGATCCTCCAAACTCACCTTGCACATAAGGCAAACTCTGGGATAAAGTAGAGGGATGGAAGGGAGGTGGAAGGGCGATTGGAAGCCCCTCCTGGGGACTCTGGTTTCTGTATTATCTTTAACTTGCATATTTCTGTCTATAGCTGTAAATATTGTAAATATCTGCTTGTATGTTGTGCTAAGCTGTAAATGTAAAGCTTCATTCCTTACTTTGCAGCTGGCTGGAGTCTAGTCTGGGTGGTTTCATAGGAGTTGGGGGGTGGGTAGCACCCAAACTGTCACACCTCTCCTCTCCCCTCTCCTCTCCACACAAGAAAGTGGTGAAAGCTAGCACTTACAACATTTTAGAAACCATATTTGAAGGTCACAAGTATAATTTTTTTGTAGGAAAGAAACTCAACAAATTCAGTGATACTCTTACAAGATGCAACAGTAGTTATTTCATAAATCTAAAAGAGCAGAAAAGGCCAATAATGTACCAAATTTTAAACAGTGCCCTTCAGAAACCTAGATTTGAAGTTTTAAGATACATCTGAAGACATTCAGGAGAAAGTCCTATACATTGCACATCTCCAATTTTGTCTGTACAGTTCTTAATCTGCAACAGTACAGAATGGTACTGAAAACTGAATTTCCAGACTGTCAGAGCAGCTAATTGTTTACTGCATTTTATCTGCAAGGCAGTTCTTAAATGCTTAAACAAAGCATTGCATGCTGTATTTTCTTCTGTCTTTTCAGAACTAATCTTTGTAGTTGTTTGAGTTTTCCTCTTTTATTATTCTTTCTTCTAACAGGTCTGCATATGTCTGCATCAGTGCTAAGCAACCTAAGTTTTCTTCTTGCAGCCTTCCAGTGAAACATTTGGTATCCAACAAAGCTCACACATTGCAAAATAGGGACTGAGAACAAATAAGAAATCATTCTGCATCAAAATGTATACCTATCTGCCCAAGTTCTCTTGAGATGGTACATCTCAAGGTCTAAAAGCAAACCACTCTTAGTAACTAGTAATAGAAATAGTGGGAGATTGTTGTGGGAGAAGATTTTACATGAAAAGAAGAAACTGCTGTAATCTTGTGCTAAGCAGAAAATTGGTTTTATCTTCCTATTATTCTAGCAAGGCTGGCAAAACAGCCTTCATTTATTTTGTGTCTTTGAATATGCAAATGATAAACAGAAGCCTATTTTTGTAGGCATAAAATCATTTTATATTGCTGAAATGATTTGCACATCAACCCCATTAGCAGCAACTCTGCTTCCATTGTGCTGCTTCCTTGCTTAACACTTCAGAAGACGTGAGTCCAGATGCACCTTTTCATTGTGACTTCTGAGTTTTATCCTTCAAGGGACAGAACTACTTGTGCCTAGACAGGCATTTCTGTCAGAAAAAGGACTTGTCTGATATGTAGTATCTTTTAGTGAAGATAAATGCTGAACTGCAAAGCAAAGCTGGGCTACTTACAAGAATGAGATTGAGTCCTCACTGTCTCTGTAGGAAAATCTCATGTTACAGTGTCTATGTGCATCAGGAGCCTTGTACTATGTGCATCAGGAGCCTTGTACTCAATGTGAGTGTCTAAACTGATAGAAATACATGCCTCCACACATCAGCAGAGTCCTGCTTAGCTGTGTAAAAGGAATACCTTCCTAGGAAGGCATTGTAAGAAGCACAGATAATGTTCACCTTTGACATACCATCTAGGAAAATTTGCTGTTGTAGCTAGTGCAGGTATCGGTACCAATTCTATGTCATCTTGATCTTTTCAAGCAGATGAGTTCTGCTTCTGTGTCAGAATCCTCTCCACCAAGCTAACATTCTCGGCAAGCTTTCTGTGGCATTCTTTCTGTTACCACAACACTGTTTCCATAAAATGATTAATCAAAACTACTTATTTAAAAACTACTATATAAAAGACAGCATTGAAAAAAGAAAAGCCTACTGTTGAGCAGGAAGAGTTCAACAACAAAGAGAAAGGAATTCTGATTGTGATGTGTTATGATCCTGAACTTGCTCTCTTGCTCTTCTGTACTGAAGATCTCCTATGAAGAATTTTCTGAATCTTTATGGGAAGGAGTTCCATTTGCCTTCTTGCCTTGTGTATATCTTGCTCAAACAACTGCATCTCACCGTTGCCTTTGAGCTATCTTTGCTTCAAAGTACATTATAGTCTGCTTAGAGGAATAGGCTACCAGAAATCTCTGATACACAGTTCTCCCACTATGGAAGCACTGTGGAAAAACAGAAGCTGTCGTTTTTCCAGCTTTTACAATTTCACTTTAAAATGCAGGGGGGTGGCATGTAGAAAGGCTGCGTGCTCCCTCGTACGTAGCTATCACACGGAGAAGCAGCACCTGCCTCACAACCCGCTGAATGACAGAAAGCTAAGCACATTCCCAAGTGAATTCTCAGTTTTCAGGGAAAGGGATGAGTCATCCCTTTTCATCAACCTTCCCTTCATAAAAGGAAGGGCAGAAGAGACTGACATTGGGCACTGCAGGCTTCAGCCGAGAGGTGGCGTTAAGGTGCAGTGCAATGTTCTCTTAACGAAACCCCATGCATTCCTCAAAACCTGTTCTAGCTGTAGTGTGCCTGAGGCCCAGAGATAGGTGAAACAGTAACGCAAATAAAAATAAAGTGTGGATTAGGGAGGGATTTAAAGGGATTTTAGACTGGAAAACTAAACCAATTTATGCCTCCAACAACCACACTGCTTGAAGTTTATATATCAATCACACAGTCTGCAAGGTATCTGTGTAAACATGAACCTAATGCTAGAGACAGCTATTAAGTCAGATACGAGATTAGATACTAGTAGACAGTGTAGTATGGTATAGATACTATTTCATTTACCACAGTAATGCATACTTTCAGCACATATATGCCTCTTCAGAACACCTTCATTGTAAAAGAAGACAAGTATTTCCAAACCAAACTAATGCAGCCAAGCCTGTTTTGAAAACAAAACAAAACAAAGCTACTCACATTTAACACTGGTGTGCAGACTCTTTGGTGCAGATGAATCAACAGCAGCTGTACTAACAAAAAGAAGATTCAGTCCAATGACACACCAACATCACACTAATAATCACATGAAAATGGGTAGAAATGAAACTGATCACCCTGAGGTGTTAAAGTCCCTATGGGAACCTGGTAGCAGTCTGCACAATATTAGCATGATGAACGATGCAGATCCACAACCCACCAAATCTTATTGTTTCCCTAGTGAGGTACAACATTTTGTAACTATTTACTGCTACTAAAAGACAATGCTGTGTACAGAATTGCCTGTGTAACTGTATAGTCAAATAACTGCTGTTAGTAGAAATAGATGAAGAACTGATGACCTTGAGCCTAGGGACAACTTGAATCTCATTCTCAGAGCAGCACTTGGCAGCTTCTCCTGGCTGTACTACTCATCCCTGAAATAGAAATTTCTGGGTAGGAGTAGATGCCAATACAAAACTAGTACAGCCTTCACCACTAGTGAGCTCTCAAAAGATAACATAGCTTAAATGTAGTGAAGTTAGTTGAGTTATGCCAACTGCAATTACACCAACCAAGGACTTGCTCCCTTGTCTTCATCTGGGTAAAAGCATAAGATAAGTGCCTTAGCAGTGCTGTTGTTGGCTCACTATCAAACCTGAGTCTGACTTTTGTGGGGTTTGCCATGTTTACTTGGGTATAGAAATAAGGCCCAGTACAGCTACACTTATTAACTTTAATTTTAGTTTACAATTTAAGAAAAGCTGTACTAGTTTTGTATTGGCATCTACTCCTACCCAGAAATTTCTATTTCAGGGATGAGTAGTACAGCCAGGAGAAGCTGCCAAGTGATGCTTTGAGAATGAGATTCAAGTTGTCCCTAGGCTCAAGGTCATCAGTTCTTCATCTATTTCTACTAACAGCAGTTATTTCACTATACAGTTACACAGGAAGTTTTGTACACAGCATTCTCTGTTATTCAGTGATTTGGTTTTCATTGTAAAAGACTGAATCAAGAAGGCTTCAGGGAACCAAGCCTTGGCACCTTCCTGCTGCACAGTCTTCATTAAGCCATATAGGAGATGGCATGGATGTTAATAGGCCTGGAGCACAAGCCCTGTAAGGAGAGGCTGAGGGAGCTGGGGGTGTTTAGCCTGGAGAAGAGGAGGCTCAGGGCAGACCTCATTGCTGTCTACAACTACCTGAAGGGAGGCTGTAGCCAGGTGGGGCTTGGGCTCTTCTGCCAGGCAACCAGCAACAGAACACGGGGACACAGTCTCAAGTTGTGCCAGGGGAGGTCTAGGCTGGATGTTAGGAGGAAGTTCTTGCCAGAGAGAGTGATTTGCACTGGAATGGGCTGCCCAGAGAGGGGGTGGAATCACTGTCCCTGGAGGTGTTGAAGAAAGATTGGGTGAGGCACTTAGTGCCCAGGTCTAGTTGACTGTCTAGGGCTGGGTGCTAGGTTGGAGTGGTTGATCTTGAAGGTCCCTTTCAGCCTGGTTGATTCTATGATTCTATGTATGTTTGATTGCCTGTACCTTGATCTAACTAACATAGATGGAGAAATAACTATTTTTGACCGTGGAGTGAAAATCAGTTAAGTAGGAGAAGTTCAATATTCTGGTTTCATTTGCAGAAAACTGACTCTATTGCTATCAAGACACTTTTGTGATTATTGCCAAGTATCATGGCAAGCTGGAGTTTATAGAAGTCCTCCAAATGAGCTTTCAGACATGCAGGTCCAACTGTGCAGTATGCAGTGCAGCCAAATTGGTTGTATCTAAATAGGCAGCCGTGTTTTCCAAAAGAATCATAGAATCATAGAATCAGTCAGGGCTGGAAGGGACCACAAAGATCATCTAGTTCCAACCCCCCTGCCATGGGCTGGGACACCCTACCCTACCCTCCAAAAGATTGGAGAATATTTAGAAGGACACTGAAGAGGTCCTTCAGACAAGCCTGATGAAATTTTTTCAGAGGCTTAAAGTCCTACCATCTCCTCCAGGGATGTACAGAACATGTTGCAAGTTAGCACTTCAGAGAATCAAGGTATGAACAGAGGAGAACTTTGATATCCTTCCACAAGTGTGGTTTTTACTATGTATATTTAGCTCTATTGGGAAAACCTGTAGGAATGATAAAGCACTACAATAAGTAAAATAAGTGTTTTAATATTAAAGTTTCCTTCTGCATTATATTCCAAATCTGACTTTTGAGTACTCTTAACATCAGATGGTGAAACACCTGGCAATTAGAAATTTTAGCCACTGGAAATTCAGTTTAGCACCTACTGTGAGAAGCTCCTTCCAGCTTGACTTAATCCTGCTCCAAACAAGTGGGAGTGACATTTGAAAAAAAAAAAAAAAAGAGAGAGAGAGAAATGGAAACCTGCTTGGGAACAAAGCACTCCTGAGAGTGTCTTCTGGGTATTTTCTTCTGAGCTATAAGAATGTAAAAGACAAAAAGGCTGCAGAACATCTTTGATTTTTTTTTTTTACCTTTGTGCCTTCATTTAGGCTTTCACCAGTTGAGAATAAATCAATTTCTATTATACACATCAGTCTTTGCAGTTCTTAATTAGTCTTGATTCTTCTGTATATTGATAAGCAATGCACTAGGACACAAATTCTACAGTCATTGTTTCTGTGATACTAGCCTTACAAAAGCAAAAGTTGCTTAAGTACACAGCAACAATCCAGGCTCCAGCTTCCCATATGCATGGGATAGTCGTGAACCTTAGCATGGCAGAGGACATGGAACTTTGAAGTTGTGGTGCTGACACCATGGTGAAAAGATCTGCTAGATTTCAATTAGGATAAAGCACTTGGCATTGCAAATTGATGAAAGGATTGATCTCCTGTCCAAAAAAATCAGAAAAAAAAAAGAAAAAAAAAGGCAGCAGCAATCTCCTCTATTGTGCAGCAGCTATGTGTTGTTATTAAGCTCACAGCATGGTATCAGTCAGCTGTTTGGTTAGAACAGAACTGGACGCAATATTCCAGATGCAGCCCCAGCAGGGCAGAGTAGAAGGGCAGGAGAAGCTCTCTCGACCTCCTACCCACAGCCCTTCTAATCCATCCCAGGATGCCATTTGCCTTCTTGGCCACCAGAGCACATTGCTGGCTCATGGTCAACCTCCCATCGACTAGGACCCCTAGGGCCTTTTTCCCTTCACTGCTCTCCACCAGGTCAATCCCCAACCTATACTGGTCCCAGGGGTTGTTCTTTCCCAGGTGCAAGACTCTACACTTGCCCTTGTTGAATTTCATTCCATTCCTCCCTGCCTACCTCTCAGCCTAAGTCTGGCTGAATGGCAGCACAACCTTGCGGTGTGGCAGCCACTCCACCCACTTTGGTGTTATCAGCAAACTTGCTGACAGTGCACTCTGTGCCCTCATCCAGGTCATCGATGAACATATTGAACAGAATTGGTCCCAATACTGACTCCTGAGGGACTCCACTGGTTACAGGCCTCCAACTAGGCTCTGTCCCATTGACCACAATTCTCTGACTTCTTTCAACCGGTTCACATCCACCTCACTCCCTGATCATCCAGACCACACTGCCTCAGTTTAGCTGCAAGGATGCTGTGGCAGATAGTGTCAAATGCCTTACTGAAATCAACATAAACCACATCCACTGCACTACCATCATCTAGTCACCTGGTTCTGTCCTCATCAAAAGCTATCCTGTTGGTCAGACATGACTGCCCCTTGGTAAAACCATGTTGGCTGCTCTTAATGAGCCTCTTGTCCTTGACAGGCCTGAGGGCAGCATCGAGAATAAGTTGCTCCATTACCTTCCGTGGATGGAGGTGAGGTCTAGAGTTACCTGGGTTAGAAAGCCTTTGGAGTGCAAGCACTAGAAGTCTTGCAGTAATCTAACTACTGCTATGACTATTCATCTCCAGTTGTTTTCATCTGCACCTGAAGCGCTGTGAAATTTACACAATTGGGCAACTGGTGGAGGAATTTTTTTTATTCCAAATTTTCTTCTTACCATTTTGCAGCTATTTATAGGAAGGAGAATATTTGGAGATCCTTCTCAAATATGAGTGCACGCTAATGAAACTTCCCTCTAAGTTATTTAGGATTGATACTGTACCTTTCTAAACATCAAAAGCTGTAATCTCATGTTACTCTTCAGTGGTTTCCCCTAATTAAACACCTATCTTAGTTTTCATTTCACCTTCCCTTTTAGTCAGCTGCCATATACATCCAAACAGAGACCACTGTTAAAACAAAATGAGGGAATTAAATAATACTTTCCTTTCTCACATGAACTTGTCATTTTGTGGAATGATTTGATTCTTATGCCTCTCAGCAGTTAGGATTGCTTCACCCAAGACAAGATTACAGTTCCAATCAAGTACTCTCTGTGTCTCTTCTATTAGGGCAGACTATGTTATGCCTCAATTTTAGATCCTCATACATCTGTTGTACAAGTGAGAGGAAGAGAGAGGCAAGAAGGGGGATGAAATTCAGCAGGCAGCCTAACACAAGGAAATCCAATATATTCTGTAGTAGGATTTCATCTTTCATTATGTAGATATTGTAATCATTAAAGACTATACACACCTTTGGCAGACATCAGTTTCTTGTAATGAGCAACCATGTGATCTTGAATGATGTAGTGGTTGGAGAGCTTGCAGGAAGGTCCAGGAGAAGAAGCTGCAAGAGGGAAAAGTCTTAGTTCATTCAACAGGGCAAGTAATGTCTCAGGAAATAACGTCTCTGAAAACAGTTTAATATTTACCCTCTTCTGCTTGCAATAAAATCATGTCAGGGTTCATTCATTTATGTCAAAAAGTAAGGGTAACACAAAATGGCAGGAAAAGTGGGAAATTACTCTCATGTTGCAGGTTTTTGAATACCTAAGAATTATGTCTTGCAATCAGTAACGTAAGAGCCTTGGATGTTACAGAACTCTGGAGCATAATAGAGGACTTCCCTCTCTAATACCTGACATGATAAAAAGCATTTACATTTTCAAAGATCTCATATTAGAGAGTAGGACAAAGTACTATAGAAAACTGCAGATCAGCATCTTATCTCTTGATGGTTCCAGGCCTAACTCTAGCACTCTGTAGTGAGGAAAATGGGCTGGATGCACACAAAGACAGAAGCTGGGCCAGAAAAGAAACAGAAGGGTGACAAAGCTGGTGAGGTGCCTGGAGCACAGCCCTGTGAGGAGAGGCTGAGGGAGCTGGGAGTGTTTAGCCTGGAAAAGAGGAGGCTCAGGGCTGACCTCATTGCTGTCTACAACTACCTGAAAGGAGGTTGTAGCCAGGTGAGGTTGGTCTCTTCTGCCAGGCAACCAGCAACAGAACAAGAGGACACAGTCTCAAGTTGTGCCAGGGGAGGTCTAGGCTGGATGTTAGGAGGAAGTTGTTGCCAGAGAGAGTGATTGGCATTGGAATGGGCTGCCCAGGGAGGTGGTGGAGTCGCTGTCCTGGGGGCTGTTTAAGAAAAGCCTGGCTGAGGCACTTAGTGCCATGGTCTGGTTGATTGTCTAGGGCTGGTGCTAGGTTAGACTGGATGATCCTGGAGGTCTCTTCCAACCTGCTTGATTCTATGATTCTACGCATGTGACTCACTGCTTGTGCGTGAGGAGTGTTGTGTTTGTGGTACACCAGTCAAGACTGATTGTATTTTCATGTCCTAAAATTCCAGCAGGAAGAGAAACTTTGAAGTCACTTGGGGAATTTTTGATACAAAAGGTAAAGCAATTTTGAGGGTTTAGGAGTATTCTTGAACTCTATCAAAAAGAATAATTCATACTTTTGGGGGAATATATTCACGACTGTAAATTGTTACACACAGGAAAAGATCTAGAGATAAATGGACAAGATATGGTCAAAGCATTTTAGAAAGCAGATAAATTCATGGATTCTATGACTGACCATGACATTCCTCTCAATCTCTAACCTACAAGAATTCTCAGATTGGAAGTAGTTACCTGATAAAAGTTCATTAGCCTTGGAAAAAAGTCAAGAAGCAGATAGGCATTTTCCCACTTTAAATTTTAATCTGGTAGTAGAGCTGAGCTGGATCATTGTCTTTCAACCTGTTTCCAAATGAAACTATTCTGTCCATGATCCTTCTCAAATTATCAGACAGGATTTGTAGATGGAAAATTGCTAGCAAATAATATTTTAAAAGAACTGGAATACTGGGGATCAGAACTGTATATTTCACAGTATCACAGTATCATCAGGGTTGGAAGAGGCCATGGCCTTCCACCCATGAACACAGAGTAGCCCTTACACGCAGATAATTAGCCCATCCGACCTGTGCAGACTTTGCTTTCTGACACAACAAAGTAAATTATTGTTTCATTGATCATGCCCCCAGAGCACAATCTCAGTTAATGACTTATTGTACTTTGAAAGAATAGGAGACACTGGGTTGAGTCTGGGAAACAAATCCCTCTAATCTTGGTTTGGCTGCTCTCTTGCTGTGTTCTTTTTCTTGTCTTAATCTCTTGCCTACCAAGTGAGACAGTGCTACAAATTGGTTTTCACTGCAAAGGGCTTTGACTAAATTAATTTTACTGTGTCATCTTTTGAACAAGCACCATAAGAGAAAGACCTAATGCCATATTTGTTGCTTCACTTACTATTACTTACTAATGTGTTCCTGCCAGCAACTAAAATGGCACTGGTTTGACTCTTTGCTTTCAAGAGCCTGTCCAGGAGCAGTATTGCATTCCAACACAACCAGCTGCAGAAAGGTGGTGTTACTTAGCTGCAGCACCATCCATACTGACTGTTCATTGTGCAAGCTGACACAGCCACAGTGCTTACACCATGACACAGACAGGTGCAGAGACACCAACAGAAATTATGTCTCTTATGTTTGCTATAAAACACCAGAGAACCTGAGGCAAAGTTATGACAAAACTGCATTTATCTCCTGTCTCAATGGAATTTAACAGTAGTGCAGGTACCACAAAGGAGCCCAATGCTTTAAGCAGGCAAATATAAAGCTCACAAAATTTCTAACCACGAGTGTTTACCATGTGTCCAATTTCAGAGATACCACTCATGGAGCTCAGTACCATATCAAAGAGACCAAATAGTTAAAATCAGTACTATTCTGTTTCAAGGCTTTTATGTGCTTGAGACTCTTAGTTACTGACTTCCAAAATGTTGAAAACTTTTTGTTTGTTTTCATTATGTTTGCCAATTGTGCTGTAACTTTCTGCTGGCAAAAGCAACTGGAATGTGTTAGTTTGAAGCTAAGTGGAGTATTTTAGTGAGAGAATTTAGATTATAGGCTGTGAAAAGGAAACAATGGTGATGTCTACTGCACTCATAGGCTTGCTGAGATGTATGAAAACAAGAACACAAACGTAGATAAGTGTAGGTCTCTGTTGCAGCTGGTGTCTGTGCTTTGTCCTTCTCTAATTCTGTGTAACTAATCCTTCTGCTTTCTAACCCTCCTGGTTGATCCTCCAAACTCACCTTGCATGTAAAGTATACTCTGGGATAAGAGAGACAGGTGGAAAGAAGGTGGAAGGGTGGTTGGGAGCCCCTCCTGGGGACTCCAGTTTCTGGGAGGGCTGTTGTGTTTCTGTATCACATTTAACTTGTCTATTTCTGTCTATGGCTGCATATATTGTAAATATCTGCTTGTATGTTGTGCTAAGCTGTGAATATAAAGCTTCATTCCTTAACTTCCAGCTCCTCTGAGTCTAGTCTGGGTGATTTCATAAGAGTGGGGGGTGGGGAACTCCCAAACCCTCACATGGAACAAGCTCTTCAGTAATATTCAGCACCACCCCCAACTGATGTAAAGTGGGGCAGCTCTACTGAGTTCAGGGAATGGCAATGCCCTAAATCACAGCAGTCAGAGGCTCTTTTCACTAAGAAAGTGATATTTCAGGAAATGCCTCTCATCTTTCCCTGATTGGCACTGACAGCCTGATGTCAATATACGCAGTGAAAAAGACAGCATGATGGAAAAACAATGTGATAATCCAAACAATACCCGAGGATTAAAAAGGGATGAAAAATCCATTTATAAGACAAAAAGTTCTTCTCAAAACCAATTACTGTCCCAAATTTCAAATGCTGAAGATATACAGGGCACTGGTAGTTTAATCTATGTTTTTTTTGAGGGTCTTTCATAAGGTCCTGTGTCCTGAAAATGTTAAACTTTGTGCAGTAAGTGTCATTGTGGTTATTCCTATGTAAGGAAAACATAAGAATCAAAAAGAAATTCTTTGCCAGAGACTTTCTGTTGAACTTTGGCAAGTTATGTTGCTGTTCTGTGTCTCAATCTATCTGAAAAGAGGACCATAAAAGACTTCTCTCTTTCTCAAAGAAGATGTTTTAAGGATAAAAAAAGAATTAAATGAGACTTTAGTGGCTGCCCTTCTAAGTACCTCACACCCCTAGACAAAGTGAGCTTGTTTGAGCTCACTGGAAAGTTCATACTTTTAAAAAGGATTTTATTTTACATCTTTGAATAAATTCATATTGAGAGAACTGTCAAATATAAATCTTCCAGGAACTTTAAATAGCCATGTTTTCAGGCTCTGTTGATGGCACAAACACATCAGGTCAAATTAAACCAGCTCTTTGGTATGCTGTAAAGATAGGCAGAGTTCTAAAGGCCATGTCTGAAGAGAATCAAACTTCTGCATTTTCTGCTGCCTACACAGATCTTGTTTACCTGCAACACTGAGCTAATTGCTTTGTCCAAGTCTTCAATATTTCAGAGTTTCAACATTTTCTATGTTTGTATGTTCATGCACAGATGTAACTACAAGTTGCCTGCTGTTGGAAACCTAAACTCTGAGTGCTATTGTACTGTCAAGACTTTTACATCTTGCTTCTATAGACTCACAGAATCAATCAGGTTGGAAGAGACCTCCAAGATCATCCAGTCCAGCCTATTACCCAGTCCTTATCCAGTCAACTAGACCATGGTGCTAAGTGCCTCATCCACTCTTTTCTTGAACAGCTCCAGGGACGGCGACTCCACCACCCCCCTGGGCAGCCCATTCCAATGCCAATCACTCTCTCTGGCAACAACTTCCTCCTAACATCCAGCCTAGACCTCCCCTGGCACAACTTGAGACTGTGTCCCCTTGTTCTGTTGCTGGTTGCCTGGCAGAAGAGACCAACCCCACCTGGCTACAACCTCCTTTCAGGTAGTTGTAGACATCAGTGAGGTCACCACTGAGCCTCCTCTTCTGCAGGCTGCACACCCCCAGCTCCCTCAGCCTCTCCTCACAGGGCTGTGCACCAGGCCCCTCATCAGCTTCATCACCCTTTTCTGGACACGTTCCAGCACCTCAACATCTCTCTTGATTTGAGTGGCCCAGAACTGGACACAGCACTCAAGGTACACAGAACTCAAGTTCTCCAGGAAACACAGGCCCAACAACAAGCTATAACAAACCATGACAACTCTTTCAACACTGACTCTCTTATTTCCTTATTTCTTATTTTGTAATGACTTTCCTAGCAATGTCTTACAGTCCTGAATGTGTAGTTGCACGATGACTAATTTACCTCGTTTCCACTCATTGAATTGCAAGAGATTACTTCTGCACATCCTATCTGGAGAATATATCATGTCCAGAGGTATAATGTCATACCATAAATCCCGTTGTAGCACTATTAAAGTTTGACTGATACACAATGTCAGTGCTAAAACTTGTCTTTTCCATGAAGCTGAGAAATGAGGATATGCATTTGAAAAACTCGGGAGGTGACTTTGCTCCTCACCAGACTGCCAATTCAAAGCCACTAGTTCTGGCCTCTTATAGGAGCAAACACATGTTCTCAGGAACATGTCAACTAGTTTACTCTCTGAAACACTGCAGTGCTGCTCTAGCCCAAATAGTTTATACCATTGCTAATTCTTACAAGTGGAATTGCACAACATGGAGACAAAGCGACAGATACTTCAAATCAACAAATAAAACCTGTTCCGTGATACTTAACCCTCCAACACCTGGAAATCCCAAATTCTTATCTACCCTTGATATTACTGGCAAGTAGAAACTGTCTCTGCAACATCCTTGGCTTTGCCTTTTAGAAACTGCTAGAAGTATTTAAGCAGTGTTGCAAGGAGAGAGATATCTCATAAGCAGTTCTTCACTGTTGTGGTCTGGCACCTATTTGTATCTCTCTACTTCTTCATCTTGCATTTAGAGCCTGAATTTGAAGAGAAGAGGGACCACCTCCTCACTCTGTGTTTGACAAGGTAGAACATTTTTCCATGGCTACAACCACAGTGCTTGCTTCATAAAATTCCAGCTACTCTTCCAAGATTTGAGCATATAAATCCCTCTCAGGTAATAATCTGAATACTTACATTTACTTTTGAGATTCATGTGTCCTCTGAAAGGTCCCATCATGGAGTATGGGGGCACCATCGCTCTCTGAGACCCTTGCTAAGGAAGGAAAGTATATTGGTAACACATTACAGAGGCAATAAGAAATACAGGTATCTTTCTGCAGATCCTATGGGAACTACAGAGGAGTCATCTCCTGGCCAGAATGCTATGCTACAACTGATAGAGATAGGTACGAAAAGGCTGGTACTTTTGACCTCTATCAAGAACAGTGTGGCCAGCAGGACAAAGGAGGTTATTCTTCGTCTGTACTCAGCACTGGTCAGGCCACACCTTGAGTACTGTGTCCAGTTCTGGGCTCCTCAATTCAAGAGAGATGTTGAGGTACTGGAATGTGTCCAGAGAAGGGTGACAAAGCTGGTGAGGGGCCTGGAGCACAGCCCTGTGAGGAGAGGCTGAGGGAGCTGGGAGTGTTTAGCCTGGAGAAAAGGAGGCTCAGGGCAGACCTCATTGCTGTCTACAACTACCTGAAGGGAGGCTGCAGCCGGGTGGGGGTTGGTCTCTTCTGCCAAGCAACCAGCAACAGAACAAGGGGACACAGTCTCAAGTTGTGCCAGGGGAGGTCTAGGTCTGATGTTAGGAGGAAGTTGTTGCCAGAGAGAGTGATTGACATTGGAATGGGCTGCCAATCCCATTGGAGACTCCAGGTGGTGGAGTCACCGTCCTGGGGGGTGTTCAAGAAAAGCCTGGATGGGGCACTTAGTGCCATGGTCTAGTTGATTGGCTAGGGCTGGGTGCTAGGTTGGGCTGGCTGAGCTTGGAGCTCTCTTTCAAACTGCTTGATTCTATGATTCTGTGATTCTATTTCCTTGACACATTACTTCTGTTTGGTTTAATCCCTATCAATTAGTATGGCTCTTTTGACCAGACACTCTGAGAGAAAATTCCCTCTTACAACAGCATCTACTTTCTGCAGGCAACTTTCTGCAGGCCACAGAAATCACCCGTGGCACAGCACAAATGTCAGATATTTGGCAATCTGAAATATCATCTCTGCTAAGCATAAATCTTCAGGGCAAAAGCAGCAGCAGCTCAGTAAGCTACTGTGCTGCTTGATCTCAAGGGAAGTAGTGGGGAAAAAAGCACAACATCAAAGATTTTCTAAAGATACTCTATGGGAGGCTCACATCACAGAAGCCAGGCCACAAAAAGCCAGGCCCAACACAGCAAAGTAAGCAAACAAGCCCTCATTTCATCCAAGTGGCAAGCTGCAAGAACACACATTCCAAACAGACAGAATTCTACCCATTTTATGGACCGAGGTCCCATTGTGACAGCTGAATTAATCTCACATGACTTACGGGGTAAAGTTTATTGTATGCCACAACAGCTGAAGGAGCCAACCCTCAATTTTAAAAGCCACTCACTTCACAGGAGTCAGGCAGACACAGATTCATAGGAATTTTAGGAGATTCCAGTCCCTGCCTGTCCAGTAATACAGCCTTCCTAACTCCCCCTTCAAGGACAAGTTGGCATTTCATTATGCAAGTCTGATCATGGAGACTAAACTTCAGTACTCGTTTTTAACTTACTTTTATCTTAGTGAAATGATTTGGTTGCTGTGATGGTTGAGTGTTCCCTGCCCCCCTCCCGTACTTTGGACATCAGCCAGACTAGACTCAGCCAGCTCTGGAAATTGAATGCAGCTTATTATTTACAGCTTAGCTTAATATACAAGCAGATATTTACAGTACATACAGTTATAGACAGAAATATACAAGGTAAAAGGTAATACAGAAACAAAACAGCCCTCCCAGAAACCTGAGTCCCCAGGAGGGGCTCCCAGATGCCTTTTCACCTTCTTCACCTACCCCTCAACCTTACCCAGTCCCAAGGAAGAATGAAGGTTCAGCCAGGGGGTTAGGAAGCAAAGTGGATTAATCAGAGAGACGGCAGAGAGGCTAGAGAAAGAAATGCAGCATGGAGCTCCCCAGCAGAAGTGAGTTATCTATGTTTGGATCCTTGTTCTTGTACCTCTCAGCAAGCCTATGAGGGAAGTAGACATTTTCTGTTTTCCTTTTCACAGCCTGTAATCTAGTTCTCACCAAAACAGTCTAGCTAGCTTCAAACTAGCACAGTTACATGCAGAAGTTCCAGCAGTAATTTGAACTATGATTTAAATAGACTTCCTCCAGTGTAAAAACTTCTTTTGGCTCAACTTAAACCCATTCCTGGTTAACATAAAGCAAGCCAGTTATCAATGCAGCAAGCATATATAAATCTTTTCACTTTAAACCCATGCTTAAATGTCCATGCTTGTTAAGCAGACAGGATACCTGGCATACAGGAGCCTAAAGTACTCCAAAGGGTTGTCTGGCAGCAGAAGTTCCTTGTGAACTTAGATTTGTGAATTGTAAAGGAAACATCTCCTTAAAGACGATGCCGAATGTCGAAGGACATGCCAAGTGCCATCAGAACTAGAAGAAACATGCAATTTTAAAGATTAGTTTCAAGGTAACTTTGTAATTTGGGTGAGGAACCAGTGTGGCCAGCAGGTCGAGGGAGGTGATTCTCCCCCACTACTCCGCTCTGGTGAGACCCCACCTGAGTACTGCATCCAGTTCTGGAGCCCCTATTACAAGAAGGATGTGGAGCGTGTCCAGAGAAGGGCCATGAGGATGATCAGAGGGATGGAGCAACTCTGCTATGAGGACAGACTGAAAGAGTTGGGACTGTTCAGTCTGGAGAAGAGGAGGCTCCCAGGTGACCTTTTTGTGGCCTTCCAGTATCTGAAGGGGGCCTGCAAAAAAGCTGGGAAGGGACTTTTCAGGATATCAGGGAGTGACAGGATTAGGGGGAATGGAGCAAAGCTGGAGGTGGGTAGGTTCAGGCTGGATGTAAGGAGTAAGTTGTTCAGCATGAGAGTGGTGAGAGGCTGGAATGGGTTGCCCAGGGAGGTGGTTGAGGCCCTGTCTCTGTAGGTGTTTAAGGCCAGGCTGGATGAGTCTCTGGGCAGCCTGATCTAGGGTAGGGTGTCGCTGTCTATGGCAGGGGGATTGGAACTAGATGATCCTTGTGGTCCCTTCCAACCCTGACTGATTCTATGATACCTTTCCTTTTTTCCCCATACACACAGTGCAGGATAATTGTTAGCTTGAAAGGCGTTGCCGTAACTTCAGAATCCTTGCTTTTATACAGCCATAAACAAAACCTAAATGCTTAAAATAAAGACACTATTAAATAAATGGGAGATGACTAAACATTATTGCTTTTCCTCTCTGCTCATATTTCTAATTGCCATGAGTCCCTAAGTTAATAAAATCACTAAAAGGTCAGGCTTTTCTTTTTTGTCTTTTCCCTTGGAAAATATCCTTCTACAGTCACCACAGGATATGGACAGAGGAAGTTGCCACTCTCACGTACAACGCAACACACCGAAACATTTGAATTATTTTTTAAAGTAGTATTTATTAAACATATTCTTTAAGCATTTTTATTAAAGTTATGAAAACTAGCAGAACTGAATAACAGATATATATATATATATAATGGCTATTGGCCTAAAACCAAATTAGTTTAACAACTTCTCAGTGTATAGTACTACTAATAATTTTTATCCTTTAGTGTCTTTTGAAATATAAATTATGCTGGCCGAATCCTTCACTCTTTTGACTTTTTCTTTTTGATGTCAAATATCTATAAAAGAATAGATGAATACTATTATGAAAAGAGCTCTTAATCATGTGCAAATTTAGACTAGAGTAATTCTTTATTTTCTTGTGTATGGTCCTATCATTTTAGCTTGACAATTACTCCACTATGATTTGAAGTGGAAAAGTGTAAGTGGGAGACTGCTCCAAGTAAGATAAAAATGGAGAAAGCATGTATCAAAATTTGTAATTAATTGACCCAAATACTTTTAATTTAATATGTGCAGACTCTCTGTAACACATGGCACCGGCACTAAATAATTGTTGTTACTGAACATGGTCAGAATAACAGCAGATCTTTCAGTAGCTAGTCCTTTACACGATCATAGAATCACAGAATCAACCAGGTTGGAAGAGGCCTCTGAGATCATTCAGTCCAACCTAGCACCCAGCTGTAGACAGTCAAGCAGACCATGGCACTAAGTGCCTCATTCAGGCTTTTTTTGAACACCTCCAGGGACTGCGACTCCACCACCTCCCTGGGCAGCCCATTCCAATGCCAATCACTCTCTCTGGCAAGAACTTCCTTCCAATATCAAGCCTACATTTCCTCTCAGCACAACTTGAGACTGTGTTCCCTTGCTCTGGTGCTGGTTGCCTTAGAAGAGTTAACTCATGCAGTGATGTCATTGCTGTTGTATGAACTCCGGTAACTTCCTGAAGACTCAATCAGATCACTGTCCCGGGCTTTACATAAATAGTCATTAACATACCCAGAGAGTTTACAATTGAAGTTTGCAAACCAGATAAATAGCAAGCAGGGGAAAACCCCACTGCCTTTATTTCAGAGCTTTGTTCATTGTAACAAGATAAGAGTCAGTGGCAGAGAAACAAAACTTGATTTTCTCAGTACCAGAGCAGTGCCTAAACCTCAGGGCATCTAATTTAATCTTAATCTTTCTTCTTTCTTCTGAGAAAAACACTGCATAGTTTCTATAGCTGCTTTTCTTTTCACTTAAGGATTTCTAAAAGCTTGTAGGAATAGTGTGTTTTCCCATAGAAAGCCATACAAAATCATTTCAGCAATGAGCTGATAGTATAAAACAACTGTGTTCAAGTTATGATGATTCATTGTGGTGGTCCAATACTACACATCGAGTCAGACTGTACTCAAGATGATGCCACTAGCAATGTACTTCAGTTAACATCAAAATCAGGTGTTGAATAATGAACATTCTTTTCCAGAGCAAAGTGTCTCACGGGACTTTATGAATCTGAAGGATATGGTCACTTAAAAGCAGTATTTTGGCAATGTTCCTTACCACAAGCTTAAGTCCTCCTAGCTCCAGACACAGAATATGTAAAACCATACTTGAGTACTGTTGTTGAAATAATCCAGGAACTGTGCAAATGCTGTTACTTTTCCCTTTCCAAAGAACTAAAACAAGTACATAGCCTTTGAAAGAATGGTGTTAACTTTTGTGAAACTTTGAATCATAGCCAGCTGAGAGAAAACAGCTCCTGCCTCATCTCTGCTTCAACTCAGATACAGTAGCAGAAGCTGCTGTGTTTTGGGATAATTTCAGAAAGGGAATTTCCTAACTCTGTCCTCATTTCTAACAAGCTCTGTTAACCTGTACCAGATGCAGCAGGGAGTCTATACCACATACCCAATAGTTACCTATCTATCTCTAAATTAAGCCCTAGTCTTTGCAGTTGTTATGTGAAAGAAAAGTCCCAGATCCAGCAAAGGCTCATTGATATTTAATGATGTGTTTCATTGTCATGATAGTCTATTCAGTAACTTTGTATTTTCTGCATGTCTCTAACATCTGAATCTGTCTCCCTACACAAACCCTGCAGCAGTTAGTCTGTGCCAAACAGCTTTAGTTGCACTGGACCACCATAAAACAATTCAATTAGTAATACTTTACTGTTTTACATCAATGCTTACAGAATCAGAGAATCATAGAATCAACCAGGTTGGAAGAGACCTCCAAGATCATCCAGTCCAACCTAGCACCCAGCCCTAGACCTGGGCACTAAGTACCTCATCCAGGCTTTGCTTGAACACCCCCCAGGACGGTGACTCCACCACTTCCCTGGGCAGCCCATTCCAATGCCAATCACTCTCTCTGGCAACAACTTCATCCCAACATCCAGCCTATACCTCCCCTGGCACAACTTGAGACTGTGTCCCCTTGTTCTGTTGCTGGTTGCCTGGAAGAAGAGACCAACCCCACCTGGCTACAGCCTCCCTTCACGTAGTTGTAGTCAGCAATGAGGTCACCTCTGAGCCTCCTCTTCTCCAGGCTGCACACCCCCAGCTCCTCAGCCTCTCCTCACAGGGCTGTGCTCCAGACCTCTCATCAGCTTTTTTGCCCTTCTCTGGACACATTCCAGTACCTCAACATCTCTCTTGAATTGAGGGACCCAGAACTGGACACAGTACTCAAGGTGTGGCATGACCAGTGCTGAGTACAGGGGCAGAATAACCTCCGTTGTCCTGCTGGCCACTCTGTTCCTGATCCAGGCCAGGATGCCACTGGCTCTCCTGGTCACCTGGACACTCTGCTGGCTCATGTTCAGCTACTGTCTACCAATACCCTCAGGTCCCTTTCTTCCTGGCTGCTCTCCAGCCACTCTTTCCGCAGCCTCTAGTGCTGCTTGGGGTTGTTGTGGCCAAACTTTAGAACCCAGACTGTGAATTTTATGGAGGAAAACTCAGGTTCTATAACAAATAGATATTAAAATGCTTCACAGGGAGTTGTTTCTATTGAATATCAAATGAAGCACACCTAAACAGGTAACACTAAAAGTGCTGATCTGAAGTTAAAGAGAGATGAGCTTTTACATTTTAGCTAATGATAATGCATAGACACAACCTGACATTGCTAATGGCATTCACAGAAGGTGTCAGACTCTTCCTGAATATTTTGAATGATGTATAATGAAACATCCTATGATCCTATGAAACTGATTTAAGCATACAGCTAAGCAGTTGCTGCTGTGAGAGGGTCATTCTCCAAAAAAACAGAGGTTTGATTCTGTAGCTTTGTACTTGCCTACAGTAAGCAGCAGAACAGCATCAGCTCCCAGATTTCCAGGCCTTTGTGTGTTGCACAATTTGGCTCTCAGTACAAAAGTTGTACTCAGTACAAGTGCATTTTTTAAGAAGGTTTCAACATCAGTCTAGTATCCTGTATTATTATTCACTAGTGATAGAATACTCTGGCTTATGTTCTCATCTTTAAGGATTTGTCACTGCATACTATAGTGGGTTAAAAATTAGCCATATATTAAGCAGTTCCCATTGATAAGAATGTGGAAAGTTTAGCATAGTTCTGAAACAGAAACAGCTCTGATCATACGTATTGAACAATGGAATTTATGCTTGAAAATGTTCTCAGGGGGCTTCTGTTGATAAAGTCTGGGTTAAAAAGAGTGACCATTCACAGGAATACAGAACTACAGATGCATATGGTATTTAGGGCTCAGAACTGATTATGAAACACACATTACTTCACTTTGAGGGTGGCAGGGTTGCAGAGCACTAGAATGAGCTGCCCAGACAGGTTGTGGAGCTTCTGTCTCTGGAGGCATTAAAAACCCACCTGGATGTGTTCCTGTATGATTTACTCTAAGGGATCCTGTTCCAGCAGGGAGGTTGGACTTGAAGATCTTTGGAGATCCCTTCCAAGCACTACCATTCTGTTATTTTGTGGTTATTTGTCAGTATGCTAAGATCCACATTAATGTCCTAGTGTTCCAGAATCAATCTAGGTCCATATTTGAATACTTGCAGCAGATTGCATCCTTCATCAGGCATCAGATATGAAGTAGCATACGCAGGTTTCGTCTAGAATGTTAAACCCAGCTTGATTGTTGCTTATGCAGCACTTTAAAGCTGGGTGAAAAACTTCCAGGAAAATAGGACTTTTTTTTTGTTAGTTTGTTAAAATAGAAATATTTCTCAAAGAAATAACAGGGTTTCACTGAACTTCAGAAACAAGACCTGCAAGGAATCTTGCTAGATTACATGGCTGTCTATGGGAGAGTGCAGGCTCCCAGGACCCACAGCTCCAAAGCAGACTCACCATATGTCCTCCTTTCTCTCATGAACTGTGACCACTCCAACACCTGACACTTCCAGGCCTGCTGGCTTCCAGGAAGTATCAGGGCCATATTTTCTCTTGTGGACCTGAAAACTACATCACAGAATCACAGAAACATTTTGGTTGGAAAAGACCCTCAGGATCACCAAGTTCAACCAATAACCCTACTCTACAAAGTTCACCATTAAACCATATCCCCAAATACCACATCCAAATGACTTTTAAACGCATCCAGGGTTGGTGACTCAACCACCACCCTGGGAAGCCCATTCCAATGCCTGACCACTCTTTCTGTGAAAACAAATGCTTCCTAATATCCAGTCCAAACCTACCCACTTGCAGCTTGAGGCCATTCTCTCTTCTTCTATCACTGTTTACCTATGAGAAGAGACCAGCACCAACCTCTCCACAATGTCCTTTCAGGTAGTTATAGACAGCAATGAGGTCTTCCCTCAGCCTCCTCTTTTTCACCAGCTCCTCTTTTTATCCCCAGCTCCCTCAGGTGCCCTTCATAAGATTTATTCTCTAGGCCTTTCCCTAGCTATGTCGCCCTTCTCTGCACTTGCTCCGGCACCTCCACATCCCTCTTGTAATGAGGTGCCCAAAACTGAACACAATACTTGAGGTGTGGCCTCACCAGAGCCAAGTACACAGGGACAATCACCTTCCTATCTCTGGCTCTGTCCTCCTGACACCAGTCTCCACACCCTTATAAACATGAATGAGGCCACCTTTCAGTCTCCTCCACTGCAAGCTGAAGAGCCCCAGCTCCATCAGCCCCTCCTCACATTTGTCACATTTGGCCTTCTGGTTGAGCAGCAGGAAACTTGAGACCTTTAAAAACTCCTTTTATGCTCAGGCTTTGTCTGAGTCTCTGAAGTTCTGGAAGATTGTTGTGGGCTTCTCAGGACTCACTTCAGTACTAATAGCTAAAACACACGAAAGCTTGGGATTTAGGAAGCTATGAGACAGAGTCTCCAGATTTAATGAATGATAAAAAATTAATTTAAAGGCCCAAGCAGATGGCTTCTAATGTGCATTCTAATAAGGCATAATTTATTTTCCTTCATTTTGGACTTTCCTGTGGAACAGGAGTTCTGCCACTTGACTGCCTCTACTAAAGTCTACCATACTTGCATTGGATGACATGCTGATATTTGTACTCTGTGGTGTTTAATTATCTGATATGTTAAACCGCATGATTAACTATTAAGAGCTGGAGGCAAATTAAGCAACTGTTACAGTTACATAAGCGACACCCTAGAGAGCCCCTATGAAGATATGTATGAACCCATACTCAAGCCATCCTCCCACTGATCAGCAGGATCCAATTTTAGCAGTGTTCATGTCAGCTGGAAGGCCCCCCAGTGGAGCAAAGGCACTCCTTTTCAAATGCCTTTGCTGTCACTGGGTGGTATCCAATTGAAAACATGGAGAAGCAAGGAGAGACAGATGAAAGGAAGAAAGACCAGGGCTGTCCTTCATCAAATCCCTTTGATGTAAAATGGAGATGTTATACTTTGGGTATCTGTACAGCCAGAAAAGTAAGAACAGAAGACAAATAATAAGAAAACCATGAAAGCATGTGGAAGAATTATGGCTGCTCTTTATTCTCTATTTCTTTTCATTAGCAGAACAGAACATGTTATAACTAGCAATGCATTTTAGAAAGTTGTCTTTCTTTTTGTAAGAGCTCTGACATTTTCACTCACTTCTGCATGTCATTTCTATGTAGCTGCACACAGATCAATTATTTTTTCTTATCTAGGACAGATTCATAAATTCCTAGTAACAGTTTCAAGATTCTTAAATAAATAGAAAGAGCACCATGATTGTATCAGCCTTTTTTCATCCCAATTACATAGAGGGTTGCTCAAGTACTGGTTAGCCTATAATCTTGCCCTGCAGGATAAGAATCACTCTTACTGAGCTTCTCATGGGCCAGAGCTCATCTGCAAATTGTTATCTTTTACACAGTATCCAAATGAGAGAACTTCTAAACAGCAGGGAGTCTATTCATTAATATATAAACTCTAGTTGATGAAGAACAAATTACTCAATTGCCTGAAAAATTAACTGAGCCACCTTTCAAGTATGCAGGCATGCTGTGGTAGCTTATGGATTTCAGTGGGCAACACAGTCAAGTAGTTACTTCAGTGAAGACAAAAGCCTTTTTCTGAGTTTCTAAAATAAGCACGTTGTAAGTGAAGCACTTCAGATTGCATTTATCAACAAGAAATACGGCCCCATCCTGGGCAGGTAAAAGCAGGATAGAAATAAATTTATGCTGTGTCTGATGATGGATACAAAGCTGCTGCTGACACATTACTGCAGTTATTTGGAAACCTAAACTCTAAAATCTTTTTTACCCCTCTGCTCCTTCCGAAATTCTGTTTCTCTTCTCCGCAAGTAGGAGGCTTACTTTGGGTGGGTGCAATACTGTCTCTTCCTTCTACCAGTGCCCAAGAGCTGCTTGGACAAGGTCTATACCTCAGAAGTATCCCTTCCTCTAAGGACTGCCTCAGGCTGCGCCGGGGGAAGTTTAGGCTTGAGGTGAGGAGGAAGTTCTTCACTGAGAGAGTCATTGGCCACTGGAATGGGCTGCCCGGGGAGGTGGTGGAGTCGCCGTCCGTGGGGCTGGCTGTTCAAGGCAAGGTTGGATGTGGCACTTGGTGCCATGGTCTAGCCCTGAGCTCTGTGGTAAAGGGTTGGACTTGATGATCTGTGAGGTCTCTTCCAACCTTGGTGATACTGTGTGATACTGTGACTGGGAGGCTTGTGGCAGCATTTGGTCAAGCATGTGCTGCCTACTCCACCAGCATGCTCTGCTCACCCTCAGAGCAAGCCTTCTCTCTGTTCTCTGTGAAGAGGACTGAGTGTTGTGGCAGTGGAAATTTCCTGGAGCTTCAAATCACTGTGGGTTCTGTTGCTGTGACTCTGCAGCAATGTTCTATTTACCAGACTGGAAATGACTTTAGGAATATAATTAGTGGATAACTTAGAACATGAAAGCCCATGATGTGTGCCTTTTCCCCCTCTCAGTCTGTCTTACCTAGCTAAACTAGAGGTTTAAAGTTTCTCAGGGTAACAGTTGTCCCTCACTCCATAGAGATACGTGCTTCTCAAATGAGTCTTGACCTGTCACATTTAAACACTAACACTGCACAACCACCAAGTCATGAGAAACAAGCACTGAAACATGAGATGGGTGCTGTTAGAAAACTCTGAGGTCTATGTGTCCACCACACTGGTTAGCCATTTTCCCCCAAAGGACTGAGAAAGGAAAAAGGGAGATAGAAGAGTGTTAGAGGGAAAGTATTGTATTCTTACTCTGTTCTTATACTTTCCCAAGCATATGGTCTTTCATGTGGGTAGTGATGATGTAGCAATGAAAGGCTCACAATCAATTAAAAGAGACTTCAGAGCCTTGGGACAACTGCTAAAGGGATCAGGAGCTCAGGTTGAGTTCTCCTCCATCCCCCTGACACCAACAATGGACAAGGGAATGTATAGGAAGAGGTCAGTTCATGGCTCCTGGACTGGTGCTGTCAATAGGGCTTTGGGTTTGACAATCACAGCTCGGTATACAGCTTGGGCTCCAGAGCTGTGAGCAACAAATGGGTTGCACTTGTCCCAGTGAGGGCATAAGGAATCTGCGGCAGGAGTTGGCAGGGCTCATTGATAGGGCTTTAAACTAGAGTTGAAGGGGGAAGGGGCTAATAATCTCATGCCTGCTTGTGACACACAGTGGGGCAGCTCGCCACAGGCAGAGGGATGGAGTGAGACAAGCCAGGGACAATGCACCAAGACACCCCAATGGAATCAAGGGCAATAAACTGGATGAATCAAGGGCCACTGTGCTGCAATGCAGCAACAGACCTGGTTAGAAAAGCTAAAGTCCAGTTAGAATTAAATCTTGTGAGGGAGATCAAAGGGAATAGCAAAAGCTTCTGTAAGTACATTAATGGTAAAAGGAAGACTAAGGAAGGTGTAGGCCCCCTCAGAAAGGAAACAGGTGAACTGGTGACAAGTGACATGGAGGAGGCCAAGGTTCTTGATGATGACTTTGCCTTGTGGGCAAGGGCTCCAGCCACAATTCGAAAATCACAGAAGCTAATGGCAGTGGCTGGAAGAAGGAACTGCCCATTGTAAGTGAAGGTCATATTCATGTCCATCTGAAGACCTTGAGAGTGTACAAGTTTGCAGGACAAGAAGGGATACACCCATGGGTACTGAGGGAAGTGGCAGATGAGGTTGCTAAACCATTCTCTATTATATTCCAAAAGTCCTGGCAGTCCAGGGAAGTCCCTCAGTGACTGGAAAATGGGAAACATAACCCCCATTGTTATAAAGGGAAAGAAGGATGATCCAAGGAACTATAAGCCATTCAGTCTCACCTGTGCCTGGTAAGATCCTGGAGCAGATCCTCCTGCAGGCACTGCTGAGGCAGAAGGATTGTCATGATATTTATTATTATTCTATTATATCTATTTCCCACTTTTCAACTCACAGGACTGTAAATCATCACTGATGTGCCATGTGGTAGGTCAAAGGTGACCATCTTGAACATAAGAACTTCACAAGGAACTACAGTTCACATTTGAAACCTGCTGGCTCACAGCAGTTAAGTACAAGTTTCAACAGTTCACAAAGGTAATACAGCCTCTTCCTGCAGCAGCTGCATCAGATAGATATAACAGACTGATTGTTGAAGAGGAGAAAAAAAACTTGGGAACTTTTTTTTGTTCATTATGTCACTTCAGGGGCATGCTGTGCACTTGGTGGGGCTGCCAAGAAGCTTACTACAGTACCTTCTGCACTGGTGAGAAATAATCAGTGTCAGGTGTCACAAAGCAAAGTTAAGATCAGTAACAACTGTGGCCACAACAGCAACAAGGGAGGGTGAAGCACTGGATGCTAGAAAACTGGAGATTTTCCCAGAGTATGCAGAAAGCTCCCAGTGGCCAAAATCCAATAAAGCAGCAATGCAGTGTAAATCACTGAGGATGTGTACAATGTCAGCTCAAGAAAATGAGCTTTCCGTAACTTTGTTGTGACACATGTCAATAAAATGATTGCTTTTTCATATCAGAACTGTAGTCCATCTAGTTCAGCATCTTGCCACTGGGATCCTGCCTTTCAAGTACCTGAAAAAACCCATCAGCAAGTAGAAATATAAAACCCAGTCCGTTCTTCTCCTCATGTTACATCTTCTAACAAACACAAGCTTCCTTCTGAATAAATATTAACTACTCTTCCCATTCGATCCATTGGAATTCCTTACAAAGTATTTGATAGATCAGTTTGTATCATCTCTACACACCACTAGAAGGATGAGAAACAAAATCTTGGTGTTTATCAATGCTTTGTAGCATTAGCAATAACTTAAACAGCTGCCTAGAAAGCATTTCAGTTCCTCTAAATCACTAAGTAATATTAACTCAGTGTTTGTGACTTTTCTAAATACTTCTCCTGCTAACTATATCATGACACCTTGACTACTGAGGCTAAGTTAACAACTTCCAAGTTTTAAATGAAATAATTAAAGAGCCACTGACTGATCTCCAAATCTGCTGAGATAAAATTAAACCCACAATTTACTGTCACAATGTGGTATTGAAGGACAGTGAAAAATACGCTATCAGGTACTAATGATAAACTCAGCCAAGCCTGAGACTAACAAGTATTTGTGAGAACTAAAAGCTGTAAAGTTAGCATCATATCTTTGTGTGGCTTTGGCCTCACTAATTAGATACTGCAGGATGAAAAGGATGACATTGTAACACTTCTTTGGTGAGAGGCATAAAAGCTCTCAGTAAGAATCCACTTCACAGGCAGAATTAGGCCAACCAGTCATAAATAACTAAAAGAGTTAAGGCTTTCTCTTTATCTTCATGGGTCAGACTGCTAGCACCAGACATAACTTAAAGTCTCTATTTGCCTACCTATACCTATACATTCCTTGACGTATCTTAGAAAGCATCGTAGGTATCCACACTCTTGGGCAACTGTCATGGTAGGCCTGATAGGCCGAAATAGACTTATCCATGTCCTAGCTTGCCCAGGCATGTTTTCCAGCTCTCCCTCCTTCTGTTTTGGGGAGAAGAAACCACAAGAAAGAGGACAAAGAATGTGGAGCCACAGAAGTCTGGCCTGCCCAGACTTCTTTACATCCTGTGGTAAACAAGGTACACACACTTAGCTTGTGCCTGCCTTGTACAAGGCCTATGCTTTTCCCAAATTAGGGTAAAGCAAGCCTATGGTTTCACCTAATATGGTCAAGTTTGGCTAACTGCCATCTGGTTGGCTATTCTGTGTCCAAAGGCCCATTAATCTCAAGCTACATTGATAAAAGGAGATAAGCAGGTAAACAGAACATGTGCTCTGCCATTGTATTTGTGCCTGCTGTTGCCTGCTGCTACTGCTCTTTGTTTATGGCAGTGATTCTGCCATTGCCTTGTGCAGCATTATGCTAAAGCTGTAAGCTAGCTCTGCTGAATTGCCTGGAAACTGCCTGCCTCAAGTACCTTGTTCTTATACATCTCAGCAAGCCTATGAGGGAAGTAGACATCACCACTGTTTTCCTTTCACAGCCTGTAATCTAGTCCTTCTCACCAAAACATTCTAGCTAGCTTCAAACTAGCACAGTTAGTCAATAAATTCTCAGGATGCCTTTTGGCATATTTCAATTTCTTCATAATTCATGAAAAAAATGAAAGTAAATCCACCCCATAAATCTTTTTTCCACTTTAATCTTTTACAAAACTGTCCCAGTGAAATATTTAACAAATGTAGAAAGACTAAGAGAAATAATACATTTTAGTTCTCATTTTAATCTTGTGCTAGTTTGAAGCTAGATAGAANCTCAGGTTTCTGGGAGGGGAGTTGTGTTTCTGTATTACCTTTTTTCCCTTGTATATTTCTGTCTGTAACTGTATATACTGTAAATATCTGCTTGTAAATTGTGCCAGCTGTAAATATAAGCTTCATTCAAATTTCCAGAGCCGACTGAGTCTAGTCTGGGTGATTTCTAAAGTGTGGGGGGGTGGGGGACACCCAAACCATCACAAATCTCAATTGTAAATTTGCTTCCAACTCTGGCCCCAACTTAACTCCATGATAATGTTGACATTGACTTCAACAAGGTTACAGGCATTTTCAAGTAGAAGGCATGAAGACATATGGGCAGGTATATGTGTGCCTGCAAAAGTAACAGAGAGGCCACACCTGTCTTGTCTTCCACATTTATGTACTTAGCTAGTTTCTTCAAATGCCATTAAGAGGTTGGCTGAAAAAGACTTTATTGAAAGCTGAAGGCTTCTTAAAACAAACTCTCCAAAATGTGTTCTAAAACTACAATTTCATATTGCAAATGTAATGCAAAACTTTCCATTTTACAAAAAAAAAAAAGTTCTTAACTACAATAAATCTCTCTGAAGCATAGTGGCTATGCTACTGCAGCAAAACACTGGCTGGCTTCATCACGGAGACCCAGCTCTTAGAATCACAGAATCGGCCAATTCATGATCAAGATCATCCAGTCCAACCTATCACCTAGCTCTAGTCAATCAACTAGACCATGGCACTAAGTGCCTTATCCAGTCTTTTCTTCAACACCTCCAGGGATGGTGACCCCACTACCTCCCTGGGCAGCCCATTCCAATGCCAATCACTCTCTCTGGCAAGAACTTCCTTCCAATAGCAAGCCTATACCTCCTCTGGCACAGCTTGAGACTGTGTCCCTTCTGTTGCTGAAATATTACCTAAAGTTTTCTGGGTTTTGTTCATTTGCTTTTTCTTATTCTCTCAAATGATGTGGACATTGTATCAGAGTGGAAGTGGCACATTCAGTATGACAAACCAACGTTGTTTAAAACTACAGCATCCTACCACTCTTTGCGGCCACATGATTTTTTTTTTAAGTGGTGCAAACAAGAGCATTCCCATTACAAGGGGAAATTAGCTAACAGAACCAGATCATACAGCATAGTAGGAGATTCCTGCTGTTACTTGCAGGAAGAACATCGGAAGTGAAAGGAGGCAGTATTAAATGTAACTCCCTGCTGCTCAGTCTCTTAAGGCATAGGCGGCTCTCTACTGGAAGCCTGCTAGCTGCAATCAAAGCTTGCCCTAAGAAACTTCCACCATAAAGCCATAAGCAGCAGACTATAAAGCTCTTATTAAGTTTAAACACAATCCTGGAAGTCATAAGCACAAGGGGATCCTCCTGAGTGCGGCTCTACAACATTTGACAAAAGCATACAATGGGTGAGGCGGGAAGGCACTTCTGGAGGTCAGCTAGGCTGACCCCTCCTGCTCAAGCAGGGCCCCTCAGAGTTGACTGCCCAGCGCCATGTCCAGATGGCTTCCGAATTATCTCCAAGGATGGATACGCTTCCAGGCAACCTGTGCCAGTGCTCTGTCACTCTCACAGGAAAAGTGATTCCTGATATTCACAGAGACTCTCCTGTGTTTCAGTCTGTGCCTGTGCACAAACTGCTGCTTCAGTCACTTGGCAGCACTGAGATAAGCCTGGCTTTGGCACCCTCAACTGCGCGCCTCACAGCCTCCGAGAAGCCTGTCGTTCCCTCCCGTACCCCGGAGAGGGCGGCGCTCCCTCCCGCTCCGTCCAGGGCTACCGCGGGTACAGAGTTACCTCTCAGGCGGAGGGCCGCCGGGGGGAATGGAACCCTGCGCAATTCCGCGGACCTACACCCTCACAGCAGAAACTATCGGTCCGCGTGGGTTCCGCCTGGCAACGGCGGCTACCCAGGGAGGAGGTGCACAGCACCGGCCGCCGCAGGCCGCCTTCCGAGGGCTCGCCGCCCCGCAGGCGTCTCCGCCCACCTACCCGTCATTACCCTGCCTTCCCTTCCCTAGCCTCCCCTGCCTTGCCCCCGGGGCGCCTCCTGAAGCAGCTCTGCCCCACGAAGCAGTGGCATCGACCAGGCATTTTGAAACTGCTTTAAGCGGCTCCTATTTATAGCTCTTCTGACTTATTTTTAGAGCTGAGCCTGGGTCTCGGCAGCAAAGACTGGCGAAGCGTGCGCAGGGTACGGCCGGGCAGCCAGCGCCATCACCCCGAGCGCTTTCAGAAACACGGGTAGTGAAGCGATAAAATGTGTCGGCTCATCAGATGAAAAACAACTTGGAGCTTAAGCATAGGGTTGAGTCTGCTGACAAATGTATGGGCAGGCTGCAGGCAGCGTCTGAAGTGGAGGAGAGGCTGAAGCGATGAAGAAGGCAGCATCGCCTGTCAGTGTGGCCTAGCCAGAGTGTGTCTGTCAGCACTTCTTGGCTGTGTCTCTCTTCTGAAGAGAATATAAGAATATCTCAGAGTCAGTAATGCTTCCCACACATGTAATGTTGCATGCTACTGGATGAATACAGAGCTGTCAGGAAAACATATTTCTGTGCTGCCAATAGCATGCTATAGTTCCAGATGAACCATTGAAGCAGTCCTAAAGGTGCTCAGTTATCAATATCCAATCTTTAGCAGCATCTTTGAAACAGACATTATTGCAGGAGGTGATCAGCTTTTTTTGAGCACATGCATTCACCCTGAAGGACAGGTCCTCTCCTTCCTTGGTACGTTAAATTCACATTAAACTTAAAGGGAGCCACGTGTGTAATGAAGCAGCATATGGCCCAGGGCACACACATTCTATCACTGGTGTCCATTATCCACGTTAAGTGACTAGAGGATAAATTAGACTTCTTGTGAGCACTACTCTGGTATTTTCTGTGCTTATTTAAAAACAGTGTTTATCCAGATCTCTGTGTCCTCTGCCTTTCAGATTATGCAGCTCCAAAAGAAGGCCTTTAGAAGCTGGAACCGTAGAATCCACACTACAGGCCACACTACCAGGCAAAATGGTTACACTGCTGGCAGAGCAACTGCATAGGCTCATGTAAGTTAGAAAAAAAATCCTTCACAGGATTAATAGCAGAGATTAAATCTAGCATTTACAGAGCCCAGACAGCGTTCTAACACTTCACTTGAAGGAATATTTTAATTAACTGATAGTTACTGTATACTCTTGTTAATTAATAGCTACTACAAAGGAACATAGACTCTTAGAATCATAGAATGGCCCAGGTTGGAAGTGACCTCAAAGATAATTCAGCTCCAACCCCCTGCCATAGGCATGGACACCTCCCACTAGAACAGGTTGCTCAAGGCCTCGTCCAACCTGGCCTTGAACACCTCCAGGGAGGGAGCAGCCACAGCCTCCCTGGGCAACCTGTGCCAGTGTCTCACCACCCTCACTGCAAAGAATCCTTTCCTAATATGTAGTTTGGATCTCCCCTCTGCCAGTTTAAACCCATTACTCCTTGTCCTGTTGTTACAAGACCTTGTCAATAGTCCCTCCCCAGCCTTCCTGTAGGCCCCTTCAGATACTGGAAGGCCACTGCAAGGTCTCCTTGAAGCCTTCTCTTCTCCAGGCTGAAGAGTCCCAACTCTTGTAGCCTGTCCTCATAGCAGAGCTGCTGCAGCCCTCTGAGCATCTTTGTGGAGTCCTCTGGACTGTCTCCAACAGTCCCATGTCCTTCTTGTGTTGGGGGCTCCAGAACTGCACACAGTACTCCAGGTGGGGTCTGAGGAAAGCAGAGTAAAGGGGCAGAATCCCCTCCCTTGCCCTGCTGGCCATGCTGCTCTTGATGAGGCCCAGGATACGGTTGCTGTCTGGGCTGCACTCACACTGTTTTAGAGTTTCATTTACTTTTGAGTAATAGATGAGGAAGGGCATTCTGAGTAGAACATACCAATCATTGATCCTCCTTGTGTGTAGTTAAAGAGATTTAAACATTAATACCATGCTCCAGAAACTACCATAAATTGCAGAACTCACATTGCAGCAGTAAAGACTGACTGCTGTTTAAGAGTCATCCTGGTGACATCTCTCTAAAGTCTTGAACCTCTGTGCTATATAAGGTAAGAATGTATCTAGATAAAGCAACAGTTATACAGCAGGAAGATTAAATTTCCACATTTAGAAATTTGTGTTTAATATTTCCAGCCACTTCAAAATAAAATGGCAAGTGGAAGATAGACTTCCTTTCCCTAAGTCTCCAGATTAAATCAGGCAACTAGACATTTTTATCTCCTAGCTTCATGTCTTCTAGCAGATCACTACAGGTGACAAATGTTCCAAAGGGCAAGCTGCCTTTTAATTTCACTCGGGCAGTTAATTTGCATACAAATAACTGACTAGTCCTCTAATTATCTCATAGTTCTGTTGATGATAGACAAGAGCCATAGCTCGTGCTCTCTCAGTTATGTTGGTGTAGCAAGAATAGCAAGTAACTTAAAAAAAAAGAAAGTGGTTTTGTTGCAAAGTCAGCACACGCATCTCTGAATTCACACAGAGAACAGATGTAATAAGTAAGAAGATACCATTTATGCGCAGTCGCTATGTGGGGTTGAACTGTACTTAAGACAAAGTTTCTTAGGTCCTAACTCTACCATCAGGAAAAGTTGTTGCTAAAGTGCTGCTTCTTTTGGAACCAAGACAGCGTTTACATCCTCTAAACACCCACTTTTCTTTTATCAGTCATTGTTTTGATCGAAGAGAAGACAAAACAAGCACCTTATGCGGAAGATGTAGAGCTACTCTGAAAAGTTTGATTTACAAATACTTCTTTTTGAACTCAGTCCCTCACAAAGAGTGGATTCTTGCCTGAGCCATCCTCCGTGAACAGGTAAGTTCAGATGCTTTTATTACCTTTTAATCTAGCAGGCTGGTTACTAGCTTGTATTTAATTAACATATCTTATGCTTATACTCTTGCAAAGGTTTGTTGAGAGCAAACTTGAAGAAATTCAGAATGAGATAAAGAAGGGCAAACAGAAAACTGTTGGTTATCCTCATAAAAAACAGTCTGCTGTTCTTTCTTCCTTTGCTTAGACTTAGGAGCTTTTTTTCATGCTGGACGTGATAGAGTTTTGCTTGCAACCCTACTCTTGATTAGCTCAGGAGCAAGGTTTTTTAAAAGACCTTATTCTACAGGAATAAGGCAATCTCAGTCTTAGTGCATACTTTGATATATTCCTGAGCAATATTAGTCTCATACCTAAGGAGAGAAATACAGTTGTTTCAAAGTAATTCAATCGAAGTTATACTCAGTATTTGAGTTTGCAAATGTTCAAGATTAAGCATCTTTGTGTGTGTTTCTTTGGTGTTTTTTGTTTGTTGGTTGGTTGGTTGTTGTTGCGGGGTGTGTTTGTGGTTTTTTTCCCCCAACTCACAAGGATGAATAAAAAGCTTTGAACTTTAAAGTGGATTATTATAACAGGTTGCTATTTTCACTTTTTCTGAAATGATTAGGAGACAACGTATGAAGAAGCAGCAATAAATATCAGTCTGGTTCTGTAACCTTTACTCAAATGAGTAACAGCACTGAGTTTGGGGGTATTAGTGATGAGAAGTCATTTGGTTCTTAAGTTTAATTTGTTAACAAAATACAAGGAAAATGCATAGCAATTCAGTGTTGTTGGACTTTTCAAGAGGCACAGCAACTAAACAAACAGTTGAATGATCTAGCAGCAGCGGGAGACCTGCTAATGCAAATACTTAGTGAAGTGACTCATAAAAACAAGCCAAAAGAAAAACATTAAACAGCTTGCCCTTTCTCTCCTTTTTTTCCCCCTCTTACTCTCCATTTCCCTCCTCTCTTTCCCCCTCTCTAACTCCTCTCTCTCCCTCTTCCTGCTCCTCTCTGTTTCCCCCTTGCCACATCTTCTGTCTTAAAAGCACAAGCAGATCAACATCAGGGAATTTTCCCCTACTTTTATATGGTGCATCCAAAAGAGAGGCAAGAGTGAGATGCCATTCTGTTTTAAAACTCAAACCAATGTATAACATTCTCCCTCTTGCTGAGTTACTGAAAGGAAAGAGATCTGAAGAGATTCTCTAGCTGTCTTACCACATTCTTTAGTCACCATCTTGGTGACTGCCCATAGCAGACAATGATGGAGTGAAAACAAACATCAAGACTAAGACTTCAAATGTAGTTGTGGTGTAAAAACTCCACAGAGGCTTTAAAGCCTCATTTTCAGAAATGCAGATATCAGAAATAACTGAATACTCCCAACTTAGGTAATAATCTAACCTTTGTATCTGTTGAATTTTCATATGAATTCATTTAATCCTTTTGTACTCTGCTTTCTTTCTGTGTCTCTTTCAGTGGATATTGTTCTAAACTGTGTCTACTGTAATGTGGCACATTCTCTGAAGTTTTCTGTGGCTTTCCTATTCCAAGTTTTCTTTCCAGGAAGCTGTGGTCACATGGGTTTAATCAATATACAACTGAGTGCTTGCATTAACAAAGGGTGACATTTGAAACAACATGAAATTCAAACTAGTAGGTGAAGGCTGCTATAGTACAGGAATTGAAAAAGATTATTGTCTGTGGTTGCCACATTTAACTATCACTTAGAGAGAATGGCCCTCTTAAGGGTCTCATGAAAGCACAAGTTTTACTTCTTTAGAAAACATACAAACTGCCAATGCTTATACCACCTTGTGAATATTAGCATAGATTGTGCATCTTGCAAGTTCAAGCACACCATAAACTGCAGAATTAAGCTTCTGATGAGATTGTTTCCATCATCTTCTCCCCTCTAAAACAAAACAAAGCAAACCAGTAACACACAAAATCTGCATTCTTGCTCATAACTAAGATGTCTACAACTGTCTGAAACTACCTGAATGGAGGCTGTAGCCAGGTAGGGGTCAGTCTCTTTTTCCAGGCAACCAGCAACAGAATAAGGGGACACAGTCTCAAGTTGTGCCAGGAGAGGTATAGGCTGGATGTTAGTAGGAAGTTCTTCCCAGAGAGAGTGATTTGCCAGTGGAGTGAGCTGCCCAGGGAGGTGGTGGAGTTGCCATCCCTGGAGGTGTTGAAGAAAACCCTGGATGAGGCACTTAGTGCCATGGTCTAGTTGTTTGGATGGGGCTGGGTGAGAGGTTGAACTGGATGATTTTGGAGGTCTCTTCCAACCTGGTTGATTCTGTCATTCTATGAACTGAGGGGCACTTATAAATGTACTTATATCTGCGCATTTATCTCCAGACTATATCTTACTGGCACAGGTATAAGCTACTCTAGTTATTGCTGAATATTTAAAACCAAAATCTATCTTTCATGTTTCTCATCTAATATAAAAATAGCCTGATTTGATTCTTGGAAACCTTTAACTTTCAGCTGCAGTAAACTGGTAGAGGAACATGTTTCTAAAATACATAGTTTCCAACTATTGGAAGGAAGTTTGTCTTACTAATATCTCTATCATTAATTTGCAGTAATGATCCAAAACCTCAAACCATCAGGAAGGATAAAAATATAAAGGCAAGCCTTAAATAGTTTGTTGACAGAGACTCTTTAGAAACAAATTTTATGTCAATTTCAGCTACAGTGACCACTTGCCACTCTATATTGCATTGTGTTCTGTGCTTTTTACTGTTCCGTCATGCATAGCAAACTACAAAACTGAATGGAGTCTGGTAAGAGAAGGCAGAATTTGGGAACTGGTACAGAAAGTATGTATCCTAGGCCATTTTACAGGATATACCCTCACCTTTACTCATCATATGGTCTTTTGTAAGCAGAGATGGTACATTCTACGGGTCCTGAAGTCATGAAGCTAGTTAAGCATTACAGTCATAAAGTACCTCAGCTTGGAGGAACCCACCTGCCAACCATATGGAGCACTGCAGTAGTTTAATCTCTGTAGTGGCATTTGAGATACAAATTCACAGTCTGAGGAGATTATGCCCTGTGTCAAACTGGGCTTGGAGTGAAGGATTTAACTTACTTCACCTGAGACCCTGCTGAGTATCACTTTTCTGTGCTCATTGCAAAAGATACATCTGCCCAGCTAAAGCAAAAGTTACTGTATAGTCAGTCCGTATAGGTTTGTAGATTGAGCTTTGCCTTTCCAAAATGAAACTCATGACCCAGGGATTTCAAGCCCTTCACATTCAAATGAAAAGTGACCAGCATGGATGCAGT
Source organism: Tricholaema leucomelas (assembly GCA_013400475.1). Classification (NCBI taxonomy): domain Eukaryota; kingdom Metazoa; phylum Chordata; class Aves; order Piciformes; family Lybiidae; genus Tricholaema lacrymosa; species Tricholaema leucomelas. Next base: position 204,976 of record WAAF01014281.1, on the reverse strand, counting down.
TGAACATCTTTAGGATTTAATTAATGGTATTGATAGCATTTCAGATAATTACTGACTTAGTTATTATGCAATTATTTCATTGGCAAGTTGGGAAATAATTAGCAGCATCTGTTTTATAATATTTTCAACAAATCTCAGCCTGGATTCAGATGGATGATCCTTGTTGAAGTCCAGGGATGTCCACTGAAGTATTTTATTTGTGTTACAAGGGCACATTGCCTGGCATTGCATGTCATGTGTTACCTTGGCTTTAACGTTATGTTGCCTAAATCACCATGAAAGCCCTGTTCTCTGCATTGTGCAAGAGACCTGGTGATTGCTTCCCAGCAGTGATGAGAATGAGTTATGAGCCTCTCTGCCTCTTCCTAAAATAACAAGGAACGAATTTCATGTGGGCAAACACTTGACTCATTATTCTTGGAACTGATAGCTTACCACACAGGAATTGGAGGCTGCTTAGTGAACCAGTCCATGGTTCACAGGAAGAAGAAGCCTCCAGAGGAGCTCAGACACTCAAAGAATAACATTCTTAGCTAAAAATAACCCTGAGCACTGAAAACAAATTGGAAAAAGAACCCATTGGTTTACTTGTAAATGTGTTGCAGCAATGTGTACCCCGAGACATATCTGAGAGATGAATGATGAATCCATCTTTGTCTCTTCGTTCTCTTCTTTCCAAGTAAAGCTTTTTCCTAACCAAACCAATGCTACATATGATTTACGTGGTTTAACATCATAAGTGACATGAGCTAGTCAGCTGCTGCTGGTGAAGACCCTGGTGTAAGATGTGAAGGTAAGAATGGCTGCCATAGGGGAATTGAAATGATGCAATGATATTTGCAGAGGGGCTGCGAAAGGCAGGACTGCTTAGAAATTGTAACGATGTGGTGTGAGAGAGGACAGTCTCATATATGAAGCTGTACAAGAAGAATGGGGATGCGTCCTTCTTGGCGTCAGCTGAATGAGTTTGCAAAGGATGTAATGCAGCATGTTGTGCTATGAGTGTCATCAGTGGCTTGTATGGATGTATGTCAACACAGGTATGAGGATGGACTGCATTCAGGATAGTAGCAGCAATACATCTCTCCTGCTTGTTCACACACACTGGCGAACCAGGGATTGCCTTTTCTCTCGTATCTTCCACTTGTGCTGTATGTTTTTCCCTCAGTTCTGTAGCTGACTGTGAGGAATGGCATGGCCATGTGTACACCATGATTTTGAATCTATATGTTTTGACAGTCGTTCTGCAGAGTCTTTGGCACAAAGTAGAAAATGGCTCACTGACAGCAGAAGGAATATGTCTTTCTTGGAGATGTGAATCCCTCCTTGGATGACAAAGCTGCTATGTACTGCCAGATAGTACTCTTGCTGAATGTTAAGACTCCAAATTAAATCATGACTTAATCTACCTGAGGCAATATGTGCTATGAGATGTGGCATGAAACTTTATGGACTGTTGCATAGACTGGGAACGAAAACCAAACCTATCCTCACACCTTTTTCCTGCCATTGTGTTCCCTTCCTTATCCCCTGTCCAACCATTCCTCCCAAGGAGCAATAAAACATTCTTTCCTTGCTCACAATTTTAAACGGGGATAAGGAAAGTGATCAGCCTGCCAAGAGCAAGGGAAAGGGTCTGAAACTGCTTGATGGTAATGGGAAGTGGAGAAGAGTTGTTCACTCCCCAGAACAGTTCCTTTGCTTCTCAAAATATGTCATTCCATAACTGATACTACAAAAATAATAATGTTTCCATTGCTGAGAAAATTTCAGGAAGTACAATTAGCGTCCTCGTTTGTATGTTGACAAGGCAGCCTTCATTCCAGTGATGGCATGAATCTCCAAGGAAAGAATAATATTTCTGTTCCAGATTATTAGTGGCCTGAGGCTGATGTCTGTAAACTGTCTACAACCAAGTCTTCTCTGCACTGGAAATGACATTCATGTTGGAACAGGAATGCAGGAAATTAATGTGGTAACAGATACACTGCTAAAAACAACTGTCTGTGTTAGGAGTTGGGCTCTCATTTGCTAAACTCTGCTAACCTATGCAAGAAGCTATAAAGGGATATTCAAATGAATAAAATTATTAGAATTTAACAAAACATGAAATAGCTCAAGCTGAAGGACACATTTTAATGCGGCTTACTGGTGTAAACAGAGCAGAAAACAAGTCATTTAAAGGAGGCTGTTGCCATTATCTTGATTGGTGATTGTAGATTCGTGCTGAAGTTCAGTTTGTGCTTGATTGCAGAGATGAGCAAAATAAAAAACCTGATGAACATCTTTATAAAATAAATAAGGATCATATTTTCATATAAGCATATNCCCTTCAAGTAGATGTAGACAGCAATGAGGTGACCCCTGAGCCTCCTCTTCTCAAGCCTAAACGCCCCAATTCCTTCATCCTCTCCTCACAGGGCTGTGTTCCAGGCCCCTCACCAGCTTCGCTGCCCTTCTCTGGACATGGTCCAGTGTCTCAACATCTCTCTTGAATCGAGGAGTCCAGAACTGGACACAGCACTCAAGGTGTGGCCTTACCCATGCTGAGTACAGGGGGAAAATAACCTCCCTTGTCCTACTGGCCACACTGTTTCTGATCTAGGCCAGAATGCTATTGGCTCTCCTGCCCACCTGGGCACTCTGCTGGCTCATGTTCAGCTACTATCTACCAACACCCCCAGGTCTCTTTCTTCCTGGCTGCTCTCCAGCCACTCTGTCCCTAGCCTGGAGCACTGCACTTGGCCTTGTTAAATCTCATCCCATTGGTCTCTGCCCACCCATCCAGCCCCTCTGAAGGGCTCTTCTACCCTCCAACAGATCAAGTCCTGCTTCTAACTTGGTGTCATCTGCAAACTTACTGGTGCTGGACTGAATCCTCTGGTCCAGATTGTCAATAAAGATATTGAACAGGACTGGGCCCAGCACTAATCCCTGAGGGACACCGCTAGTGACAGCTGCCAACTGGATGTGGCACCATTCACCACCACTCTCTGGACCCATATATAGATATACTTAGCATGGTTCTCTTTACTCAAAGACATTTGTGTTGAAAACACTAGGAAACATCAAACACCTTTTGCCCATTCTTGTAGAGGGTCACAAGGGGTCTCTTAAAAATGACAGGTCCAGATTGACATGAAAATCCCGTTTATGAAATGTCTTGATGCCTCTTTTCTGCTCATCTGCTAGTTTTGTTAGAACCTGTGCAGCACCAGTAATGCTTCTTGTTGTAATACCTTGTCTTTGAACAAAAATGGCATGTATTGTCATCCTCTGAGAGCTGGGATATGTAAGAACCTGTAATGGGTTTGAACAAATCATCATAAGTCTAGAAACATTACACAGTAACTGCTTAACCCTGCAGTTATTTTATTAGTTTTTCTTTGTTATTAAGGTAGTAAAAGTAATTGAAATGTTAACCTAAGATATTTGCTAAAGCATTATGCTTACTCTATATTCAACTGATGTTCCAGTGCTTTGGGTTAAAGATGGATTTGCTGTTAAGAAAATAAGAGATTCTTAGATCTCAGCAGTTTTGACTTAGGGGATTAAGTTGCATTAATTGTACTTGTCTCCCCACAGGGTGTAAAGAGATGATCAAAAGGCTGGCAAGCCTCCTATGACTTTGATATTGTTGCATGCTAACAACAATAGATCTGCAAAAGCAGGAATTCCTCCAGAAGTTAGCAAGTTAGCCTGTAGAGTAAATGTTTTAGCAGGTGCCATAGCACAGGTGAAGTAAGTGAGGCCGTGACCTTGGGGAGCTCTGTGCTTGGTACTTTCTAATTTGGATTGTATGTGCTTTTCATTGAGCTTAGATAGAGTTATATGAAACATTTTTTAAGGGAAGGGATACCTGTGGTAAGATAGTACAAGGTGGAAGATATTGGTGTTATTTTAATTCTGCTTTCATGCAGCAGGGAAAGTGAAATAGTGTTTGGATATTGTTCTGAGAAGAGCCAAGAAATTCTGGTTTTAGATCCTGATACTGACATTTACTCAAAGCTAGAAATAATGAGGCAGCTCCTGAGGCACAGTTACCCCATTTTTGCTAGAGCATCACTCAATCAACCCTAGTTACCTTATTTTCAAAATGTAGAAATACTGCCTGTATTATGAAGGTTAACTAGATAGTGTATGACAAACCGCTTTGATGATTGAGCATCAAAGAAATTATATACTTCAAAATAGAGATCAGTATTTAATAACTTATCAGATAGCTGGCTCCTGCTCCCTCTCGTCTTGCAAGAGTTTTGCAATTTGTTTTATGATGGTAAGATGACCTCCAAAGCTTCTACAGTTTTCATCTGCATGCTATTTGAAGGCTGCTATGCCTTGTCTCAGCGACATTTTGTGTTTGCCTTCAACCTCAGTTCCATGTAACATTTTTTAAAGGCCTATGATAATTCAGGAGACCAAAAAAACCCCTTAGGCTCTAAGATCCTGTAACATTTTAGATATTTAATCATGTATCTAAATTCCAGAATTGTGTCAGATGCACATTTCCTCTGCTTTCATCCCTCTTCATCTGCTCTTTTAAAAGAAAGCCAGTTGTTCCGTCAGCTGAACACTTCAGTATGTGGCTGTGATCAAAGTGAAGTCAGGACAAATAAGTGGCATAGGAACAGCTTAATTATACAACTGTGCACAGTTGAGGAGTATGAAACGTGTGCTCTCTTACTGTATTTGGGCAGGAGAGAACTATTGTTTTGTAAGAATAATTTTCTGGTTGTGGAAAAATAAATGTTGTATTCCTGGCATATCTGTTATACTGAAAATTCAGGGGAATTTACAGCTGCATGTGAAATTTGTGGCTAAAACCCATCTCTGGGAAAAATACAAGTCAGGGCAAAACAGTGACAAATCATCTATTTAAAATGAGCTAACTGTGTTGTGAGGGTCTTCCAAAAGAGATGATTCTTTGCTTAACTTCTTCTTGTACTCTGTTCCATGTATGTACTTGTGTTCATTCTCAAGGACAGGTACTGTTGGCACCTGGGGCAAGTTGCAGCTCTCAGCTACTTTTATTTAACCCCTTAGCTCACTCCAGATAGTGTAGTTGCACCCTAACTTTTTGCCCTTGCACAAAGGCTTCCCTCACATTTGGATGTTGGGAAAATTAATATGGGCCAGGTTTCTGCATGTGCCAGTACCACATCCAACATTATTGTACCATATTTTTGCTGATGGACACAGGGCTTTGTAGGAGACTCCTCTCTTATCCAGATGTAAATATATAGATGCATTCCAGAGGGAATTCTTCACTGTTGCTACAGAACCTTCTATGGCTACAACAGTAGTTCAGGGTTGCTGTTATGAAGGGGTAACTAATTAATGGGAGATTATATTTTCCCCAAATAAATATTATTTATTAATTTTGATATTCAGAACTCTCACCACCCTGGACCATTAATTGTAATAATAATGGGTTCTTCGCACAGTCATGGAAACTTCATACAGATAATAACAGTATCTAGAAATAACTTGCAAAAATATAAACATTGACTGAACTGGAAGAGAAGGTTCCCATGGTCAATGTATGTACTGCTTGCAGTCAATACTGCTTGTCCACTAGATGGACTCAAGGAGCTCTTTTCTGCTTGTGGCAGAAGGCAATGGTGATTTACAAAGAGGCTTTAAATATTTACTCACAAAATATTATCCCCCAACTCACAGGGCTAGCTACAGCTTCAGACTGTATCCAAACTCTTTCAAGGAATTCTGTTACTGTCTTGTTGACTGCTGAGAGTTCTGATTCTTCCCAGGCTTTTGGGGAAAGGAGACAGACAATCTCTGACCCGGTCCTCTGGACGGTCTATGTATCCAGGGCTTCCTATCTTGGCAGGAGTCTTTCAGGTGTAGGCAGGATGTCTTGTGATGTGCAGTCTTAGCACAATGTCACGCTGGCTATGCAGGCTGATCGTGTGGAGGCATTTAGAGCCTGTTCCTGGTAAACTTGAGGCAAGCAGTTTCTAGGCAATTTAGGATGCACTGAGGCAGTAAGCAATGGCAGCAGGCAACAGCAGGCACAAATACAATGGCAGAGCACACCGCGTTAACTGCTCAATTCCTTTTATCAATGTAGCCAAATCTAATGGGCCTTTGGACACAGAGTAGCCAATCAGAATGGCAGTTATCCAAGCTTGACCGTATTAGGTGAAGCCATAGTCTTGCTTTATCCAGATTTGGGAAAAGCATAGGCCTTGCACAAGGCAGGCACAAGCTGAGTGTGTGTACTTTGCTTACCACAGGAGCAAAACAAGTCTGGGCAGGCCAGAGTCCTTAGACTCAATGGCTCCATGTTCTTTGTCCTCTTTCCCACGGTTGCTTCTCTCTGAAACAGAAGGAGAGAGAGCAGAAAAAAATGCATGGGCAAGCCAGAACATAGATAAGCCTATTTTGGGCTATCAGACCTACCATGACAGTTGCTTACACCCCTGCAACAGAAATTGATCTATACTAAGTAAATCGTTTTGGATTTATAATCTATTGTTGACTTTGATTTAGATCAACAAATACGAAGGAGGAACAATTGAATGTATTGCTTGCTAACTGCACTCGAGATGTACATGTTCTATTACATCTCATTCTGTTATTTTCGTTCTTTGCTTAACAAATATAATAAACATGCCCACCTTAAATACATTACTGCAGGATGCTAATATACTGAGGATATTAAATATAATAGTTGTCCTGGAGAAGTAGTCCAACAGAGCAAATAAAAAATACATAAATAAGTTGATATGATTTGATGTGATTAGTCTGTCTTAAATTTCTAGGGAAAACAATTATCACTCTAATTTCTTTCTCGGATGTCCTAAAGAGCAAGATAGAGGAACAAAGGATGATCACCAGAGCCACAGACCAGTTACTGACTTAAACCATCTATAGTAAATTTTGGTCTAGTTTACTTTAAACATTTGGTAGTTTAGCTGTCTACCCTGGAAAAGAGCAGACTGAGAGGGGATCTTCTCAATGCTGATCAGTGTCTGAAGGGTGGAGAGCAAGTGGCTGGGGCTAGGCTTTTTTAAGTGGTGTCTAGTGATATGACAAAGTGACAACTGACACAAGCCAGAACACAGAAGGTTCCAGTTGAACCTATGGAAAGAATTCTTCACTTTGAGAGTGCTGGAGACCTGGACCATTCTGCTCAGAGAGGTTGTGGAGTCTCCTTCTCTGGAGACTTTCAAAACCCACCTGGATGTCATCCTGTGCAACCTGCTCTAGGTGAATCTGCTTTAAGTAAGGGGGTTGGATTAGATGACCTCCAAAGGTCACTTCTAACCCCTATCATTCTGTGACCCTGTGATTATGGAATCATGGAATCATGTAAGTTGGAAAACACCAGTGAGATCATGGAGTCCAACTGTTAATCCAGCACTCTCAAGTCCACCACTAAACTGTGTCACTAAGCATGACATCTGCATGTCTTTCAAATACCTTCAGGGATGGTGACTCCACTACTTCTGTGGCAGCCTGTTCCAATGTTTGACAACCCTTTTGGCAATGAAGTTTTTACTAATATCCAACCTGAAGCTTCCCTGGTGCAACATGAGGCCATTTCCTCTTCTGTCTTGTTACCTGAGAGAAGAAACTCACAGTTCATTACAGCCTCAGGTTGTTGTAGACAGTGAGCTTTCTTTTATCCAGATTAAATGGCTCCATTTCCCTCAGTCACTCCTAGCAAGACTTGTGCTCTAGCCCCTTCACCACTTTTGTTGCCATTCTTCTGACACATTTCAGCACTTTGATGATCTTTTTTTGTACTGAGGCACCCAAAATGCAACACAGTATTCAAGGTGTGGCCTCACAGAGGGATAACCACTTCTGTAGCCCTGCTGACCACACTATGTATAATTGAGAGATGCTTTCCTAAGAGAAGTAATAATACTAATAAGTAATATATTTCTGCTTTATAGAGGTATATATTAATTTATCTGACCTTGGTCAAGCTTTTGTTCTCTGTTATTTGTCAGCAGACTTCCTTATTTTCTGAAATAGAGTATTCAAAGCAAGCTTGCTACATCTACTTTTCAGTAAAACAAAACCCCTAAAATCAGTGAGCTTTCCACCACACAAAAATGTTGAATTAATCACTCATCATTATTTTGTGTTCTTTGATAAATGTTTCAACACTGCAGTTTAAATCAGCAGGGTACCTGTTTGACATGATTTTCAGGGAGATTCCAACTGAGCCCTGATCTACTAAAGCCTATACTTTCAATGAGCTCTTATTTTTGTAGTGCAAGTGCACAAAGGTTGAATGAAATGTAAAAATAAGCTATGTGTGAAGGCCTGGTTTTAGTCTTTCATTCTACATGGCCAGGTTGTTTACAAATCTGAGATGTGAACTCTAGAGTAAGAGTGGAAATTCACACTATCCACACTATTTCTGAAAACATCATACAGGTTTATAGCTACTGCTGCTTTTATTTCTTTATGGAAATTTTTCTATGGATTTATTAAGTACAAAAAGACAAACAGGATATTGATGATGCTTTGAGCCTTCAGGGTCTTCACACATCCTTGCAAGACCAGTGAGAGAAATCCTACTTTTTCTTCATTTTTCTGTTATCAATCATAGAATTCATACCAAAAGAGTTTAATCAGAACCTCTTATGTATATACATACATTGGATAGCTCTGAAATTAGCTGCCTTGAAATACAGAGTTGCTGTTTGTCATGTTTGCATTGATGAAAATCATATGAATGGTATTTCCTGAGTTTTCTGGTGGTTTTCCTTGAACTTGACAAGCAAGATGGATTTTTGGGGGCTGTCATTGTGCTCCACTTCCAAAATGCTTGAAAGAGGCCTGTGCTCTAATCTCCATATGAATGTTGGATTTTTGTATTCCAAACACCCACCATCCTAACTGCAATACATCTAAAATATGTTCTATAGCTGTCTGCAGATTTATGCAGAAGTTCACAAATATTCATTTTGAGGGATGATACTCATATTAATCTCAACAACACTTTGCATCTTCTTACCTGTACAGTTGCATTGATAAAAATTATTTCATGGAATCATAGAATCAGTCAGGGTTGGAAGGGACCACAAGGATCATCAAGTTCCAACCCCATTGCCATAGGCAGGGACACCTTACCCTAGATCAGGCTGGCCAGAGCCTCATCCAGTCTGGCCTTAAACACCTCCAGGGATGAGGCCTCAACCACCTCCCTGGGCACCCCATTCCAACCTCTCACCACTCTCATGCTGAACAACTTCCTCCTCACATCCAGCCTGAACCTACCCATCTCCAGCTTTGCTCCATTTCCCCTAGTCCTGTCACTCCCTGATATCCTGAAAAGTCCTTCCCCAGCTTTTTTGTAGGCCCCCTTCAGATACTGAAAGACCACAAGAAGGTCACCTGGAAGGCTCCTCTTCTCCAGACTGAACAGCCCCAACTCTTTCAGTCTGTCCTCATAGGAGAGCTGCTCCAACCCTCTGATCAACCCAGTGGCCCTTCTCTGGACACACTCCAGCACATCCACATCCTTCTTGTAATGGGGGCTCCAGAACTGGATGCAGTACTTCAGGTGTAGTCTCACCAGAGCGGAGTAGTGGGAGAGAATCACCTCCCTCGCCCTGCTGGCCACACTTCTCCTGATGCAGCCCAGGATCCAGTTGGCCCTCCGGGCTGCAAGTGCACACTGCTGACTCACATTGAGCCTCTCACCCACCACCACCTCCAGGTCACTTTCCTCAGGGCTGCTCTCCAGCTGGTCACTGCCCAGCCTGGATTTGTGCTTGGGATTGCCCTCACCTAGCTATGTATCACACTTAACTGCAAAGCAATGTAGATGAGTCCTTATATGAAGCCTCATATCACTTTTAAGTTTACTGCTTGAAAGCTGCACATCAAAGCATTTTGTGCATCATTAGCTTGTTCCTTGCCAGATGACGTGGTACCCACACAAATATTACCATCTGGTAACTTCTGTTTAAAGCAGCTGTAGTCAGAGTATTCCAGAATTTTAATCAGTATTTAGATTTTTAAATGCAAAAGCCAAGATACCTAAGGAGAGCTTCTTAGACTGAGGTCCACACTACGGCATGCTGACCTCCTCCCTGAACTCCATGCACATAAAGGCCATGTTCCAGATATCAGTTCCTAGATGATAATTGACTAACATCTGCAAAGTCATATGGAGTGAAGCAAGAAATAAAGAGAATTGTCCACTAAATTGTGATGGTCTAGAAGTTGCTTAGGCTGTTGAGTTTTAAGGCAAGATGTGACTGAAAGCACAAAAGTACTGTTTTGGTACAATGCCTCTTAACAATCATACGTTGATAAAAACACCTACTTTTAGGTTTGGGTCAGATCCCAATTGAACACTGAAACAACCTTGGCTAAAACAAAATGAATCTGATATAGAGCTCTGCAAATGATAAAATCTAAAAGAACCTGTATAGAATGTAGGGGAGTTTATTTGGTTGGTTTTGGTTTGGTTTGTTGGTTTTTTTGTTGGTTGTGTGGGGTTTTTTTTGCTTTGTTGTTGTTTTGGGGGGTTTGTTTATTTTTTTCATAGGGATTTAATTATAATTTCAAAAGGACACAGTAGTGGAAAGAAACTGATGAAAAACCTGTCAAGAATGGGTCTTCCATTGCTGACAAGTAAGAAGCGTCAAGATTTTACTCTCCTTTTCCTTGTGGTGAGGAGGCCACACCAGAGTTTATATTTTAAGCTACAGGAGTGATTTTGTAGGAATTTCGGTGTGATATAGCAGCAAGTAGTATTACTGCCTTAGCTCTAGATGCTGGACATTATTTCTTTATCAACACAAATATGGATTTTTCTCTGGAGAACTCAGTGTTGGTACTTTGTTTTCCAGTCAGTGGAGTTTTGCCATTGATGCAGCATGTAGTTACTTATGACCTATAGGTTGTAAGTATAGAGAATGACTTTGTGTTGCTGAAAATTATGATTCCTTCTAGGAATGATTGGAGAAGAGAGAACTGGGGCACTTGTTGCTATAGCAGTGGGTAAAATATAGCCTACTATAGATGAATAATACTAGCATGGAGTTTCTATGAAATACAGCAGAATGTAGGTAAGAAATCAGTGGGTACACTTCAAAAAAGCTTAACATGAGAGTTCAAATATCAGTTCTCCATAACCTGATTTTACTAATTCCAAACCAAACAATCTAACAAAAGCCAACCTCAGTACAATATTGGATAACATTTTACTACCCTAAATCTTCAAAACTTGTTCTTCTATGTTGTTGTTTTCCACATCTCCTTCTTATACTGGGCAAAGCTTGTATTCATGTTTGCCAGGTATCCCTTGAAAACTCCAGTTGCAAAGTCTAGGGTGCTTTACTACAAACTGCGGATACTAATGCTGTTTTTAGGGGATGCTCTTTGGGAATGTTTTGTGGTGTGAGCGTTGCTATATGCAGGTATTACAAAAAGTGATAAATGTTTCACTGTGATTTACTCTGCTCTTGTCAGACCCCACCTGGAGTACTGTGTGCAGTTCTAGAGCCCCCAACACAAGAAGGACATCAAACTGTTAGAGCGAGTCTAGAGGAGGGCCACAAAGATGCTCAGAGGGCTGCAGCAGCTCTGCTATGAGGACAGGCTATGAGAGTTGGGGCTGTTCAACCTGGAGAAGGCTTCAAGGAGACCTTATAGTGGCCTTGCACTATCCGAAGGGGACTTACAGGAAGGCTAGGGAGGGACTATTGACAAGATCTTGTAATGACAGGACAAGAGGTAATGGGTTTAAAGTGTCAGAGGGGAGATTCAAAGTAGATGTTAGGCAAGGGTTCTTTGCAGTGAGGGTGGTGAGACACTGGCACAGGTTACCCAGGGAGGTTATGGCTGCTCTCTCCCTGGAGGTGTTCAAGGCCACATTGGATGAGGCCTTGAGCGACCTGTTTTAGTGGGAGGTGTCCCTGCCTATGGCAGGGGGTTGGAACTGGATGATCCTTGAGGTCCCTTCCAACCTAAACCATTCTATGATTCTATGATTCTTGTGTTGTGGAGATTATCCCACCAGAAATCTCCTTCCTTGTTCAGTTATTGTGATGAAGATGTTTTCTATGTTTGTGTCAGCTGAAGGTGCAGGCTTGACATCGGGTTGTCCACAGAATCTAGGACATAGGTGGAGTACTTGCTTCTGCAAAGACTGTATCATTTCAGAGGGAGTTTATATCATTGTTGGTGTCTGCTGCTATTGGAACTGAATATTTTCTGCTATTCATAGCATTCTTCCTGCTTACTTCTGGCAGGTGAGTTGTTGTCCTTTCACCTGGAAATGTGCCACTTCTGGCACTGGATCTCAGTCCTAGGTTTTTGCACAGCTATTGTTGTGAATTGATTCAGATCAGAATACAAGTCCATAGTCAGCCACATTTGTCCAGTATTAAACAGCTCCACACAAGCAGACCAGGAGATTAGTGCAGATAAATATACTGACACATAGTATATATGAGGACATATATTCTCTGCATTCCACTTACTTATGTTCAATGTATATTATTTGTTTGGGATGCTTATCAGTCCAGGCATCAGAGCAGATTTCTGTAAAGCACTTTGTTTTCCCTTTTCTCTGGCTTCACTGAGGCACCCACACTCTTTTATGCATATCTACTGCTGTTCATCAATCAGAAGGCCACAATCAGCTCATCAAGACACTTTGAAATCTTTGTAATGTGCATTTGTTGATGATCTTTTCCCCTTCCAGTATATAATTGCTTAGCCCCTACTTTATCACAGATTTAGTAAGATATTTTTCTCAACCGTTCAAGTGCTTTTGCTAATGTACAATTACAACAATTATATTAAGGAAGGTTATGAGCTGAAAAAAAATGTACAAAGCCTTATTGTGAAATGAGGTATTATTAGCAACGTGAATTACATGAAGCTTGGAACTTGGTTCAGATAAAACAGATTAAAGAAGACAAATTTTTGGAAGACCAGGATATTTTTTTTGAAAATCATAGAAATGATGAAACAATTGGAAGTATCACAACAATGCTGATTTGGAACAGATAGAGTAGAAGAATCAGATTATTTGGTTCTCACACTTGAGTAAATCAAGAGTGATTCCGTCCAAGCAGATATTAATTTTGCCAATAGGAAATCTCAATGTAAATAGGAGGAGAGCTGACCTAGAGGACCTAGAGGCCTTTGAAAGCTCTATGCACAAGTCAAGTCTGACATTTTCTATGTTGAGAAAAGCAAAACAAATATACCTTCTGTTGGTTTATTTTTGTGCCTTCAACAACATGGGAAAGCATGTGGTATGCCAAATGTCATTTCAGTGTGGATTACATATGTGCATATGCACTGCTGGTACACAAATCACAGCACTTTTCAGGACATTCTGCATTCAGGGCATTCAGGGCACTACTCCTCCAGTAGTAGTCACCAAAAAAAGGGAGAGCCTGCAAAACTGTGACATTTCACCAGTACCTGGCTTCTCCCAGCAAAACTCCCAAGAGGCAGAACATAAAGAACAAGCCGTATCTTTCATGAACCGTTTGATATGATTGAGTTTATGTTGCACCAGTAGCAATCTGCCTTGTGCATTAGAAATAGACCATGAGAGTAGGCTGATTTTATCAGGTCTATTTGTGTAACATTTTTATGTCTGTGATTTTAGAGGAGACAGGGACATAAGACTTCCTGAATTATATTAGACTATTGACTGATCAAGTCAGATACCTTGCTTTCTACAGTAGCTGTGACCTAATATTTCATAGCTGCAGATAGCAATTATTCAGATGTGGCTGGCTGAAAGACAGAAAGTAACTCCTATGTGCTCTTATCACAGCTTAAGGATTTAAAAAGCTATCACTGTTCATTGATTGTTGATTAATGTTGTTTTAAGAACATAGCTGCAAATGCTTCCTGAATCTGTATGCTTCTATTATTATAGATATAAAAAAATTAAATAAAGTTCAGCAGAAAAATTCTCTTTCTGTAAAAGCAAACTCATCTATTGCCTTTGAACTGCAGGACAGAAAAGTGTAACTCCTCTTCTTCCCCTCCCTCCCATAAGGAAGATAATGAGATAATAACTGAGTGTAGCTCAAAAATGAGAGAAAGGGAAAATGCAGTCTGCTCTGCAAAGACTACTGATGGAACTATTTCTGGTACTGAATTTTATTCACTTGGAAATCTGGTGGCTTGAACCCTCAGCCACCAGCTATGGATTTAATCGATGTTTGCAGCTGAATGAGTAATTCAATTTGACCTGTCCTCTTCAGCTTGTGAAAACCATCTTCAGGTTTCAGCTCCCTCATGTATTTATCCAGATACTACTTGAATCTGTTCAAAACTGTGCTTGTCTTCCTTCAGGATGATGTTTCAAATCACATGAGCAGACTCTCAGTTCTGCAAAGATTCTGCTTAAACAGAAACACATCAAAAGGGCTGTGCAAGGGAAAACCTGTGAAATTCAGCCCTGATATTTTAGTCTCTGGGTTAAATGGACACATGGATGACATTATAATAATGGTGAAATGAATGGTACAGTTCCCATGGACTTGGAAATGAGAGTGATTTCAGAGTCGATCCCAATTCCTGCAGATGAGAATTTAAAATTCAGACTTGAAAATGCTGTTTTGAAATGTATTTTCCATGTTCAGCTTTATGAAATGTCTCTTGTCATTTTGAAGAAAGAGAATGTAAGGTTGGCTGATGTTGTTGCAGTGTAAATATTTGTATGAATGATTGTTCAAAGTCTTTTCTGTCAATTTTATGCAAAGGCTTTTGGTCAGGATGGTTGAAATATAACTTCCTTATATTAAAGAGGTCAGAGTAAACTCTCTGTTTTGGATGACCTAGAGAAAAACAGTAACAGATGATTAATTTTTGCTTTCTAAAACCATCATCTGACTAGTTCACTACAATAGGAGCTTGGTGGAAAATGCAGTGCCTTAGTGATGAGGATGCTAATTTGTTTGCAAGTTTAGGCTATCTTTGCTGGAGCAGCTGTTCTGTCTGTAGCATTCCTGTCTCTGAACTAAATGACCATCCTACATTTCGTGGACTTGTTATTTTGGACTTACTTTTTTGGGTTCTGTTAGACATTCGCTGCATTATGAGTTACAGTTAATGTACCTCATGTCTTTCAATCTCCATTAGACATCAGTAAAAGCCAAGAAGCAATATTCAATAGAGCCTATTTCTAAAAGCTTAGTGATTTTGGTTTTTTAGTTTCTATGTAACTTCCATCTAGATCCTCCTCCTCCCTTTTTTTTTTCAGTGAACACATTTAGCCACTAACATCAAGAAAACAAAATTATATGTTTTTAAAACAATCAAAGTATGACAGTAAATGGTGTTATGATGAAATAGGCGTAAAGTGGCTATATTGTGGGCAGAACATTGGTGTTCTTAATTATTCATGTTCATGCTTTTAGGTGCTTGGATTTTTAATGTGATGTAATAGGTACCGTTTTATCTCATTGTTACATTTAGGGCCTTCAAGTGATTGTAGGAATATGTGTAATGATTTGATTTTCTGGTTCGATAATCTGGCGATATTTGGATGAAATGCAAAAACAAATCACATGCTGGTGAGGAGGGTCAGGTAGATGTAATTTCTACATCAGAGGGAAGGTGTAGGTCAAAAGAAATTGGAGAGCAGGTTGTTGTTTTTTCCTGCTTGTTTTGTGGCAGAACTGCTGCAAAGCTTCCCAGCAATGTGGGAAATACATTTTTAAGTTGCAAAAGTTAGTGGTTGAAAGGAATTGAGCTTACTACTTGCACCCTGATAATAGATGTTGGCAAGAAAATCAGAGTTTGATTACTTTCATTGCCCTCTTGACATATTCCCCAGTGTTCCTTGGGACAGTTGCAGCCAACTTGGATTATAGAGGCTTTGAGTTAAACAAAGGGCAGAAAGACTTCTGCAGTTTCCCTGTCCTGCCTTCAGCTTGCTTTTTCCAAATAATTGCAGTTCATGCAGTAGAGACTGAGTCCTCCTCATATTTTTATCCTTGCCTGTATGTCTTCTGTACTATCCAGTCTGATTATTGCTGACTTTGAAATGTTTATGTAGCACAGGAGTAGAGGGCACCTCCATATCCCTAGAAAATCTTTTCTTCACAGGAGGAACCAGGAACAGGATTTAGTTTTGGTATGACTGGTGAATTGGGAAAAAAAAATGACTTCTTTCTCAAACATACCAGTCAGCAACATCACCATGTCTCATTGCAGAAGGAAATACATGCTTTCAAAATCTTATTTCTAGAAATCAAGTATCTGTAGTTGTCTCTAAATCCATGAAAGAACAACACAGCCCACAGGAACTTTGAAGTACCTTGTCCTTTTGATTAGTTTGGGTACGTATTCAAGCAGATTCATCTTTCAGCAGTAGTTTTCTATACTTTGTATGGAAATGACTGAAAATATTTCTGGTTAGTATTTTTTGCCTTCTGGGCAAAGATTATACTACATTTTGGATTATAATCTGAAAATATCTAATGCTCTCTGTTTTAGTGCAATATAGAACATTTGATTTTCATGGATACTGAGTGCTATTATGGATTTAGCAGCTCAGTTATTATTTATCTTTCAGATCATTAAATTTGACGTAAGTACTCTATGGGAAATAGAAATAATTTCGTTCTTCATGGTTATCAAATCATTAGAAAGGCAGAGGTACATCTGTAATGGCTTTCCATTAATACAATCATTATATTTAATAATAATCAACTTGCAGGCTTGGATTTTCTCATAGCTGTTATTGAGGGAGCCCACTAGTCTTGATCTTTCCAAATGATTATGGAGCTTTTGCCTTCCTTCAGATGAAGGTAATTGGAGCTGTTCACAGCACCCCACACCACCTGGAATGCACTGTCCAGGAGCACTGAAAGTTAAATATGACTGTCAGACTAGCTCTTGGTTCCAATCATTAATATTTTGAGTTTTACTGGGTAAGATTTCTTGCCTCTGTGTGACACTAATGTAGATTTGATCCTCATTGCATAAATGCTGAGTGGGTGGTGGGGATGTGAACAACTTATAAAGCCAGTCTTGCTTCACAGATACTACCCGAATGGCAGTTAGACTCATCAAAATGGCTCATAATCATTTCCTAATGTTACTTTCCCATCATGAAGCAATGAAGCTTAATCTAATGTGAACACCATTTGCAAGATGTTTGTGTGTCTGGTGTCACCTATTTTAGATATAAATATTTAAATATTAACTTACAGAATCATAGAATCAACCAGGTTGGAAAGACACCTCCAAGATCATGCAGTACAACCTAGCACCCAGCCCTAGCCAGTCAACTAGACCGTGGCACTAAGTGCTTCAGCCAGGCTTTTCTTGGACACCTCCAGGGATGGCAACTCCACCACCTTCCTGGGCAGCCCATTCCAATGCCAGTCACTCTCTCTGCCAACAACTTCCTCCTAACATCCAGCCTATACCTCCCCTGGCACAACTTGAGATGGTGTCCTTTTGTTCTGTTACTGGTTGCCTAGAAGAAGAGACCAACCCCCACTTGCCTACAACCTCCCTTCAGGTAGTTGTAGACAGCAATGAGGTCACCCCTGAGCCTCCTCCAGGCTGCACACCCCCAGCACCCTCAGCCTCTCCTCACAGGGCTGTACTCCAGGCCTCTCACCAGCCTCATTGCCCTTCTCTGGACACGTTCCAGTATCTCAACATCTCTCTTGAATTGATGAGTCCAGAACTGGCCACAGTACTCAAGGTGTGGCCTGACCAGTGCTGAATACAGGCAAAGAGTAACCTCCCTTGTCCCACTGGCCACACTGTTCCTGATCCAGCCAGGATGCTGGCTCATGTTCAGCTACTGTCTACCAGCACCCCCAGGTCTCTTTCTGCCTGGCTGTTCTCCAGACACTTTATCCTCATCCTGTAGCGCTGCTTGGGGTTGTTGTGGCCAAAGTGTTGAACCCTGCACTTGGCCTTGTTACATCTCATCCTATTGGCCTCTGCCCACCCATCCAGCCTGTCAAGGTCCCTCTGCAGGGCTCTCCTACCCTCCAACAGATCCACACCTGCTCCTAGCTTGGTGTCGTCTGCACACTTAATGATGCTGGACTCAATCCCCTGGTCCAGATCATCAATAAAGATATTGAAGAAGACTGGGCCCAGCACTGATCCCTGGGGAATACCACTAGTGACAGCTGCCAACTGGATGTGATGCTATTCACCATCACTGTCTAGGCTAGACTCTCCAGCCAGTTCTTGACCCATTTCAGAGTGAATCTGTCCAAGCCACGATCTGCCAGCTTTGCCAGGAGCTTGTTGTGGCAGACAGTGTCAAAGCTTATGGGATATTGTTTTTCTATCATGCAGCACTGTGTTTTTCTAAGACACAGCAGCTATCTGTCTGCCTCAAGTATACAAAAGCACCCATATTTTCTAAAACTCAAGTGTGCTCTTCTATAATTGAAAAAAAAAAAACCTAGTCATTTTCTGAAAAGTGACAGTAAATAACTCAATGTTCATGCTAGAGGTATTGAGTTATGCTGTCTCTTTCCAGTCATAGTCTCACAGCCTTCAAATTAATCCTGTCTCTACAGACCTGTTGGGCACAGTGAGTTACTGCAGATCTAGCTGCAGACGGCATCCATCTGATTCTGTTCATCCAGGAGGAACAGAACACAGCTCTTAAAATTTGTTCTTGTCTGGACTGAAGTTGGCAATTTTCAGGCATGTATGAAGAGATCAGCTGCTTAAGGAAAGGCTGTTTCTGTGTTCTTTGGAGGAGGATGATCTTATAAGAAAAAACAAATGCACTAAACAGCTGAAAGCTGCAGTGTCAGACTAAAACAGGATAGAATGGGATTGTTGATGTCCCAGATTTCTCCCTTTTCATGATCCATTCTCTCCTCCAAATTGGCAGCTGTTTCCATGAACACTAATTCCTTCCCCTAACTGTTGGCAAAGAGACCATTTCTAAGACTGTTGCAATATAATTTGAGAGTGCTCTTCTTAGAAACACAAGTTGTTGTCATACTCTGTCCTTTCCCCTAAAACCCAGATACATTTGTATGCCACACTGTTCCCTGTAAAATGGCCATGATTGTTCAGTTTTCCTTCCCAGACATTTTATGGCCACAGCATAAACATTATTTTAACACCAACTTTGTGGGTGCAAATATACTTACCTGACAGCTAACTTAGATTTTACATGGGGAGTCTTATTCTTGGGTGAAACTCTGACTTAGCAGGGTAAGCCTCTGTTAAAACTGAAACTATGTTAATTGCATAGTATACCTCATTACCTTAGGCTTTAATTTTCTCTGAGTCATGTTGCTTGCTTTTTTCCTCATATAATGAAACTGTACTTTCCTTTGTTTTTTTCCACTTAATTTTGAAGTAACAGTAAAACGTTTTGTTGATTGTTTTGGCTTTTTCTTTTTTTTTTTTTCATCATTGCTTTTAAAGTTCATTTTCTTTCTTAGCCTTTCTGACTCCATTATGGCATTCTTGTGCTATTTCATCATTTTCATCCTTAGTCCTGTAGTCTTTTCAAATTTTATATGATTCTTCAACTAAAATATTAGTGAAGAGAAATTTTATTAGGAATCTCTACCAGTTACTTAATTTCTTTTGTAACTTTTGTAACAGAGACTTAGTCCTGGCTATTCTTCTACATAAAAACCAGTCATATAAGTACCTAAATTGATTTTGATCTTGTAAATTCTTGTTGCATTGAATGAAAAGGATTTTCTCTTCAGTTTTGAGTTAATCAACTTTTACTTTCGCTGCAGCCGAGATAGTGTCAGTGTACTATGATATTCCAAGAGTGCAACAATACTTTTCAGTATTATCATAGAATCACAGAATCAACCAGGTTGGAAGACACCTCCAAGATCAGCCAGTCCAACCTGTCACCCAGCCCTAGCCAATCAACCAGACCATGGCACTAAGTGCCCCATCCAGTCTTTCTTTCTTGAACGCCTCCAAGGACTGTGACTCCACCACCTCCCTGGGCAGTCCATTCCAATGCTAATCACTCTCTCTGTCAAGAACTTCCTCCTAACATCCAGCCTCTCCTGGCACAACTTGAGACTGTCTCCCCTTGTTCTGTTGCTGGTTACCTGGGAGAGGAGACCGACTCTGACCTGGCTACAACCTCCCTTCAGGTAGTTGAAGACAGCAATGAGGTCACCCTGAGCTTCCTCTTTGCCAGGCAACACAACCCCAGCTCCCTCAGCCTCTCCTCATAGGTGTCTATGCCTTTAAAGAAAGATTTTGCTTCTAAAATCTACAATTAAATTTCTGTTTCACATTTTCAGATGAAAATAAAATTATCAGCTCAAATAGTTTATTTGTATGGGAAATCAGTGGTGCCACTAAAAGGTTAAGCCTGTGATGATGTTGAAGGTATCTATATTCAAAACCTTATCTTCCAGCATTATATCAGTAGATCAGCATTTTGTAGGCATTGTATGAGTTTTCTGTAATCAATGTGTAATTCAATTGAAGTATAGAGCAAGAGTAGTTTTATCCTTAATTCTTCAAGTTCTGTCACAGTTAAGATACCTTATTTTGCCCAAGTACCTTATCTGTAGAACAGAACAGCCTCAATACTACCCCAGTAAAATTATATGAGACTGAATAGAGAGGAATTACAGGACCTGTAAAGAACACAGAGCACTGGTTAGATAGGCTTTGTAAGTCTTTGAAAGAAGGTGAATTTGTAGTGAGAAAAATGGCTGATATTTCTAACTGTAAAGAGTTGTATGTGCAATTCCTCAGGAAGGTGTGCTAGGTGCAGTGCTGTTTAACATCTTTGTAAGCAACATGGGCAGTGGGCATGGAGTGCACCTTCGGCAAGTTTGCCAGTGGTGTGGTGGAAGGGAAGTGATGCCATCCAGAGAATCTTGGGCCGGTGACAACTGCATGAGGTTCAATAAGTCAAAGTGCAAATCCAGGCTGGGTGCAGAGTGGGTAGAGAGTAGCTCTGAAGAAAGAGACTTGGGTCTATTGGTTGATGAGAAGCTCAACATGAGTCAGCAGTGTGTTTGTGCAGCCCAGAAGGCAAATTGCATCCTAGGCTGCATAAAGAGGAGTGTGGCCAGCAGGGCAAGAGAGAGGATTCTGCCCCTTTACTCTTGTGAGACCCCACCTTGAATACTGCATTGTGTTCTTGTGTCCTCATCATAAGAAGGGCATGGAGCAATTCCAGAGGAGGACCACAAAGACGATCCAAGGGCTGCAACACCTCTGCTATGAGGATAGGCTGGGGGAGCTGGGGTTGTTCAGTCTAGAGAAGAGAAGACTCCAGAGGCACCTTTAGCTGCCTTCCTATGCCTAAAGGGAGCCTATGGGAAGGCTGGAGAGGAACTTTTCATAAAGGTGTCTAGAGGTAGAACAAGAGGGAATGTTTTTAAGCTGAGAGTAGGTTTAGACTGGATTTTAGGTAGGAGTTCTTCAGTACAAGCCTGTAACAGATTGTCTAGGGAGGCTGTGGATGCATCGTCCAGGGATGTTTAAGACCAGGCTGGCTGAGGCCTCGAGCACCTGAATCTAGTTGAGAGGCATATGGCAGGGAGGTTGGAGTAGATGTCTCTAAGGTCCCTTCCAACCTAAGCCATTCTATGATTATATGATTCCATGAATTCTCCAAAGTGCCGTTTTGCCATTGATTTCAAAAGGAATGGAATTGATCTGACAAAATATCATAAGCAATGTACTTGGAATACTTTGTTAATGACATAAACTTAACACCTTTTTAGTTTCTTTAGCCTTCTAAATGGCACATCTGGTATGAATATATAAAAGTTTATACTTTGAGGAAAGCTACATCTCCACAAAGTAAGAGAGTTGATGCTGTTGTCTCAATAAGGGAAACATTTGATGCTCAAATAAAAGTAGCCACACATTCAGTCAGAAATTGCACTACTGTTTTATTTACCCTAGCTCTTCTGGGTCTTGCTGGCTGAAATGCCAGATAGAAGACAAGAGGTAAGAGCTTACTAAAAGATGAATCACTGTAAGACAGTGTATGTGCACTCCTCACTCTGTGTCAGGACAAAGTCAGGCAGTTTATTTAAAATTTACTCTAGCAGTTCCTGGAATTTGTGTGCCTGACTCTGCCATGCACTTGGGGTTCCAAGCCCAGAGGAGCTTGCAGGTCGCATGGACAATCACTTCCTGCCCTTAGAGTGCCTTTGTCCTTGTGCACTGGCTTTGAACCTGAGCTATTTTTGGGGCTGGTCTATTTTCTCAGATAGTGGGACTTGAGGCCAGTTACTCCATATGAGGAAATGGATGTCTTTAGCCTAGCATTTATAGTAACTGCCCATCCTAATTGCCTTGTGATGTGAAAAGAGACAAGCAAGTGTTTCCTGCTTCTCTGTTTTGGTAGCTTTCCGTGGCTTAGGTGTGAGGCAGGCCTCTGAACTTTATTGGACTTTGTAAACAGGAAAGTCTTTTATAACCTTTTTCAGAGGAGTGCAATTTGAGCAGCTTATTCCATCTGTTACAAAATGTCAACAGGTTTATGCCTGATGATAGAAGACCAAAAAGCCATTTGAAACTTCAAATGTTTCTTGTGTTGCCTTCTATTAGATAGAATAGCACAGTAAAACCTTCTCTGATACGTTAGGAAAAATGCTTCTGAGCCCTGTTCCAAGGTCGGGCATCTATTGCTGCTGTACACAAAAGCACAGATGAGAGGTGTGGAACACAGCCCTATGAGAGCCTTAGGGAGCTGGGGCTGTTTAGCCTGGAGAAGAAGAGGCTCAGGGGTGACCTCATTGCTGTCTACAACTATCTGAAGGGAGGTTGTAGCCAGGTTGCAGTCTCCTCTCCCAGGCAACCAGCAACAGAACAAGGGGACACAGTCTCAAGTTCTGCTGGGGGAGGTCTAGGCTGGATATTAGGAGGAAGTTCTTGCCAGAGAGAGTGATTGGCATTGGAATGGGTTGCCAAGGGAGGTGGTGGAGTCGCCATCCCTAGAGGTGTTCAACAAAAGCCTGGATGAGGCACTTAGTGCCATGGTCTAGTTGATTGTCTAGGGCTGGGTGCTAGGTTTGACTGGATGATCTTGGAGGTCTCTTCCAGCCTGGTTGATTCTATGATTCTATGCATATGCACTGCATGTGAGTGAGGAGTGTTGTGTTTGTGGTACAGCAGTCAGGACTGATTGTATTTTCATGTCCTAAAATTCCATCATGAAGAGAAACTTGGAAGTGATTCAGGGATTTTTTGATACAAAAGGTGAAGCAATTTCAAGGGTTAAGAGTTTTCTTGAACTCTATCAAAATTCATGCTTTTGGGAGAATATATTCACAACTGTAAATTGTTACACACAGGAAAAAGCCTAGAGATAAATGGACAAGATACGGGCAAAGTATTTTATAAAGCAGATAAATTTATGGAATTAGTTGTATTTTTTTAAAAGTAAAATTGCCCTATCTGACACTAAGATCATCTGATACAAATGTATTCTACAGGACAGACTAAAGAGATCCTTAAAAAAACACTTTTGGGGACAGACTTGGAGAGAAAAGGTAGGAAAAACAACGGAAGGATATAGTAAGGACAAAGTGGAAATTAATGTGAGACCTACTGGCTGTAATATTTTTCCAGTTTCTAGAAAATTCAGGTGACTAGAGTTGAACATTGTGAGAGGTGTTATCAGGCTTATGGCTGCGTAATCTTGGTCTACAAAGGAGATTTACATTATTTTAGCAAAGAAAAGATCATTTGATCTGCTCTACTTCTCAGGGGACAAGCCTGCAGAGTTCCCATTTCCCTAAGAATTCCAGGAAAACCTGTTAATTAGTCAGTGATTCATAGAGCTTGACTCTTCCCCACTATGGATTTATGCTCAAAGATCTTCATTAACTGACTCATATTAAGTGAATTCATTTCACACATTTCTAGTTATTGTCAGCACTCAAGTGCAGGCACACTAGATTTACAGAGTTGTGGCAATTGCTCACAGGAGTTACACGACTTACAGAAATGGGAAATGAGAATAGGCAATTTGTGTGCTTGTGTAATAACTAAATCATCAAAAGTGGGCTAAATAAAGAGTATTGATCATCTGCAAGTATTGTCATAGACATGCACACCAGGAAAATATTTTTTGTCTATAAAAAAACCCTACCAAGCAATCAAAATAGAATTACAGCAGAAACACATGCTATGTGAAAAATCTCTCTTGATAATTTATGCTTTCAGATCACAGTGTCAGTCTTGCCTTGACCATGGTCGATGCTTCTTTTAGTTCTAAGAGTTCATGTTTTTGAAATGTAATTCCTGGGGCTTGGTTTTCTGTGAGATTGACTTCTGTTGGTTCTGAGGTGGGAGCATTTACATGTTTGTTTTCACAGAGAAATAGAAAGCTGGATCAAAAAATTGGTGTCACTTCAAGTTAAATGGGAATAGAGAAGTACTGTTTATCAGAAGCAGTTGCTTACAGAGTAGCTGGGACCCTGTACTTAAAATGCACAAAAATAAAAGTATTCTCTATTTTAAAGAAATCATTGCACTAGTGATTTATTAACAAATTATGTATAAGCTACATCTTGCTATAAGGCAGATTTTCCTTTAATTTGCATCTACATCTTCATTATAGCTGTCAGGCTCTTGGTGAGTGGAAGTTTTACAGTTAATAAAAAAAATACTACTCTGATTTTATATTATTTGATCTTTGTCAACTACAGCTCCTATTTCCAGCTCTTCACTGCAAACCAAAGACCAAGAAATTGAAGGAAATATGTCATTTTGCCTGACTTCATATGTTAGGGCTTTAAGCAAATATTGGCTAGAGTTCCTGGTGGAAGGCTGTGAAATTGAGGCGTGCGTGTGCTAGTTTGAGGCAAACTGGAATATTTTAGTGAGAAAAAGGTTATAGCCCGTGAAAAGGAAGCAGTGTTGATGTCTACTTCACTCATAAGCTTGCTGAGATGTATAAAAACAAGAACAGAAAGCACAGATAAAACAGTGGGAGACAGTGTCAGTGTCTTTCTCTGTTACAGTTGGTACCCTGGGCTTCTTCTGTGTAACTAATCCTTCTGCTTTCTAAACTCCCTTGCCAATCCTCCAACCTCACCTTGCACATAAACTATACTCTGGGATAAGGTAGAAGGGTGGAAAGAAGATGGATTGGGAGCCCCTCCTGGAGACTTTGATTTCTGGGAGGGCTGTTGTGTTTCTGTATCACTTTTAACTTGTATATTTCTGTGTATAGCTGTAAATACTGTAAACACCTGCTTGTATATTGTGCTAATCTGTAAGTATAAATCTTCATTCCTTAATTTCCAGCTGGCTGAGTCTAGTCTGGGTGATTTCATAAGAGTGGGGAGGTGGGGAACTCCCAAACCATCACAGTGTGGAACTGTTGAAGTATCTATCAGAGGGACTTGCTTATGGCACATCTTCACATTGAGAGGTTCTAGGAAAACCTTAAGATATGCGATCATATGACTGTCTGTGAGCAGTATAATGGTTTTAATGTCTCCCAGAGTCTGGGCCCAGATTACCAGCCTGTCTGGTCATAAATTATAAACCTGTGAAATTAATGAGAAATAGATACTTTTTAATTTAATAAGAGTGGGAATTGGTTCTTTGTTACACAGTCTCTGGAAAGCTTTTTCCCTGTCTAGATAAGTTCATCTATTGGCCATAAAAGAATTAAGATTATAAATGGGGGATTGCAAATCAAGCATGCACAAGTGTTTGGCTACAAGTTAAAGTCTCAAGGGTGAAGGCAGATTTTCTTTTGTTTGTGGATACATATATTTACAAATTGATTAAGAAGGACATCAAACTGTTGGAGCGAGTCCAGAGGAGGCTGCGAAGATGCTCAGAGGGCTGCATCAGCTCTGCTATGAGGACAGGCTACAAGAGTTGGGGCTCTGCAGCCTGGAGAAAAGAAGGCTTCGAGGAGACCTTATAGTGGCCTTCCAGTATCTGAAAGAGGCCTACAGGAAGGCTGGGGAGGTACTATTGACAAAGTCTTGTAATGACAGGATGAGGAGAAATAAGTTTAAACTGGAAGAGGGGAGATTTAAACTAGATGTTAGGAAGAAGTTCATTACAGTGAGGGTGGTGAGACACTGGCAGAGGTTGCCCGGAGAGGTTGTGGATGCTCTCTCCTTGAAGATGTTCAAAGCTAGGTTAGATGAGGCCTTGAGTGACCTGTTCTAGTGGGAGGTGTCCCTGCCTATGGTGGGTGACTGGAACTGGATGATCTTTGAGGTCTCTTTCAACCTAAACCATTCTATGATTCTATGATTACAGAATTTTTAAAAAAAGAAGCATAGTTGGACTGGATGATCTTGGAGGTCTCTTCCAACCTGGTTGATTCTGTGATTCTATGATAGTTACATTTGCTCTTTTAACTCCTCACCATATCTTCATATACCTTAAATGGCGTACCAGAAATTTTAGAACAAGGTTACGACTGTCATATTGCTGCATTACTTAAAAGAGTTTTCTTACTCTACTTTGTTACATTTCTCTTGTGACAACTACATTTTCTGAAATATGACTAACAGATGAGTTCCTCTGTGTAAGATTCCTATGAAATACGATTTTCTAGAATATGGAAAACTTTGCCTTAGAATCTTTTTAGGGAATGGAATAAAAATATAAAGAGTGTGCCTCAAATTGCTGACGTCTGAACTTGGTAAATCTGTGCCAAGTACAGATTTAGTTCCCTACCTGCCAACTGCAGGTAGGGAACTAAATAAATCCAGCTTCTTTTTCAAAATTTATAATTGGGATAATCATAGTCCTGCAAGCCATAGAGGGGGAAGAGTAGATGGAGGAGCCATGAAGAATTACATTTCTTAAAATGTTACAGAAAGTAAAATTAAACTCTAAAGATTATGTTATTCCCATCTCTTTTCCCCTAATTGATAACTATTGATACAGTTGAACAGAGATGTTTAAAAGCCCATTTTGTGACTGCTATTGTATAAACTCCTGAATGAAAAAAGTAAATTGGAGCAATGTAAGTCTTCCACCTTTAAATAACAGAACAAATTTTATACTCTGTGGCACACCTGACTCTCTAAAACATACTGGGGATCTTTCAGTGGCATTTAGACTGCATGCTGCATGTGCATGTTTCAGGTGAATGATGCTTAAGGAAGAGTTAATGAGAACACTTATTTTTTACATCTATTCATTTGTAGTAAAGAAGCTTCAGCCTTTTAAAAACTCCTGGAATATTTGAGATATAATTACACAACCTTTTAGGAGACTTTGGTTAAGAGTCTATATAATATATAATGAGATATAATTACACAAGCTTTAAGAGACTTTTGGTTTGTCTCAGATTTCTAAGTGCTTCCTAACCTGTTCAGTCAGCAGTGCTTTGTAAAGTCCCATGAAAATGTAAAACATGACAGAAATGCCACTTGCCACAATTAGTAACTTACTAGTTTATTCCTGTGTGTACATTGTGTGTTTTGAACAGGAAATACACAGAAAGAACCTAAGTGTACTTCAGAAGAGAGTATGTTATGACAAAATGACTTGTTCAGAAGACTCCTGAAAGACAGCAGCAAGGGAAATGCTTTATCTGAGAACAAAAGCATGGTGACTTCTGAATATTACATCACCAAATGAGGAACCCACAAGCAAGACATAATTTTTACTGTAAGTACCACTGCTTTAGACAAATACTTTATTTAGCTTAACCTTTACAGTTTTTAGTGAGTTCCCAGAACTTGAAACGGTGGAGCAGAACGTAGAATTAGATTAAGTGATTCATAGTTATTTCAGTAAAAAAATGTCTTATGACATACCTGTCTATAATAAAGTGTCATTTTAGTTAATGACTTTTCTTTTGAAATGTTGGTTTTGTAGTAAGATCTGCTTAGATGCAATACTTGTGCATTCATTGAAGGTT
Source organism: Tricholaema leucomelas (assembly GCA_013400475.1). Classification (NCBI taxonomy): domain Eukaryota; kingdom Metazoa; phylum Chordata; class Aves; order Piciformes; family Lybiidae; genus Tricholaema lacrymosa; species Tricholaema leucomelas. The sequence continues at coordinate 177,147 of WAAF01014281.1, read as the reverse complement.
TCTTGTATCTGAATGGTAGAACTTGGGCAAATTGCATCAGTTACCCCATGTACTATTCCTGAGAATCCTTACTGGGGAATTTGAGGGTATCCTTAAGTTTGTTCTGATCACAGATATCACTTAAATACATAAAGGTGTACTTATTTACATAAAATATTGTGATGATTAATTTGGAGCTTGGAGATTAAGAAACTGTTGAGTAGATTTATCATTACCCCAAAACCCCACTTAAAACAGGCTTTCATTTGCACATGTTGATATGAGTAGCCCCTATTGCAGCCAGATATTGGAGGTCCTTGTGATTTTATTTGGGAATTGTCAACAGGTGTGCAAGTTCTGACAGTTTTTTTCAGGCACTGAGGAAAATCCTGCCCAAAATTTAATAAAGAAGAAATTGACTTTGTAGTCCTTGGGTTGTATGATAGAGGAAAATCTGTTTGCAGACATCTATCAGTCTAAGGACTTCCACTGTGGCTTTCTGAATTCAAGATGAATCTTCTGAGCTAACACAAAAGCAGCTGTTCTGGTTTTAGTTGATTTCCTTTGCTTTTGTATTGGTTCTGGGTTCTTGTTATTGGTGGGTGTTTTGGTGGTTGTTGTTGTTGCTTGTGTGTTTTTTGGGGGACGACTTTGTTGTTTAATTTGTTTTTGTTGAGTTTTCTCCCCTCAAAAAGCCCAGTTTAGAAAATGTCTGTTTCTTTCCAATGTGATGCATGGGTGTTTTTCTCCTCTTGATTGTTTGTAGTCCTCACTGAGCATAATGGTACACATAATCTTGAGTAATTGTGTTGGATGGCAGATAAACAACTTATCACTGTAATAGAACCTTTAATGCCATGCAACAGAACTTTGATGCAGTTCTGTTGTTTTTAGAGTTATGTCTCCTTTGGATCACTATCTACTGTCCAACATTTCTGAAGGTGAACTGGAATTTATCTTCCTTTCAAATGCCTAATTATGCTGAGATTATACTTTCCAAAATACTTACCTCTTTTTTATTGAAGGACACTTTGCCTCAAAGTAATTCAATCCTCTATCATATACTCCTTTAAGGTGTATACTATGGATGTGGAAGTTCAGGCTGGAATTACTGATTTAAAAGCTGAGGTTATGGTTATTTCTCCTTATTTTACTTTATTCTCTTCTCTGCTCCCTTGGAGAGTCAGTGAGTACATACTTCTCTCTAGAAGTAGTTTAACACTGCTCTTTGCAGCAATGTCAGAAGTGTTAGATAACCTGCCAACCATTAGCATCGCAGATGAAGAATGAGTAGTTTTGAATCTTCAGGAAGTTGATGAACTCAAGCATTTATTCTTAAAATCTGAGAACAAACATCACCACCACCAAACTATTTTCTATCAGTTTTTAATCCTGTGTTTCTAAAAGGTATGGAAAACAGCTGAAGTAAGTTATACTCAGGTACCAACACTGCTGCAGCACCTACTTGAAGCTGTTACACAGCCTGCAGCACCACTACAAACTCATGACAAATGAAGTATACATTTGCAAAATCTAAATGAGACCTCAGGCAGGCAGAATGTAATTACCTCATGAGAATTTAAGTAAGGCCCCAGGACCACTGGGGAGGGAAGCTGTTGCTCACTGTTAGTAGGTGCCAGGCAGGAAACAGTTTTTTGGATTATTTACTACATAGAGTAACCTGCAGTGTAGTCATAATTTAAAATGATAGAGTACTAAAGAGAAAAAATGTACAGTGTCAGTAATTTTCAACCTAATAATGAGGCATGGTGGAATAGAGCCATCATGCTACATTATGTAATCTGCATTTTATAGAATGTGTGAATATAACTTCAGTTGTTTGCTGTTTACTAGGTGAAATCACACCCACTTAGCATTTAAAAACAAAAAGTATTTTTCAGAAGAAAGGAGAAGGAGGTAACAACTCTGCTCTCTTTGATATGGATGTTTTGCACAGGGGCTTGGGTTAGTAGGATGCAATCATTTTCTCTGTCTATCTGTAGCATTTAATATGAAAGGTATTCCAGTACCTGTTGAGGTACTGGAACGTGTCCAGAGAAGAGCAACAAGGGGCCTGGATGAGGGGCCTGGAGCACAGCCCTGTAAGGAGAGGCTGAGGAAGCTGGGGTATTTAAGCTGGAGAAGAGGAGGCTCAAGGCAGACCTCATTGCTGTCTACATCTACCTGAAGGGAGGTTGTAGCTAGGTGGGGTTTGGTCTCTTCCGCCAGGCAACCAGCAACAGAACAAGGGGACACAGTCTCAAGCTGTGCCAGAGGAGGTCTAGGCTGGATGTTAGGAGGAAGTTGTTGGCAGAGAGAGTGATTGGCATTGGAACGGGCTGCCCAGGGAGGTGGTGGAGTCACTGTCTCTGGAGGTGTTCAAGAAGAGACTGGATAGAGCACTCAGTGCCGTGGTCTAGTTGATTGTCTAGGGCTGTGTGCTAAGTTGGCCTGGCTGATCTTAGAGGTCTCTTCCAACCTGGTTGATTCTGTGATTCTGTGGAACAATATAATACATACAGATAAATCATCTAGAAAGCAACTTAAGGAAGCTCATAACCTCATTTTTTCTGCCTACCTGACAAAAATGTAAGTCTCTGTGTATAAAATCAGTGGGATTCTACAAAGGCATAGCAATCTATTCAGAATGGATTGACAGCTAGAGGAAACCTTGCCAAGTCTATGTTCTCAGCCAAAATACGATGCTTATTCCTGGATTTAATATGGATCAATCCTTGCACCAATGCTGAATAAAATATATCTTCACTTCAGATGTTTGTACTAAAAATGTCATGCATAGATTATTTAGGAGAAAAAGTTTTTTTACTTGTTCTCACCCTCAAAGATTTGGAATAACTTGTTCTGTATCACATTATAAACTAAATGTCTGTTAAACCCAGAACGAATTCTTTCTTAACAGCGACTTGAATGATGGAGAGGTGGTTGCTGAAGTGATCATTTGCAAACTCATTGGGTTGCACAGTTATCACAGAATCTCCAGTTTTATTATCCTTTATGTAACTGAGAAATTCCTGCTGATTTGTTGTTCTGTTTTCATTTCCATCATGTTCCAAACCAGCAATGCGTCACTGTCTAAAAATGTATTGGCAGGTAATAGAGAAAGGCAAGTGAAAGGTTGTATCTGTCGCAAACCGGTAAAACCACATAACTTAAATTTAAATGGAAACCACAGTATCTGATCAGAGACAAACAACTTATGGATTGTAGTAGAATTTGTAAAATAAAGAACAGTGTAATTAAAGATGTCCAGAAATGAAGCACTAAGGCAGAATTCCCACTGACTTGCCTTTAGATGTGCACTGTGTTCTTGTTTGGTTGAGGAAAGGGCATTTCTTTGGATTTTCTCTGCTGTATTTAATGCCTCTTCTATTTCCCCCCACTCTTTATAGACACATGTATACAAAACAAGAACTCCTCAGTGGGAGACATGCCTACATAATGACTTTGTCTTGCTAATATTGCCATTATTCCCTCAAATAGATCTTTCAGCTTTCCCACCTACCATTTGCTTCATATTTGCTCATGAAACAACTTAGTACATTGTGTGCTCTTACGTATACACGGGAAAGATAGTAGAAGGCTAAAGAATGTGCTGACACCATCCTCCGTCTTCTGAGACTCATAATTTTACCTGTAAAGGACTCTTAAGAGGCTGCTGCAGGATCCCTGCAAAGTCTCATTTTGCCCCCAGTCCTTGGTTGACAAGGATAGATTGTGAGATGTTACCACCATACTAGAACTAGCAGGAGAAATGCTGAGACCACACCAGAGGTTGTGCAGGTGACCTCTGTTGCACAGAAGACACAAGCTCAGACCACATGGATGGGGCTGGGCAATAGGTTGGACTGGATGATCTTGGAGGTCCCTTCCGACCTGGTTGATTCTGTGATTCTATATCCACATATATAAATATAGCAGAGCCTTGAACACCTCATAACACATTCAAATGAGAGATGGCATCTGACTGTTGTGCTGCCCAAACTGCTTCTGTGCAACTTCCCTATAGAAAAGGAAGCAGATCAGCAGGGTCCATCTGTAATGTGCACATGTTGCTGTCTGAGACTGGTATACATAGTCTGATCTCTCACACAACCATTTGCTTCCAAAGAAGTCCAGGCAGGCAGAAATTGGACATTGGAGCTGAGTGCAGCAGTTTGAAAATCACAACAAACTTGTATTATACTTTGTTTGTTTGTTTGTTTTAAGTGGTTATATTTTTAAAGGTTATACCTCCAGCATAACCTTGGCATTGCAAAAAACCAAATCAAATATTGAAATGTTATCCACTACCAATTCATGTAGAAAAAAGGTTTCTAAAGTTTTAGTGATGCCCTTTTTTAAGACTGCTGTGGTGCTTCAGATGAGACATTACCTACTTTCAAATATTATTGTAATTATTTTAAAGATGTTTGAAAACCATTGATCAAGAAGAGTACAAAAAAACACAGCTGCAGAAATAATCTGGTCTCTGACTGAAATGGGGAAATGTATAGTGCCTGTTGCTGAGGTATATGCAGAAATAACATGATAAAGTAATCACAGGCATCATACTTTTGCTGTAATACAGAAAACTCACATAAACAATAAACTGTAGGAGACAAAGTAAAACCCTCCTAATGTATGAGTCTTTGCTGCATGGATTTTATGACCTCTGGAGTGCAATTCCTGATTAACAGAGGAATTGCAAGAAAAAGGCAGGGAAGGGTCTTACTAAAGAGCTCTGCTGATGTAGCTCAGCTCTGCCATCAGCAAACACTGAGAGGCAAGACACTCGTGAGATGCTGCATGCCACAGCTTCCCTTGTTCTTTACATGTGCTGCTTGGAGTTTGGTCCATTTTGATTCTGTGGCAAGTATCATCTAATGTCCATAAAGGAATGGCTTTATGAATCTAAGGGAAAAAATGTTCTAGCACAAGTAACATCCTCAGAGAGAAAAAAAACGTTTGTTTTTTTGCCTTGCAAAATATAACGTTTTGGTCATTTATATGCTTACTTCCATTGATCTTATCAAAATACAGACTGTAAGGAGTCTGGGATGCTTGTATTCAAGAATCTACTAGTTTCTGTTAGACTGAAGTTAAGTATCTGGCAGAAGGGAACACCATTGTAAAGTATTCATCCAGACTGCTATTGCATGGCAAAAAGAAGGCACACAGATGAGGAACTAAATTCCATGCAGAAGTTTTCTATGTTATAGAAGCTATTGCTTCCATAGAGAACTGAGCACTTGTGCAAGGAAGACAACATAGAGTCATAGAATCAACCAGGTTGGAAGAGACCTCCAAACTCAGCCAGTCCAACCTATCACCCAGCCCCATCCAATCAACCAGACCATGGCACTAAGCGCCTCACCCAGTCTTTCTTGAACACCTCCAGCGACAGCGACTCCACCACCTCCCTGGGCAGCCCATTCCAATGCCAGTCACTCTCTCTGGCAAGAACTTCCTCCTAACATCCAGCCTATACCTCCCCTGGCACAACTTGAGATGGTGTCCTTTTGTTCTGTTGCTGGTTGCCTGGCAGAAGAGACCAACCCCCACCTGGCTACAACCTCCCTTCAGGTAGTTGTAGATAACAATGAGGCCACCCCTGAGCCTCCTCCAGGCTGCACACCCCCAGCACCCTCAGCCTCTCCTCACAGGGCTGTACTCCAGGCCTCTCACCAGCCTCATTGCCCTTCTCTGGACACGTTCCAGTATCTCAACATCTCTCTTGAATTGAAGAGCCCAGAACTGGCCACAGTACTCAAGATGTGCTAAGTGCATCTTCACAATAGAAACATGCTTAACACAAATGGAAATATATGGAGCAGGTTGGCTTAAAAAGAACAAATTGAAAGCTGGTGGATATAAAATTTCTCTCAGCAGAGAGGTAATGACAGGAAAGAAAAATGTAGCTATATGCAGGAAACACATGGGCTTTGTAACAATATTTAGGATCTCTAGTAAACAATAACAAACACTGCAGAAATCTTGGTTCTAGCTGTGGATGGAGAACAGCTTCTTCACACAAACTCAACTATGTTTAAAGCTATGCAAAGACAAGCCTGAAATGGGACAATAATGGCAGAACTGTGGATGCCTCCAGCCCTATGACTTGAGATTGTGCTGTAAGGCAGCCTATATGACAGATCTCTAGACAGAAAAATAGAATCATAGAATCAGTCAGAGTTGGAAGGGACCACAAGGATCATCTAGTTCCAACCCCCCTGCCATGGGCAGGGACACCCTATGCTAGATCAGGCTGGCCAGAGCCTTATCCAGCCTAGCTTTAAACACCTCCAGGGATGGGGCCTCAACCACCTCCCTGGGCAACCCATTCCAGGCTCTCACCACTCTCCTGGTGAAGAACTTCCTCCTCACATCCAGTCTGAACCTACTCATCTCCAGCTTCACTCCATTCCCCCTAGTCCTGTCACTCCCTATGAAATCATCAGCTCTGAAGCAGATGGCACAGATTGGTAGTCTGAAGAGTTATGAACAGGGGCAAGTCTGTTGTCTTCTGCACTGAATTCCCAACTGTCCAGATAGGTAGGCATTTGTCTGGAAACCTTTGTTGGCTTCTCCAAAATGTATTCACTGATCCATTGATCACTGTGCTCTTTTCATTTTAAACTAGCATTAAAATGTGCATCAGATCTTCGCTTCCCATAACTTATGGGAGCTGAGTTTATCAACACTGCATAGTGCCCTACCATGCATGGCTTTTGTTCATGGGTATAATTATACCCTTTTCTAGCTATGGATGTCCATTTGCATTGCTAGAGTTAGTACATAGTTATGGAGGTTTACAATACTCATGAAAGAGTAATGCTTCATCCAGGCTGGTGGCAGATAGTACTAAACAATAAGTGCACATCTGATAAAACAGGGACAAGGCTGTGCTTGTATTCTTCATCAGAATGAATTAGAGATGGTGAGAAATGTTTTTGAGGTAAAATGTCTTTGGTGACAGAAGCTAACATTTCAAGCTAAAAACCTTTCCCAGAGGAAAGCACCAGTCTAACTGAAATTTCCCTGCAGTTCATCTCCACTAAGGACACAATAATGCAAATACTTGATATTGCCAAGCTTGTTAAGCTGCTGGTTTGAGCAGATTAATATTGTCTCTTGACTCTTCCGTGTTCCACGCAAGGGTCTTAAGATGCTAACCAGCAGTTTAGTAGCTTTTGTGGCATATGTGGTGGTCTTTTATTTATTTGTTTATTTTTTAAAAGGCAACAAACCTTTGGAAAAAAAAAGAAAAAAGAAAAAGATTTCCACTCTGACAGTATGTGGAAGAGGGCATTCACATCTCTGGGAAGATCCAGCTTCTCTCTACCTGTGCAGTCAGCGCGCATGCTGCCACCTTAGTTTAGCTTCAGCAATTCCCTGCCTTCTTAGATATTCCTCAGCAGTAAATAAGCCATAGCAGCCTCTGACAGTCTTTAAATGAAACAAAAAAATAATAAAAAAGGTTTTTATTTACCCAGGGTAAGCAAAAATAACTCTTAACAGCAGAGAAAATGGAGATAGGAAAATCCTACAAAGAAAACCTTTAGATAACTGAACAACCCACAGTGAGCTCATGCCCGCTCTTCTGATTCATTTTCCTACATATTTTGTTCCCTGTGACTGCCCCCTCCTCAAAAAAAAGGTTGCCTTCCTATTCACTATGATTTTTTTTTTCTGCTTCACATGGACAAGCACAGCCTCTTTTGCAATTTCTAAAGGTGTATTATAAACAGAAGTATATTGTAAGGGAAAGTAACCTCGTTAACCTATGCAAATACCAGAGAAGAGTGTGAGGATTGTATTAGAAAGGGTAAAAAAATGTTAGTGTTACGAAGAAGTAGAAGAAAACAGAAAAAAGGATGTTTCAAGTGCATTTTAGACCTGTCTTTAAGTCATTTCTTTGACACTTTGGCCACTTATGTTTTTTTTTTTTTCATTCATCCCAATTTTTAATGATATTCGTAACTTGAGGCTACTTCTTAGCTCAGCAATAGCTTCATCTTCTATTAATAAATGGCACATATCCTTGTCTTTGACACTTGCTGTGAGTATTTTGGCTTTGGTAGAACATGCCGTCCAGGACACTGTTATTGCCTTTTAAATCTCAAATCTTCTCAAGTTACCAGTACAGTGTTTCACCCTGATGATGATAACTTAGCATCAAAATGTTCAGTTTTCACTAGGGTTCTTAGTGCTACTGTTGCTAAAAATACAGATCAGAGAACAAGTTCTTAAAAAAACCTCCTTATTCTACAAGACATTCTTCCAGATGGCTTTTCTTCTCCATAGTCTGGAGACAGCCAGATAGAAGGGACAGCCTGGTACCTGAGAGCTGGGGGTTGGAAGAATATTACATCTCAGTGTGTGTGACTGAAAGGGCTTGGGATGAGTGTCTCAGGTGTTTTGAGCTGTACACCAAGTGAACTGCCACGCTGGGGTTACAGCACTCACGTGGCAGTGGGCTGCATTGGTTTGGAGTCTGTTGGGGGACATGAGCCAACTGACGTGATTATGTGATTTGAGCCAGGATGCAGAGGCCATCCAGCCCAAATCCACAAGGGAGCACTAAAAGATCTGGAACATGCTGAGCTATCCACTCTCCCCACAGCTCTCTAAAGGCTATGTGGCTCTGTGAAGAAAAGAGAATGTGGCTTATGGGGTCAGGAAGACTGACCATCTCTCCACTGAGCCTCTGAGACCAATCTGTTTTTGCAGGCAGCAGGTCAGATAAATCTTTTTTATAAACTGACCATCCTCTGGTTTAAAATGTTAGGGTTTTGTTCTCATACCGCTTATTAAGAGTTTTTTCCAGAAGCTGGATCTTCTCATGCTTTTTGTGATTTCCAGCCAAAATTTATTCACAGAATGGATTTGGGTTTGTGCCAACATGGTCCATTAGCTCAAGAGTGCCTTTTTGATTGATCTACACACAGCAATCCCTGTCTTTGTTTTGCCAGAATAAGTGAGCTGGGCTCCTCTTGTTTGCTCTGACATAATCCATCTAGAAGTCTTTTCTCCTCCTCTTTGAGTTAAGTTTTGTGGATCACTGATGACTAGAAGTGAGTGCATTTTGCCACTGATGTTTCTCCAGGGCTTGTTGGTTGGCATGCAACACATTGATAGCATTTGCTTGTGAAACCTCATCTCCTATATGTTGTTGACACTAGCAAAAGTAATCAGTCTAAACAAGATGGTGGATTTAACAGGATGTGTAATAAATGTAGCTAAAACAGACTAGAAGGGTCCAGTTTCTTATGCATCACTTCTTCATATTCACACAGAGATACAGGATTAGGAACCAAAACTGGCTGATCCACATGAGTAGTGCTGTTTGTAGGTGGCTCTGAAAGAATCAGTATCCCAAGTGTGTGATGTTTGATGGCTTTCTACTCAGAGACTGGTCACTTTGAGTTCCTTTCAAAAAGTGGTAGCTCTCCCCATTCACTTGTGGACTTGCAGCTCCTAAGAATCTCCTTTCAATGGCCACAAAACTTCTTTTAATTTCAGATTGAGGGAAGAGTTTAATGATAATTTGGCCTCGAATAGTCCTAGGTAGATGTGTATCGTTGCCTGTGCAACATATTGCTTTGAACTAGAACAGATCAATAGCTAGAGGAAAAAGAAAAACATCAGCTTCCCTCCCTTGCAAGCTCCAGTGCTGCAAATAACTGACAAATATTTGTCAGCTTACCCCTTACATCCAGAAAGATTCATCACAGTTAAAAGAATCTCGGTTCAAGAGATACGTTGAGGTACTGGAACGTGTCCAGAGAAGAGCAACAAAGCTGGTGAGGGGCCTGGAGCACAGCCCTGTGAGGAGAGGCTGAGGGAGCTGGGGGTGTTTAGGCTGGAAAAGAGGAGGCTCAGGGGTGACCTCATTGGTGTCTGCAACTACCTGAAGGGAGGTTGTAGCCAGGTGAGGGGCAGTCTCTTCTCCCATGCAACCAGCAACAGAACAAGGGGACAAAGTCTCAAATTGCGCCAGGGGAGGTCTAGGCTGGAAGTTAGGAGGAAGTTGTTGCCAGAGAGAGTGATTGGCATTGGAATGGGCTGCCCAGGGAGGTGGTGGAGTCACTGTCCCTGGAGGTGTTCAAGAAAAGAGTGGATGAGGCACTTAGTGCCATTATCTAGTTGATTGTTTAGGGTTGGGTGCTAGGTTGGACTGGCTGAGCTTGGAGGTCTCTTCCAACCTGGTTGATTCTATGATAAGATCCAACCTGGGCCCTTATATTAGTTACCACCAAGACCATTCTATGGTATCTGAAGAAGAGACAAAGAGACATGCATCCAGTGTCAGAAAAGTCAAAGAAAACGTGAAGGATGAAGGACCTGGAAAAGCAGCAAAGTGCTAGAGCTGTTGCACCTATGGTTCTCATGAAATGCATCAGGCAGAGGAATTAAAGGAGAATTTTGTCTCTTCAAAAAGAAAAGTTTCTAAAAAGAAAGATGGGTAAAAGTTAGCTTTTACACCCCACCCTACTCCCACCCCGCACTAACCTCAGGCCAGAGGCAGTGCACATTATTTAATAAGCTACAATTTAAAACTCATAGAATCATAGAATCAAACAGATTAGAAGAGACCTCCAACCTATCACCCAGCCCTAGCCAATCAACTAGACCATGGCACTAGGTGCCTCATCCAGTCTCTTCTTGAACACCTCCAGAGATGGCAACTCCACCACCTCCCTGGGCAGCCCATTCCAATGCCAATCACTGTCTCTGGGAAGAACTTCCTCCTAACATCCAGTTAACATCCAGCCTAGACCTCCCCTGGCACAACTTGAGACTCTGTTGCCTTGTTCTGTTGCTGGTTGCCCTGCAGAAGAGACCAACCCCACCTGGCTACAACCTTCCTTCATGTAGTTGTAGATAGCAATAGTCACCCCTGAGCCCCCTCTTCTCCAGGCTGCACACCCCCAGCTCCCTCAGCCTCTCCTCAGTGGTTGGAAAGGACTACAGAGGTCAGAAAGGACTACAGAGGTCATCTACTGTAACCTCCCTGCCACGGGCAGGGCCACCTGTCAACAAAAAGAGCAATCTAATTACTTTTTTTTGTGCTAATTACTGTTTTGTGTTAAGGAAAAAAAATATCTGAATGAGTGGAAAGATTTCAGCTGTCTGAGAGGATATCCAAAGTAGAAAATTATTTAATATTTCTAAAAGAAAGAAAACTATGGTGGGTGTTTTATTCCCCTTGTTTATGGGATACTAATTTTGAGATCAGGTTGGAATAAAGACCACAACTGAAATATCATATGAGATTCTGACTTAAGTGTAGAAGCAGCTGTGTTAGACTGCCAAGCCGCAGAACTCTTTTGGATGAGGATAGAAGTTTTAGAAAGAAAAGAGATGATGGTACAGTAGATGGGGCTGACTAAAAAAAAAAAGCTTGCAAAGTTAAAAACCCCAAAACTTCAACAGTACAATTCTCATGTGTAATGAGCTTACAAGAATGTGAAATTTACATGTGAAGGCAAAAAACAAAAAGAGAACTAAACAATGACTGGCCTTTGACAGAACTACTATTTTGGTAAGAAACAAAGCTGTGTGGGAAGCTGTACCTCAAAGAAAATGAAGGGTTCTGCACAGTGAAGAAGATAATTTTGTGGAAATTGCTCCAATAGAGAGCTATTTCAGAAGACTGCAATGCCCCTTTGAACATGAATTGAATTGTTGTTGCTTATAAATTGAATATTGATATCCAGGTCAGTATCAAATCTTATGTAAGTTTGAATAAAAACAAACAAACAAAAAAAAAGCCCAGATTGTGCAGTGATAAACTCACTTCTGTAATAGCTGTATACAAGATATAATTGCAAAGCAGCCTCTTCAAAACAGAATTTTACTGATTCCTGAGGGAGGCAGAAGCTGGAAATGCATGTGGCACTTCATCTGACAGGGAGAATGTATAAGCCAGCAGGCCAGATGCACTTGGAGAGAGAAAAACAGATTGAAAAAAGCAACAAACAAATAAATAAAGACATAGACAGCAAAGAAAAGAAAATGAGAAAATTGAAATGGTCATTGCAGTTTTAAGAGAACACTAAGAAAAATGTAGAACAAAGATCAGAAGTTGAACATATGTGCATGCTTAAAGAAACTTTCTACATGTGATTATATATTCTGGAGATTTTAGAAACAAATGTCCATTGAGGTTTTTTAGATTGCAGAGGAGACAACTAAGGGGTGACCTCATTCATGCTTTTCAATGTGTAAGGGGTTAAGTGCTAGGAGGATGGAGCCAGCCTCTTCTCGGTGATGCCCAGTGACAGGACAAGGGGCAGTGGGTGGAAGTTGAGACATATAAGCTTCAGTGTGAACCTGGGGAAGATTTTTTTCCCTGTGAGGGTGACATAGCACTGGAACAGGCTGCCCAGGGAGGTTGTGAAATCTCCCTCTCTGGAGATATTCAATAACTGTCTGGATGTGTTCCAGTGTGATCTGGTATAGGTGATCCTGCTCTGCCAGGGGGGCTGGACCAGATGTGCCAAGGGAAGTATAGGCTGGATGTTAGGAGGAAGTTCTTCACAGAGAGAGTGATTTGCCCTTGGAATGGGCTGCCCAGGGAGGTGGTGGAGTCACCATCCCTGGGGGTGTTCAGGAAAAGACTGGATGGGGCACTTAGTGCCATGGTTTAGTTGACTGGATAGGGCTGGGTGATAGGTTGGGCTGGATGATCTTGGAGGTCTCTTCCAACCTGGTTGATTCTATTCTATGCTATTCTATTCTATGCTATTCTATTCTATTCTATTCTATTCTATTCTGTTCTATTCTCTTTCGAGGTCTGTTTAAGCCCCTGACATTCTATGATTCTATGATTACAAGGGAGAAAAATGGCCCAGTTCTCAGTGCACGTTTACAACTGAGTACACAATAAGCTAAATTGCAACTTGGTAAAAATTTCTTGTCCCCAGAGAATTCCCTATGTAATATCATCAAGTTACTGTTTTTTAGATCACTTTGATAAAAATGCAGTTTTCCACCTCAAAGAATTAATGACACAAAGAGTGCTTGGCTATATTTAACACTCCCATGCCATTGTAATGAGGCTAATACACACATCTTCCGCAGCAAGACTTAGCAGTCCAGGGAAAAAATTTATGGTAAGGACTAAAGGGCTTTGAATAAGTGGCATGGCTTACATTCTGAAGTAAAGAATGAACGTGTTTTGGCTTCATTTATACTCTGATTTTGAATACGATGGGTAAGGTGATTTCTAGCACAGTTTCACTTAATCCAGAGCCAAACTGCACATACTTTTTTTCCAGGTACACTTGCTTTTTAGTGTTTGCCCTTTTGTGCTTTCCTGCAGTTAGTATTATCTGAGCTCTATGTTCTGCAGAATGCCCATGGAAACTTCTTAAGCAGGTAGGGTACTTCTGCGTCATGGCTTGTGAGAGTCCTTCCCATTTCTCTGGGTTCATAAGTACATGCAGGCTGAATGCCACTGTTGTACTGGGGCAAGACCCAGGCATGCAATGATCCCTTGTCCCCATATCTCTCACGCCCAGTTGCCATGCCAAGGAAAGCTCAAACTCAGATCCTGAACATGAGCCATGGCATGTTGTAGCCGGGCGTTGGTCTGAAAGTTTGTGGAGCAGGACCCTGAGGCATGCCAGGTCATGCATGAGAACATAAATAAAGACACAGCCATAGATAATGTAAGAGTTGAATGCCTCTAAGTTTTTAGGCTTCCTTTGAAGTTGATGGGAATTTGCCTGAGTAAGGTATGCATAAAAATGGAATAAAAGTGTTCAGTTTTGGCCTGTTGGGACATGGGTGTCAATAGTAAATGCTTTATTGCTGAAATCGTAAGCAGTTAAATATTTCAGGATTAAGAATACTCCACCCAATGTTTTTCTGGTTAGAGTATTCCTAGGGAGGTAGATGTAAGCTCCTATCTCCTCTCCTGTCTCCTGGGTGGATGCTTTGGTTACCAAGTTGCATTTAGTGATGCCTTTTAGCTCTTTGTTGTCTCCCTTCCCTTCTTCACTTCCCACTTTGTCCCTGTTAAATACTTTAAAAAGTCCACTCAAACAGTGTCTGGAATCCCCTCCTTTCAGAGGCCTGGATCCCAGAGATTGACAGGGATTCTTTTTCTGTAGTGTTGCCCAGTGGCTGGTTGATAGCAGTTCCTGGAAGACTGTTGTGAGTTTGTGGATGACTTCTTTACCCAGTGTTATATCCACAACCCGGGTTCTAACTTTAGACTGCATCTGCTGTTTAATTAAAACTAGGTGTATTAGTGCAGAGCACAGTGACTCTTAAAATCATAGGATCATAGAATCAACTAGGTTGGAAGAGACCTCCAAGATCATCCAGTACAATCTAGCATCCAGCCCTAGCCAATCAACTAGACCAGGGCAATAAGTGCCGCATTCAGTCTTTTCTTCAACACCTCCAGGGATGGTGACTCCACCACCTCCCTGGGCAGCCCATTCCACTGCCAATCACTCTCTCTGGGAAGAGCTTCCTCCTAACATCCAGCCTAGACCTTCCCCAGCACAACTTGAGACTGTGTCCCTTTGTTCTGTTGCTGGTTGCCTGAGAGAAGAGACCAAACCCCACCTGGTTACAGCCTCCCTTCAGGTAGTTGTAGACAGCAATGAGGTCACCCCTGAGCCTCCTCTTTTCCAGCCTAAACACCCCCAGCTCCCTCAGCCTCTCCTCACAGGGCTGTGCTCCAGGCCCCTCACCAGCTTCATTGCCCTTCTCTGGGCACGTTCCAGTTCTTGTGTGTATGTTCTTTCCTAAGTGGTCATTTTGAATGGTTAATGGTTCAGCAGGTGTTGCCAGGTTGCTTTCTTGTCTTAAAAATAGAGGAAGTTGTGAATCCTTGTACACAGTGGGTATTCAAGTACTAATGAAAGTGATTGATGATAAAAACCTTGCTTTCTACTCTTCTGTCGTCAACTGTCTATTGGAATCAAGAGCACAGGGATAGAAATTAATCTTCCTTGAGTTATTCTAAACAGACAATTGATGGGAGACTGCTTTGATCTTATTCAGTTGGAATTGATGAATTTTGTTAATTGCTGTGTTTGAATAGAGTTAGCAAGATTTTTCTGCATGCTGAAGCATCCTTGATGGTTTGTCTTCTTGAATGCCAAAGGAATAAACTTGGTGAAGAATCTGAAGGGAGGTGGTGTCGGTGTACTGTTTGACGACTAAGACAGATGACAACTATCAGTGATAAATACCTGAAGAAGTGACCAGGTGTAATTTGTTTCTGTACTTGAATTTTTTATTGAAACTGTCATTGCTTAAAATGCATAAACAGTCAATGGAGTGGGAACTCACATCTTCCTCTGCCAAGTGAATACATAATCACTAAGCTAGAAATGTTTTCTCTTTTCCTCCTCTGTCCTTTTCCCACTTCATGAATCCTGGATTTTACAGGAAGAACTGGGATTACATAACAGTTCTTTAATGCCTGCTGGATTACAGAACTGTTGTAAATCCAAGGAGGGCCCTTGAATCTCATGCCATCTCCTTATTATGCTCATGCTTGCTGAGTAGGTTTTGAAAGTGGGCCACCTAATCTCCTACCTGGACTCTGTTTTTTCCAGCAAGCGGATTGCATCTTGCCAGCTGAAAGAGACACTCAGGGTGGTTGGGACTGTAGCAATAGACTGACATACACTGAAGGATTTGCCACATACTGAGGAGATGGCTGCTCAAGATTTGTCAGCTATCCTGAAACCTGTCTTGGTTTCTAGTAAAAAATAAATACGTTATTATACTAAAATATTGAGATTATGAAAATAAATCAGTGACTATTTCTGGAGAGAGGTATGGGAAATGAAATAATAAAACATGTTGTAGCCACATCTCATTCTAGTTAGGTTTAAATCACTTTGAAGCCTGACTTTCTTGTGTAGTTAGCAGAAATTTAAGCCAAAATTCTTTCCCATATAACAGACAACTGACACAGACCTCTGGTGCTCACACCAAGTTCTCTCGCATCCTGCCTGCCATGGGTTAGTCTTTGATCTTTAAAGGTACTTTTGGAGTGCCTTTCTGTAACAGTATAGGCTCAACTGGAAGTCAGCAGCTAACAGACTCTGAAGAAACCCTTTATGCAACAGGAAGACAAAACATAATGATGAGTTCAGAACTTGCTCTGGGATAAACAGGTCCTCTACTTGTTTTCAGTAAAACTCTAATGATGGCAATGGAAGTTAAACGTTCTAAGTACCCGTGTAAGTACATGTCCTGGTTTTGCTGGGGCAGAATCAAAGGCCACCCATGGGCTGCAGGCCATTAGCAGTTGTGAGTCTGCTAGGACAACTGACTTTAGTTGGCTCACAGGTGTATCCCGGCCCATAGGCATCACACTCAGCATAAAGGAGGAAGTTTGCTGAAGAGTTGAGGCTCTCTTGCTTTGTCTCCCACCTTAACCCTCTTTCTGCTCTGGAGGACTACCTTCTTGGATATTAGGACTGCAATGTTTTTGCTGGGCTGAGTATGACTGTATTTATCTTGTACTGGCATTGGTATTAATTTGGTTACTTTGTTAAATCTGTGTTCATTTCAGCCTGTGGGGCTTCTTTCTATTTTCTGACTCCCCTTCTCCATTGCAGAGAGGTTACTGAGTGATAGAATAACTGCTATAGTTTGGCCCCAGATGTAGACTAAATGTAGACAATATATTCCAAGTGTAGACATTATTTTGCACAAATATGTGAGGGCTGCAAGTACAGCTCAGTTAAACTTTTTAGGGACCTGACCCAATTGCAGAACAGTGCACTTGAGTTCAGTAACATATTAGGATAGGTGATCTCAAAGTATGGCTTCCTGGAACTGGGGCAGTCCCAGTGATAAGTTTTCTTGAGGAAGGGGAAAGATGTGGGGTTAAATTCCTGTACACAGAATAAGCAGTTCTTTTTTTCCAGCTATCCTGAGCGAGTCTTCTGATCATTGCACTGTTGCATAATAGGACAAGGGCCAATGGGTTTCTGTTGAGGCACAGGAAGTTTCATTTAAACATGAGGAGGGTTTTTTTCCCTGTGAGGGTGACAGAACACTGGAAAAGGCTGCCCAAGGGGGTTGTGGAGTCTCCCTCTCTGGAGATATTCAAAACCCGCCTGGACATATTCTTCTGTAATCTGGTTTAGGTGATCCTGCTCTGGCAGGGAGGTTGGACTGGACGAGCTTTTGAGGTCCCATCCAGCCCCTGATGTTCTATGATTCTATGATAAAATCTGTTGGAGGCATTTCTTTTATTTATGCTTTAAAAGAAAAGGGTAACCATCCCTACATTTTACACAGAGTTTGTTCTGCTAGCCATCTAGAAAAGCCTACCAAATAAACTCTCCTGAGGAGATAAGTAAGGAAGGCTTATTTTCCCGGATCAGTTGGGCACAAGAATGCCATTAGTGTTGAATAGCATCGTGGGAAGTGATTTTGTGTCCAGAAGCAAAAGTCTTGTGAGAGAAAACCAGTGGTACAGAGAAATTTAAAAGGAGTAGGTTTGGCTTTGGGTCATGATTTTGCAGATAGGCACTTCTGTCCATAATCGGATGCTGTGTCAGTCACCTGCATAGTGAACTAGAAAACCCTAAAGACATAAGGTAAGTCCAGATCTGGAGTAACACATGTGTGTGAGGAAAGTACTGTATTTGAGCCTGTTTACAATGCTGAGAGGTCAGAGGTACTAGTCTGAGTGTGTTGCTGTGAAGACCATACCTGCCCTACCTTCAGGAGCTGGCAATATTTATTTGTAAGGCTGTGCAATCTTATGCATGCAGCAGCTTGCTCCACATTCCCTTGTATGGAGTTCTGTTGTGATGTGCAGCTATATCCAAAATCCTTCACATCTGGCTTACTCTTATTTCTGCAGATTTGCTAGCAGGATGCAGGACCTACTCCCTGTGACCCTCTAAGTTGTGGATACTTTCCCCACAAGTCTACTTTATTAGTTACAATATTGTGATTGTGGCTGACTTGCCACCAAATATTCCAGGCCTTTTTTTATGAGTAAGAAAAAATCATCAGATCTTCCCTCTAAAATAAAGAAAATGTCCAATGAGTCCCCAAGAATCCAGTAAAAATGTTCAGCCTGAGGCTTCCTTACTCATTGCTTTTGTTGTGTTCCTTCCATTGAGATATTCTTACTGGATAAAGCCTTAAGTAAAAATCTCAAGTAGTAATCCTCTTAATAGCTGAAGTTGTTAAGAAAGGGAACATGAAAAGCTAGGATAATGGTAACTTCAGGAATTGGTTGCTTTATGGCTTTTCTATTAACTTCCCTTGGCAATCCCATGCTTGTTACACTGGTTTACTCCCATTTTTAAGGGAAAAAAATCACAGGAAGTTTACATAAATTGTTATGGGGCTTACTTAGGTTATATCTGTTGCAAATAAAAATTAAGAGAAATAGTTTTTTTATTGAATACTGCTTTTTATACTACCACCATGACTTTTTTAGCTTTACTTTGCCTTTTTTATGTGATAGGGCAAGTGATTGTAAAAATATTAAGATGCTGAGGAATTCAGAAGTAGAACAGCCTCCATGTCCAGGCTGCTAAAATGTCATGGAAACTTCATAATATTAATTTTAGCTCTTTTACTTAAAGGAGTCATATAAAGAAATTTTCTCACCAGTCAGCAGTCCAAAATCTGTCTGGTTCCGTTTGGCACCTGAGATATTTACATCTGGGATACATTTATATTTCTAAAGAAGAAAATCTGGGCCAACCTCCCCCTGTACTTGGTACCTACATTCTCCTTGGACCTGGAGACCAACTTTTAATGTCCTCTCTGAAAACAAACCAGGAAACTGTACAAAATAGTACATCAGTTTCCTTGTGTGTTTAACGTCAGTGGCATGACACAACTGCCATGACACAAACCTTATTTCTAGCAGAACTGTAAAGGCAGATTAGCAGATACTTCAAAGCTGAAAAGACCAGTATGAACTTGTAGCTTGTTCTCCTGCCAATGTGGTCCATAACTGCCAGCCCAAGATTAAACCACCAAACCCAGAATTTCAAGTGCCTACACCTTACAGAAAACAGAGGTAAGAGTGATCTAGGATGAGAGTGCTGAGAATGGCAATGCCTCATGCTTCAAAATAACTGCAATTTATGCTTCTTACTATACAAACAGCTTACAAAAACTGGGCTCTGTTCACCCAGCTTTCTGCCTCCATGGTGCCACTGGCATCTTTATTACAGGAGTAAGACTTGGTCACCAGGAAGGGCAGCTAATCACTAATCCTTAGCAGATAAAGCTAAACCACTGTGACATAATCATTTTCACTATCAGTCTTCTAATGGGATGTGAAACTACTTCACCTCTGTTTAGGTGCTGATGTGTAAAACTTTGAGATACTGGTTTTTTTTTCTCTCAGAATTTTAATCACTGAAATTCTCTGCCTCTCTAACTATTGCTTGTAACCACCAGATTTTGACATGAGCATTAATGCACAGCTTAGTTTCACACTGTGATTTTTGAGCTCGGTGCATGGCATGGGGGGAGGAGAAAAGGGGAAGCTAATTGAGACAAAATAAGAGGTCTATCCTTAGAACAAGCTGTTGAATTAAAACCCAACCAATGAAAACCAACCAAGCAAATGAAACCACCAAACCACTGTCTTTATATAAAGGATTTGTAGCATCTTTTCCAGATATATCTCCATGTAACTGCATAATGCAGAAGCTGCTAGAAAAGGGAGTCTCTTGTGCACATTTGAAAAGAATTCCTAGATTTCATTCACTTTCTCTTATGAGTACTGTCATATACAGTAAGTCTGGTTTAAAACATTGATAGAATCATAGAATGGATTAGGTTGGAAGGGACCTCAAAGATCATCCAGTTCCAACCCCCTGCCATAGGCAGGTACACCTTCCACTAGAACAGGCTGCCCAGGGTCTCATCCAACCTGACCTTGTACACCTCCAGGGAGGGAGCATCCATAACCTCCTTGGGCAAGTTGTGCCACTGTCCCACCACCCTCACTGTCTAGTTTGAACCTCCCCTCTGCCAGTTTAAACCCATTACCCTTCATCCTGTCATTACCAGACCTTGTCAATAGTCCCTCTCCAGCCTTCCTGTAGGTCCCCTTCAGATACTGGAAGGCCGCTATAAGGTTAACATTCTCCTTTTTCCATCTCCTCATTGGCATTACTTCTGATAGCAAGTTCCTTCATTGATCCTGCATGATACTTGGTTTTGTCCAGGCTGTTTTCTCTTTTCTTGTTTTCATCTGGTTTGTTTCAAACTTTATTTGTGGATTACCCCACCAAAACCCAAAACAAACCAACCAACTAAAACACTAAACACCTCCTGCCTAAAAAAAACACCCAAAAACCCAACAACCCACAAGACAAAACCCACACCAGCCAACCAACCAAAGCTAACAACAACAAAACCCCACCAAAATCCAAAACACACTCCAACTAGTAATGCAATTTTAGGTGATTTCCAGTGTCCTCTCTCTGTCATTTCATTTACAGATTGTTGTGCCGTAGGTCTGTGTCGCTAATTTTGGAGTTCCCTAAAATGTGGATGTAGTATTTCACAAATATAAAACTCAAATCCTCAGCTCAAGGCATAGTTTAAAAGTCAGCACATGCTTACTTACTCAAGAAAAACTACCTTTAGAGTCAGCATGAACTTTGAGCACTTTTTATCGAGCCTGATGTATGCAGTCTTTTATTTACATTCTTTTTCTTTCAAAATACTCTATGTTTTTTTTTATCAGTCTGCAAAGACAATACAGAGATTAGGTTTCCAACTCCTAAGTCATCAAACACTGCCATGAAAATCTGAGGAGAGCTTGGTGATTAGTACTAATAGAAGTAGAGAGACAGATGTACACTCTAGATATGCTCGTTGCCAATCTCCTATTTTGGGGAGATCACAACTAGGCCAAATGAAAAACAAATTACAAACCAGTCATTTTGTAGAACATTTTCATGATTACATAAAACCATTTTGTAACTATCCTGAAGCACCACTAACTTTCCCTCAAGGAGATCAGCAATTCAAAGTAGTAGTAAGTTTTTCCTGTGCGTAAATAATCCGTAATAAAGGTGATATATGGCAGCCCACATTTATCATTGATGGAAAAGACATTGAAAAGTTAGTTGTAATTGTTGCTTCTGAAGCTGTCCAAGCATAACATGTTTGTGAAAGCAAATATGAAAAGAACAGTGACAGAACATGTGACAAATAAATCCCATTAGGTCTGGTAACATGACACAGGCAGGGAGGAAGCCCACTGGGAGATTTACAAGCCAGTGAAGAAAAACACACATTTACAATATTAATGACAATAGCAAATACCTTATGGGTTCCAAAACAACTTCTCACTTGCTTCACGTGGATAAACAGGTAAGAGTTACTAGTGATGGAAAGAATTAGAACCTAGTTAAAACTGACAGATGAGCTGTATGAAAATAGATGAACACATGTAAACATTCTTTCTGGTAATTGATGAGGTGAGAAATAATAGCTTTTCTGATGAACAAACGATTCATCACAGACAGACACTCATGGTAGATCTAATAGCTTGCTAGGGAGGTACAATTCATTAATATGTATTCTAATTGCACCTCATACACTTAACTAATTAAAAATGTGAATTGAAAATGGTCATGTATTTTCAAATAGGACTGCTTTAAGTCCTATTAAGGTCCTAGCAGTCCTAGGACTGCTTTAAGTCCACTTTTAGGGGTGTTGGTGGATGAGAAGCTCAACATGAGCCAGCAGTGTGCACTTGCAGCCCAGAAATCCAACCAGATCCTGGGCTGCATCAGGAGAAGTGTGGCCAGAAGGGCGAGGGAGGTGATTTTCCTCCACTACTCCACTCTGGTGAGGCCTCACCTGGAGTACTGCATCCAGTTCTGGAGTCCCCATTACAAGAGGGATGTGGACATGCTGGAGTGTGTCCAGAGAAGGGCCACGAGGATGATCAGAGGGCTGCAGCACCTCTGCTATGAGGACAGACTGAAAGAGTTGGGGCTGTTCAGTCTGGAGAAGAGGAGGCTCCCAGGTGACCTTCTTGTGGCCTTCCAGTATCTGAAGTGGGCTACAAAAAAGCTGGGGAAGGACTTTTCAGGATATCAGGGAGTGACAGGACTAGGGGGAATGGAGCAAAGCTGGAGGTGGGTAGGTTCAGGCTGGACGTGAGGAGGAAGTTGTTCAGCATGAGAGTGGTGAGCGGCTGGAATGGGTTGCCCAGGGAGGTGGTTGAGGCCCCATCCCTGGAGGTGTTTAGGGCCAGGCTGGATGAGACTCCAGCCAGCCTGATCTAGGGTAAGGTGTCCCTGTCCATGGCAGGGGGATTGGAACTAGATAGTCCTTGTGGTCCCTTCCAATCTTGACTGATTCTATGATTCTAAGTCTTTACCACTTCCAGAGTCAGATGAGAGCTGGGTGTTCTCAGCAAATGTTCCCTACCTATTGCGTTTTCTTTGCCCTTCTATCACTTGTGGTGGGCTGGGAGGGTACACTCTCAGAATGGGCACTAGGAGTAGCCCTGCCTCCTTGCTGCTGTGAAGCACATTTCATTTGCTCAAAAGAGAAGCAAGTTCTAGCCATTAGTTTTTCCTTTAGTGTAAATTCCCATAGCAGGATATATCCTGATGGTTTAATAGCAGAATATAGTAACATGACATGGTCTTAATGTCATAATTATCCACAAAGAACTGAAAGAGATCTTTTAATGTCTCCAGAGAAGTCAAGAAGAATGTAATTCATAAGTCCTGCTGTATAAGTAAAATAAGCCTTAAAATTCACTTACTGAAGTCCAGTGGTAATTCTGCTGAGCACCTTGGTAGTAAAACCTAGCAGTAGCAAATGCTTGGCCTTGACTTCAACGGGGTATGTGGCATGGCGTGGCCTGTTCTGGAGAGCAGCAGAGGCTTCCTGCTCTTAAGTCATGAGGAAGCAGAGGTTCCTTTAGAGGGGAAGGAGTCTTGGCCACACAAGGCCTGAAGACTATAGCAATGCCAAAAGTTCAAAGACATGGGTTCCTTACCATAAGTGTCTGTATGAATAGTCTGTGCAAGTCAATGAGGGAAATGCCCTCATTGGAAGCCTCACCCTAACAGTCTCTTGGGAACGTAGAAATCCTCGGCAATTAAATAAGGGTGAAGAAGGCTGAAACCTATAGTGCCTCCTGTTACACAGTTGATTAAAGAAGAGTATTTATTGTACCCAGAGGTGGGGGGGTTAACAGGAGTCACTTGCTCTGGGTACAAAGGAAGTGCCCTTCATGGTCTTCCAGGGAAGGAATGGATCCTGCAATTAGTAAGAGGAAAAGAAATAATTAGCAGCAGATAAGTATGTCTTTTATGTGCACTTTTAAAACTGGTCTTTCTAGGGTGATGTTTTTCTGGGATGACTATTTCCTTACAAGTGTGCTCCTGTCCTATCAAAGCTATATTTATATCACCTGCAGCCATTATTTGTGTGAATATGAAACTGCTACGTTTGTCATGCAACTTTGACTTTCTCTGCATGCTGCGTGCCTGTCTCTCTTGGCTGAGCCTACTTTTAACATTTTAAAGAGTTGATCAGCTTCCAGCAGCCACTGTCTGTGAGTAAAGTGGCCATCCCAAACCCATGCCAATACATTTTTAGACAGCATTTGACAGTCCTGTACTCTGTGAGTCATGTTAGCATGAAATACCCAAACCTGAATATACTTGTATGTATTTTTGTTGTTGTTGTTGTTGTTCAGATAAATCTCTTGCTCAGCAGCAAGCCTATTTGCTTGCAAGGTTGGAATTCTCTGTTGTAGCACTTTTTATTACTTAATCTTGTCAGTGTTGGTTGGTGGCATGTTTTGTCAGTGATATGCTGCATTTGAGTAAATTGAGTGCTCAGTAAAGCTCAGGCCTGAATCATCAAACTGATTAAATATCAATTCCAAATCTGAGGGCAAAATGGTCACAATATTTAAACAGTATGTGCTGTACATTGTGATTAAAAGGGGCTTGTAATCAACAAGCAACTGAATATGAGCAAGCAGTGTGCCCAGAAGGCCAAGAAAGCCAGTGGCATCCTGGCTTATGTTAGAAATACTGTGTCCAGTGGCAGCAGGGAGGTGATTGTCCCCTTGTACTCACGTCTGGTGAGGCCACACCTTGAGTATTGTGTTCACTTTTGGGCACCTCAATGTAAGAGAGATGTGGAGGTACTGGAGTGAGTGCAGAAGAGGGCAACAAAGCTGGGGAAGGTCTGGAGAATAAGTCTTATGAAGGGCAACTGAAGGAGCTGGGGATAGTTAGTTTGAAAAAGAGGAGACTGAGGGGAGACGTCGTGGCTCTCTACAGCTACCTGAAAGGATGTTATGGAGAGAGGGGCCAGTGCTGGTCTCTTCTCACAGGTAATTAGTGATAGAACGAGAGGGAATGGCCTCAAGCTGTGACTGGGTGGGTTTAGTCTGGACATTAGGTATTTTTTTTTGTCGCAGAAAGAACGGTCAGGCATTGGAATGAGCTGCCCGAGTTGGTGGTGGAATTGCTAACCCTGGATGCATTAAAAGGTTGTTTGCATGTGGTGCTCGGGGATATGGGTTAGGAGTGAACCTTGTAGATTAGGGTTATTGGTTGGACTTGGTGATCCTGAGGGTCTTACCCACCTAAATGTTTTTGTGATTCTGTGAGTAAAGATCTTCACAGCTGGATATTTTTTACACACACAAATCATCAGCTTTCTTCCTTTCTCCCCTGAAGATTTCTTAGTTGTCAGCCTGTGTAAACACTGTCTGTACCTATCTCATGGAAAAGAATCCTATCACATGATTTTTTCCAACATCCTATGGGAAAACAGGCACAAGTTTTCCTCCATGCTGACCTGTGTTTCTAAAATGTTGTGGAAAATAGTACTACACGCCCTTCTTTAGCAATCTAAATATTTGGAGTAAGATTTTGTTTTTCCTTGAGTAGAGGAATTATTATTAAAAGCTGAAAAAGGGTCATACTTATTGCCTACAATTTGAAATCAGTGGGATGTCTCCCAACAGCTTCAGGAGAGTTTGGATGAGGCCTTAAATTTAAACATTCTACCCAACAAGCAGAAACAATTTTGACATCCACTCCAGAAATGACTGCACTGGAGCTTTGACTTTAATAGCCAAAGTGCTGTCTCTGTGAAAGTAAATATTTCCATTAATTACCTAGTAAATATCTCTAATGTCTTCTTTCAGTTGGCTAATAATTTTCCGCCTATTGTGATCCCAGATGCAGTCTTCAGCTGGAGGATACCACTTAAAGCAAACCTGAGCTGTGCTTATCACTTCTACCAGGAGTGGTATCTGGCGTGTACCTTTAGTGACAAACATCTTCATACCCATCAAGAAAAACACCCATTGTTTTGTATAACACAAACAATTTGTTTATAGCAGCTCCTACTTTCCCAAAGCCTTACAGAGCACTAGCATTTATTCTGTGAAGTCACGTCCTCTAATAAGCCAGGTCACTTCCAGCTAGATGGCTTTCCAGCCACCCTTCCCTAAGCCTGTAACACTGCTTGGGGTTGTTGTGACCCAAGTGCAGGGCCTGGCATTTAACCTTGTTGAAGCTCATCCTGTTAGTGTTGGTCCATTAATCCAATCTATCCAAGTCCCTCTGTAGACCCTCCCTACCTTCATGAAGATCAACACTGCCACCTAACTTGGTGTCATCTATCAACTTACTGGTGACACACTCTATGTCTTCATCAAGATCATCAATAAGGATGTTAAACAGAAGTGGTCCCAACGCTTAGCGCTGAGGAGCACCACTTGTGACTGACTGGCTGCCAGCTGGATTGAACTCCACTGACCACCACTCTTTGGGGCCATTCATCCAATCAGTGCTTTATCCAGTAGTATGTGCTCATCCAAGCCATGAGCAGCCAGTTTTTCCGTGACACTTCTGTGAGCAACAGTGTCTAGGTATACAATATCCACAGCCTTTCCCTCATACAATATTCAGGTCATCTTGTTGTACAAGGAGCTCAGGTTCATCAGGCAGGACCTGCCCTTCATAAACCCATGCCTGAACCCCTGGCTGTTCTCTATATGGCATGTAATAGTGCTTGAGATGACCTGCTCCAAGAACTTCCCTGGAACTGAGGTCAGGCTGACAGGTCTACAGTTTCCCAGATCCTCCTTTCTTCCTTTCTTGTAGATAGGTGTTACATTTGCTACCCTCCAGTCCATGGCACCTCCCCAGTTAGCCAGGCCTTCAGGCAAATAATGGGAAGTGTCTTGGCAAGCACATCTGCCAACTCCTTCAGCGCCCTTGGGTGCATCCCACCTGGCCCCATAGAGTTGTGTGCGTCTCAGCAGTAGATCACTAACCACTTCCTCGTTTGTTGTGATGACCTAATTCTGATTCCCCTCCCTGACTCCTAGTTCATGGGGCTGGGTGTCCAGGGAACTGTTGGAGGCAGTGCTAGAGATAGAGGCAAAGTAAGCATTGACCACCTCAGCCTTCTCCTCGCCCTCAGTCACTATGTTTCACTCTGCATCCAGTAAAGGATGGAGATTTTTACTCTTCAAGACTCCCTTGAGAAAGGGAGTATCAGTAGAAAAGGAGAGGCATTTCACTTTTCTTCTGTTGTTTGAGTACTAGGACTATGTTGATGAAGTTGACTGTGAGAGTGAAGGTCTGCTTGCAAAAGAGTTTCTTAGACTGGGCCCGATGTCTCTTGTTACTCACAGCTGCTCTGGGGGTTCACAGTGATGGGAAGTGATGAGCTACAGCTCAACCTGAAATGGCAGATGCAGTTTCCTGCCCCTGCTGTATCTCTCAGAAACGTGTGACCACACTAGGGAAGATCGGCATGACTGATGCTGCTGAAATTGGAGTCCTAAGGAACTCAATAAATATTACCCTCATTTGTATTATGTCACATTGATGGGGGAAGCGTTAAAGTAAGTGGCTTCTAAAGTGTTTGCTGATGGTGTCGCTGATTTGAGCAGGATTATAATCCATTAAACACCCGATGTACCACTGAATTTGGCCATTTTACTGTTGCAGACTCCGGCTTTAAAGGCTATTCCTTTTTGTTGTAGTGAGTAATCTTTTAATGTGTTTGCAGAGACTTTTCAGAGAGTGGTGGTTGTGGGAGCAGTTTTTTGATTGTCCTAGTAAATCTTCTGCCTTTTAGGCCAGTGTAGATGTTCATCAGCTCAGTGTGAACGACTGACCCATGGATCACATCGTAGGTGACAGATGAACGGGAAATCAGGGAGTTAGCCCGTGGAGAAGATAACTAGAACAATTTCAGGCTTTTTAGTGGCTGAAGCCACAGCTGAAGCAGCGTTTCTGATGTACCTATCAGAGTAAAATGGAAGGAGGCAGTTCGCTGGCTGGGCGTGCGATAGGAGAGCAGCTGCCATCCCTGACTCCTAGATCCCACCTCGTTAACTCCTTGCAGCAAAAGGCCGGGCTCTAAAGCACACGGGTTAAAAATCAGGCCAAGCCGAGAAAGGACGGAGCCGCCACGCAGCTTCATCCCTCTGCCCGGAGAGGTCTCCTGCCTCGTTCCCCCGGTTCCTGTGGCTGCGGTGACATTTCGCCTAGTTCAAAAGTTCACGGGGAGGCTCTAGCGAAGCGGTCACGTTTAGAGCTGGAGCGGAGATCTCCGGCAGGTCCTGCCTTGCTGCCGGGGGTGCCCGGTGTCTTCTGCTCCCTTCTGCTTCTCCCCTCGCTCGTTTCCAGGCGAGACCTTGGTCTCCGCAGGTACCACGCTGTCTGCTCCTCTCCATGTCTAACCTGCGCCCCTGCAGCATCTGCCAGCCGGGCTGCTGGCGCGGAGGGGCGCGCGCGCCCGGGGGGCCCGGGAGCGGCGGAGGCGAGGGTGGGGGGAGAACACCCTCGTGGCGGCTGTCCGCCGCCCTACAAAAGGCATCGTTGGGCTCGGGCCGCTCCCCACGCCCCGCGTACCGGAGCACGCACGGACGGACACACACACTCTCACACACGGACACACACACACACAGACCCCCCCCCAACACACACACACGCCGTGATGTGCGATGCGCGATGCGCGACGTGAGGCACCTCGCACGCCCCGGGGCCGGGGGGAGCCGGCGGGATCTGCGCTGCCAGCCCGCCCGCCCCTGCCGCTCCCTCTCCTCCAGACCCATCCATCAGTCTCTTCCTTTCGGTCTGCTCCTTTATTTTCTTTCTTTTTCTCCCCCTAAATTTCCCTTTTTTTTTTAAATTTTTTTTTTTTTAATTTCTTCTAACTGTATCTACCCAAGCCCTGAAAAAATGCCTGCCCGTGGAGCGAGGAGAGGGCACCGGGTCGGTAAATAAGAAGTGAGTACGAGCACAATGGCGTGCCTCCCCGCTTCCAGCCCTGCGGATGCTGCATGCGCCCCTGCTTCCCCCGCGGCGATAGCCCGGGCCCCCTTTGTACCTTGCCTGGATGCTTTTCCTTTTCTCCCCGGCTCCGCTTCTCGGCCCCAGCGCCGGTCGCCTCGCCCCCGCGCTGCACCCCGACGCGGAGCATCCCTGCCGCCGGAGGCTGGGGGCTCGTCCACCGCTGTCCGCCGGACCGGGGCTGCGCCCCTCGGGGGCGGCGGGCATAACCCAGCACATTGGAACGGCCGTGGCCAAAGGGCGGCGGTGCCCGGTGCCCGCTCCTTTGTTCGCCGGCGGCCGCGGCGGATCGGCGCTACTCCCGGCAAGCGGGCGGGCTGTGAGCTCGGCGGACCCGGCCGGGAGTGCCGAGGCCCCCGACACCGCCCTTGGGGTCTCGGAGAGTCGCGGGGGTGCGAAGGGAGAGGTGAAGGCGGCGGGGAGTAGGCTCCCCCCGCCAAGGTGTGGGGCGCGGGAAGGGGGCTGTGCCTTTCCTCCGGTGCCCGTGGGGTGGGGGCCGGGCAGTGGGAGGCATGGACCATGATGTGACTGATGCGCGGAGCCCGGCCCGTGGGCTACGCGGGGTGTCACGGGTCCTCGCTTGGACCGAGACAAGGACTGACTCTCTCCCTCCTGGCCCCGAGGTGGGTGACCCTGCCAAGTACGACCCTATCGCCGCTCCCGTTGAGGAAGTGTCCCAGCTCTGCTGTCCCGAGGGCGACTTTCCTTTACATTTAAGATCTTTAGACCTGGACTTTCCCCACCGGCAACTGGAAGCGATGTGGTGGCTGTTCAGAATGTACTTCTAATTCAGAACAACTTAAATATAGCTAGTGTGGTCAGCTGCTGGGGCCGTCTGCCCACAGGAAACCTTTACCTGCACTTGATGGGGAAGATACTTTTAGTGCCCATGTAGTTGCTGGTAGTCACATGGGTGATCGGGCTAACATACAGATGCTCTTTTTCTAGCCCGGTGGGTTTTTGTAGCTCTAAATAAAAATAACACGCTCTAACAAATGGTGACTTTTCCAGTAAGTATACATATGTTTTGCTGGTATTTTCTGAAAGATGTGATCAATACTTAATTACTGCTTTAAGACTGGGATGATGAGCAGTGTATTGGTTTTATGGTTGTGTCTGGAGAGTTCAGAAGTGATCATGTAGCTGTTGCTGGAGCACATTTGTTGGAGCGCAGGGCAAAATAGGTGAGAGAAAGAAAGATTGGTGTTTTTTCTGTTAGTTCTGTAATGCTGAGGTAAGACAGCTGGAAAGCTGCTTAGCAGTGGTTAAGAGAGCAGCGGATGTAAAGAATCTGCAGCAAAATACCACCTGATACTAACTTAATGAAATGCAGGAGTGCAAGGGAAATCTGCATTTTGGAAATGATCGAACATCAGAAGGGAACAGATGCATATAAAAAGTGTTGCAAAATGTGTGTTTGCAGGTAAAAGGGATAATACTACTCGGAGCAGCAGATTTGTTGTAAAGTGGCATGAGATTTAAGGGAAAGATTCAACAGTTTAAGAATTCCTTTTAGAAGCAACAGGATTTCTGTAACCTCTTGGCAGAAGTTGCTAGCAAAATATGAGTGGCACTGTAAAAACTAACTTTCTTTTTCTCTTTGCCAGTGGCGGCACCTGACTTGCTGGATCCCAAATCGGCCACTCAGAACTCC
Organism: Tricholaema leucomelas; assembly: GCA_013400475.1. NCBI lineage: Eukaryota > Metazoa > Chordata > Aves > Piciformes > Lybiidae > Tricholaema lacrymosa > Tricholaema leucomelas. The sequence goes on along the minus strand of WAAF01014281.1, from coordinate 147,168 downwards.
AAACCAAGATTATCATTTTCCACCAAGCCTACCGTGCTGACTTCACGGGAGGAAAGTGATTCGGCTATTAATGTTATGAAATGGAAGACAGTCTCGACAATCTTTCTGGTGGTAGTTGTGTATTTAATAATTGGAGCAACGGTGTTTAAAGCCCTGGAGCAGCCTCATGAGACCTCCCAGAGAACCACCATAGTGATTCAGAAGCAGACGTTTGTATCTCAGCATTCCTGTGTGAATGCAACAGAGCTGGACGAACTAATTCAGGTAATCCATACCAAACCCTTGTCGCTATGCCCTAGAGGAGCAAATTATATATGGCAGCATTGCTGTGATAAAAGGGGAGAACTTTATTAGCAAAGCTCTGTATTGGCCAGCTGATGTAACAAGTGTCAAGACCAGAAGCTGAGCAGCAATATTTTCATGCAAAGCCTCACAGTTGAAAGCTATTGCTACTTTTAGGTCCAGTATACTTGATAGTCTTTTCACTGAAGCCTCCTATTATGCTAATTAAATGATTATTTGTCAGCAATATATATAATTAATAGTTCACATAGGAATTGATGTATTGATTGTGCCTTACTAGGTCTGTTGATATTTGAAATGCCTAATTCTGAGGAAGAAAATACACCATCCATTGCCTTAAGGACTTCTGATTTACTGTGATTGTATCATGCTAGCTTTCCTTCCAGCTGTATGTTTCCTTTTATTGGTTTTAAGTAAAGTACAACAGACTTGCTATTTTGATCTTAAATCTCAGTTTTCTCCAGTTCTTAAAGCCATGTCCACAACTGACATACCTTGGTGTGCTCTTACTAATGTGTCTTTGCACTTGCAGGTCACCTGTCTCAGACCCATAGGAAATACATATTTGCAGTAGCACAGAGCTAGATCCAGAGCCTTATGAAGCCTTCTCTGAATTAAATTCCATATTCCCATATTCTTTAGTGCCACAATCTAGTTGGTTGGATAGGGCTGAACCAGATGATCTTGGTTGGATACATTGGACTGGATGGATAGGTTGGACTGGGTGATCTTGGAGGGGTCTTCCCATCTGGTTGGTTCTATGATTCTGTGATTCTTATGAGCATCCAGTGGCACTGCAGGGAACAACAAGGGGCTGCCAAATAATGCCAGTTCTGGAGATGAGACCATGAAACTGGAAGCTAGAGTGAACAGCCAAGAGTTGGCAAGGATTGATCCCTTCATTAATAGTGGCCATGGGTCACTGTTATATAGTGGCCACTGTTAATAGTGGTCTGGGTCTGCAGAGCCTGTGAAGGGTCAGTGGAGAGCAGGCAGGCATCCAGACCCTGATTAACATGGGCTCTGGAGCATGGGCAGCAAAGGAGATGTTTTTTGACAGCAGATATGGCTGTGAGTTTAGAATTGAATTTCACCTTTCCAGACCAATCTGCATTGAGCAGCAGTGTGGATACCTGTGGATTGTGTTCATTTTGAGTTTATTTTGTTTATTTTCCTGTCAGGTTTAAATGCAGAGCTCTGGGGTACTGAGTTATTTTATGGAACACTACCTCTGAATTTTAAAGGCAGACTGGGAAAATGTCTTGTATTTTCTTACTTCTCTCCTGCTTTGTTGCTAAAATGTGTTTCCAAAGTGCCACCCTTTAAATGACTGTCAGGCAGTTTCTGTCATTATGTCCTGACTAGGCATGCCTGAGGAGGTGCTGTCAATGCCAATTTCAATGCTGTGCAATATGTTTTAGTGGCTTTACCAGCACAACATGGGAATCTCTCAGAGAAATATACACACATATTTTGACCAGAACATTTTTTTTTTCAGATAGTATAAGTATTCCCCTGTGGATTTTTTAGGTCAGATATGGTACTTGTGAAGATAAAAATAGATTTTTTAAAGCAATGTTATCTTACATTATCTATAAGATGGTACTTAAGGCAAAAAACGCTGAAATTTGCTCTGGAATACTTAGATATTTTAGCATTTATGATTCCCTACCCAGGAGCACAGATTGGTAATAAACCCCCACCTTGCCAGCATTCAGTACCCATTTGATGTTCTGTGTGAGGGTCTCACAGATATCTGTATTAGCATTAGCTCCCATCTTTGCTAGTGATTTTGGCATGACCAGAAAGACACAGACTTGTGACAAGTTGGGGAGGTGATGCAGCCTCCTACAGCATGTGGATGAGAGGTGAACGTGGGAAGGCTCTGGGTGCAGCTAGGGTAAATGGAAAACTTTGCTTCTCTTTGTTCCCTTCTGCTTCTCTGCAAAGAAGAATACCACAATGTGGAAAGAAGAATCTGCTCCTTTTATAGGAAGAAATCTGAGGCATAGAGATCCCACCTGGTCCTACAAGTGCATTTGTGTGCCTTTCTTTAGAACAAGTGATAACAAATTGCATCAAGTTGTTTAAGGAATTGATTGTCCAAAGTGAAATAGAAGATCAGTGGCAAAGCAGAGTCTCAAATAATGTTTTCAAGTCTAGGCTTGTACCCTAACCATGGGGTCATATTTCTGCTCTACTTAACCACTTTGTTGCAGAAGCTAAATTACTGGAATACCGTTTGTCTTTCTGGGCTAAGGTCTGTCTGAACTACAAGTTAATGTAGTGGTTTTTCAGTTTTCTTTGAATGTATGAATTAAAAAAAAGTGCATGTGAGAAACAAGTAAATAATATTTAAGAATTCACTGAAAGCTTTAAAACTGAAAATTAATATGTACTAGTGTACTAGGAAGCTGGAATGATTAGTGTGTGTGAAGAAAATGACAGATCTTACAGACGATAATCTCTCTTTAATCAAGTATTTACCTTGGAACGAACTATAATGAAATTCATGATAAACTTTTCCTTTTGAACTTGGTGTTCTGGGATTCCAGAATCTGTTTTGGCTCTGGTTTGTGCTAGTCATTGCTCAAGGTGCTGATCACATTATTTTTCAATCTTCACAACTTCTGATCTGCCATTTACCCTGAAGCAGGCTTGACTGTCCCAGGACTGCTAACCGACAGTACAATATGCAGTGCCCTAGTCAGGTGAGGAAACTAGTTTAAAAGCACAAATTCAGCTGAAAAAGTTAAGTGGAATAAAAGTCCAGTTAACTAGCACTGAAGCAGCATCTAGGTTCCAGCACCTCTGACAGAATCTCGCTTTTGCACAGAGCTGAGTACAGCAGAGAGATAGGCACTTCTATAAATGCACACAGAACAGGGAATTTTCCCTTCCTGTCTGCTCCATTTTTGTTTTATCCCACCAATCACCAAAAACTTAGGCTTGATATTAGGAGGAAACTCTTCATAGAGAGAGTGATTGGCATTGGAATGGGCTGCCCAGGGAGGTGGTGGCCTTGCCATACCTGGAGGTGTTGAAGGAAAGATTGGATGAGGCACTTAGTGCCATGGGCTAGTGGATTGTCTAGGGTGGGGTGCTAGGTTAAACTGGATGACCTTGGAGGTCCCTTCCAACCTGGTTGATTCTATGATTCTGTATACTGCTGACAAATTTTCAGTACATGTAGCTTTGTTCCCAGGCCATTTTGGATTCCTGAAACTATGTCCTTTTCATGCCTCTTCTAGGTGTACTCAGTGAGAATTATATGTTTATACACTATAGATTTTATATACCTATGAAACATGGGACAAAGAAGAGCTGCTATGCAGCATAGAGCATGTGCAAAGTAAATGAAATAGGGGATTCTGATGATGGCAGCCAAGTAGCCTCAGCTGTTTCAGAAAAGCAACCTGGGTTTTTCTCCTAATGTTTCATCTCAGTCCAGCAGAATTGTTCTTGTGTTGACAAAAAGGTGACCTTCGTGACCTTCTCTGTCTTGATTTCCATGTTCTGGTGTTGCAAATCTTCCGTTCAGTTAATAGTTGTCTCACTATAATTAGCTATACCTGCAATGAACAATAGCAATCTATGATCCTGATACCTGCTTCCAACTACATTGTTTTTTCTTGGATAGTTTGTGATTGCTTCTAGTTAGTGCTGTACCTAAAATGTGCAGAAGTCATGCAGAGTTTCTGTAAACCCCAGAGGCCATTTTTTCCAGGCATTTTTAACTCCTGTTGCTGTAGCCTGAAGCCAGTATTAACAACAATGTTAGGTGTATCACTGTGTGTTGTGTACAACAGTGTTGAGATGGGCAGTGCACAGCAATCAATGCTGACATATCTGAATTTACAACCAGAGAAACATCCCAGAAGGGAAGCTTGTGAATGTATAAGACTATCTTGGTGAGTCAAATGAGTATACAACTGACTGGCAGGCAGTGCGTGGTGTGATGTTAAACTTTGTTTTTTTCAAAGTTTCAGTTGGAAAGTCTTGAAAGGACCTCAGTTGTCAGATGAGAAAGCATTGGTTTGGTGAAGGTTACACACAGTATCTAGTAGGTTATAAGGTCGTGGAAAGAAATGTGGCCACTTTGCTACTGTTCCTTTTTTTTTGAAGAACTCTCCGATAGTGTTTTGGTTTGTGCCTGCTCTCAGCATGACCCTGGCATGCAAGTCAAAGTAATGGCCAGGTGACAGAGTAACAGAGTAAATGTAGCTCTTACTGTGTGGATATGTGAGGAAATATGAAATGTGATCTTCATTTACAGGAGGGATTTTTTTACATCTTGCATGTAAAAGTTGTTTTTTTTTTCAGTGAGCTTTCTGTTGGCAAAAGCTGAGAGCAATCCATCTGCACACACAAAACAATAAATGTTAAAGAATGACAAAAGAAAGAAAAATAACCCAACTAGAGAACTTGTATCTACTTCTTTTAATCTAGATCTGTTTTACTTTTAGTGTGTTGACTGTTCCCTATAGTCTGTCACTAAATATTTGAGTCAGTTTTCAATCTCAGATGCACAAAGTGTCTTACCAAGTACCTAGAAAAATCTCCTGCTGTATATGTAACTGCGCATAGTAGCAAACGTTAAAACGCCCTCAAGTTGCACCTATATCCTCTTGCAAAGCCTTGAAATACACACATATACCTTCATGGCATCTCCTAAGGTTAAGAGTTTATCTTTGGGCACAGTTGAGCCTGACCAAATATGATATCCAACAACTTTGTAAAGTTGTAATTTTTATTCTTTCATACATCTCATTCTCACTATAGAGGGAATGAGATATAGGAAATATAACATAGTTTACTTTCATAGAGTCATAGAATAGAATCATGGAATGGCTTAGGTTGGAAGAGACCTCAAGGATCATCCAGTTGGGCTTGGTGATCTTCAAGGTCTTTTCTGGCCAAAACAATTCTATAGTAAGTGTCTGTTATAGGCTATACCTAATCATAAAATGGTTTAGGTTGGAAGGGACCTCAAGGATCATCCAGTTTCAACCCCCTGCCATAGGCAGGGACACCTCCCACTAGAACAGGTCACTTAAGGCCTCATCCAACCCAGCCTTGAACACCTCCAGGTAGGGAGCAGCCACAGCCTTCCTAGGTAACCTGTGCCAGTGTCTCACCACCTTCACTGCAAAGAACCCTTTCCTAACATCTAGTTTGAGTCTCCACTCTTACAGTTTAAACCCATTACCTCTTGTTCTGTCATTACGAGACCTTGTCAATAGTCCCTCCCCAGCCTTCCTGTATGTCCCCTCCAGATACTGGAAGACCACTGTAAGGTCTCCTCGAAGCCTTCTCTTCTGCAGGCTGAAAAGCCCCAACTCTTGTAGCCTGTCTTTTCCCACCACCCGGAACTCATGTTGTTTCAGGAAGGTTATGTAGGATGTCTGTGCTTTGTGGCATGTCTTGACAATGAGAGATAAATATTTGTTCCCACTGACAAAGAGAAAGAAAGCTGATTTTAAAAAATCAAAACAAACAAAAACCCCAAACCAAACAAACCACCAGAAAAAAAAAAACCATGGAAAAACCCAATGCCCCCCCCAAAAGAGCTTTTTATGTACATACCACTTAATTATGTATTGCTCTGCAGTTATTTGTTTTAGTGTTGACCTTTATAAACCAAAATGGAAAAAAAAATCCTTTTAATCCCCAAGTATCAAGTTGCTTAATATATTATTTTTACAGAAAACCCCTGCAAATAAGAGACATTTCTGTTATTTTATTTTAAATATCTAGAATGTCCCAGCAAGCTTGTGTGAATTATTTTAATAATCTTAGTGAGTTAATTCTGAAACTTCATAAAGAGTTTTCCAGTATGTGATGGTTTGGGTGTTACCCACCCACCCACCCACTCTTATGAAATCATCCAGGCTAGACTCAGCTGGCTGGAAATTAAGGAATGAAGCTTTATATTTACAGTTTAGCACAATATACAAGCAGATATTTACAATATTTACAGCTATAGACAGAAATATACAAGGTAAAGGTAATACAAAAACACAACAGCCCTCCCAGAAACTAGAGTCCCCAGGAGGGGCTCCCAACCGCCTTTCCACCTTCTTTCCACCGCTCTCCCTTATGCCAGACTTTGCCTTGTGTGCAAGGTGAGGTTGGAGGATCAGCAAGGGGGGGTAGAAAGCAGAAGGATTAGTTACACAGAAAGCAGGCCAGGGAGAAAAGTACAGGCACCAGCTGTGACAGAGAGACACTACCTTATCTGTGTTTGGTGTTCTTGTTTTTATACATCTGTGATGGTTTGGAAGTTCTCCCCCCCACACACACTTTGGAAATCACCCAGACTTGACTCAGCGGCTCTGGAAATTTATCAAAGCTTTATATTCACAGCTTAGCACAATATACAAGCAGATATTTACAGTATATACAGCTATAGACAGAAATAGACAAGTTAAAAAGTAATACAGAAACACAACAGCCCTCCCAGAAACCTGAGTCCCCAGGAGAGGCTCTCAACCACTCTTCCACCTTCCTCCCACCCCTCTACCTTACCCAAGACTTTGCCTTATGCTCAAGGTAGATTGGAGGGTTGGCCAGGGGGGGTTAGGAAGCAGATGGATTAATCACACAGACGGCAGGTTAGGTTAGAGAGAGATCAGCCCAAAGCCCAGAGAGCGACTCTGTTATCTATATTTATGTTCTTGTTCTTAGACATCTCAGCAAGCCTATGAGTGAAGTACACATCGCCATTCTTTCCTTTTCACAGCCTGTAATCTAAATCTTACCAAAACATTCTAGCTAGTTTCAAAGTAGCACAACATCTCAGCAAGCCTATGAGCAAAGTAGCCTTTTCACAGCCTATAATCTAATTTCTCTCACTAGAATATTTCAGATAGCCTCAAACTAGCACACAGTAGTAAGTACACTGAAACTTGATAACAGAACAAGCTGCATTTCTGGTTCTTTTATGCAGAAGCATCCCTCAAATATATTTATTCTGAAAAACCCTAACAAGTTGGGAAAAAAAATCACACTAAGTCTTTTAATGAGTTTCAAGTGTAATTTGTGTGAATTTCTGCCTTACAAACTCTTCATTTTGAAATCTAAAGATTATTTCTGGGTGCTGCACCAAACTGTCTCAGCAATACACAACAGTTGTTGGAGTTGATGTCCAGTCCCTTTTGGAGTATGTGGCTTCTTCTGAAAAACTGAATTGCCATTAAAAATATTCTTGCATCTAAAGAAACGAATTCCCCAATAAACCCAAAATGAAAACCAAGAAAAAGAACCACCAGGATTAACTGGTAGGCTGGTTAACAGGTTAACCTGAGGGCTGGTCAGTAGTAGGGGGACAGGCTCTGCTCCTTTGCTTCCAGTGATAGGACAAGAAGCAATGGGTGTAAGTTGCATCTAGGAGGTTCCACCTCAACACAAGGGGGAACTTCTTTACAGAAAGGGTCCCAGAGCACTGGAACAGGCTCCCCAGAGTGGTTGTGGAGTCTCCTTCCTGGCAAGTTTCAAGGCCTGTCTGGATGTGTTCCTCTGTGATCTGTGCTAGATTGTGTGGTCCTGCTTGGGCAGGGGGGTTGGACTTGATGATCTCCTTGGGTCCCTTCCAACCCCTAATATCCTGTGATCCTGTGCACTGACCTTGATCCCACAAGTTGACCTCCTTGGGTTCTGTGGGGGCATATGGTTAACATGAGGAGAACAGCTCTCTGTGCTGAGGTCCACAGTCATGTCCCATGCTAGTTTTCATCTTGCATTTGTGTCAGCTGTGTTCTCCCTTCTCTTTCCATTCATCTCTTAGACTGTGAATGAGATCAAAATGTGTTACTTTTTATGTCCCTCGAGGAAAAACCTATTTTTTTCTTTATCTCTCTTGAGGAAAGTCTGACACAGTTAATGAATGGCATGGCAGCAGTGCTTCTTTCATGAAGCTGTCACCACTAGAATGTCATCATGGCTTCTCATGTGATTAATTTCTCATAAAAAAATACTGGAGACTGTCCAGAGAAGGCTGACAAAGCTGGTGAGGGGCCTGGAACACAGCCCTGTGAGGAGAGGCTGAGGGAGCTGGGAGTATGCAGCCTGGAGAAGAGGAGGCTCAGTGGGGACCTCATTGCTGTCTACAATTGCCTGAAGGGAGGCTGTAGCCAGGTGGGGGTCAGTCTCTTCTCCCAGGCAACCAGCAACAGAACAAGGAGACACAGTCTCAAGTTGTGCTGGGTGAGGTATAAGAGGAAGTTCTTGCCAGAGAGAGTGATTGGCATTGGAATGGGCTGCCCAGGGAGGTGGTGGAGTCGCTGTCCCTGGAGGTGTTGAAGAAAAGACTGGAGGAGACACTAAGTGCCGTGGTCTAGTTGACTGGCTAGGGCTGGGTGCTAGGTTGGACTGGATGATCTTGGAGGTCTCTTCCAACCTAGCTGATTCTATGATACTTCAAAGTATGTGTTTCCCATGCCTTGTTTTTTATAGTTCAAGGTAGCTTGTTGCATCTCTACCAGTAGCTGATTTTTTAATCTTTGTCAGTTTGGAGTTTTGTATGGGTTTTTTTGTTTATTTTGATTTTTGTTTGGGTTTTTTGTTTATTTTGAGTTTGTTTGTTTGTTTACAAAATTAAATTGCATTGTGGCCCCAAGAAACTAAATTTTCTGCATTCTCAGGAATACATTGTTTTATTTCAGCCAGATAATGTCCATGAGCCTCAGTCTCTGACTACTTAGAAAACTGCTAAAGAAGCACAAATTCTTCTTTCTCTCCCAGAGATTGGAATATATTTGAGCTTGCTGTATCATTTTTGAGATAATAAACCACAGAGATGGAAAGATTATGTTTTCAGACAAATCTGAAATTTATTTAGACAGATTTACAATTTATTAGCTAAACCTATGAACTTGAATCAAATTTTATTTATTCTCTGAATTGCAACATTTACAGACATTCTCAATGCTGTGACCTGGAGCTTATGGGTTCTCTAAGCAGAAACTTCTTGAGGGAGCTTGAATGTAACAGTTAAACACTCAAGTATTCTTAATTTCTCCCTTCTGTATTTCCTTCTAGCCTCTCCTAAAGGAAAGAGGAACCATCACATGTCTGAGTGTGCAGCACATGTTCATGCTGTGTAAACCTTAAAGCCTTAAAAAGATTGATAGACCAACATAAATAAATTGATGCTGCAGCATATTTTATTTATCTGGGTATCCAGAATACCACTGCATCAGATTTTTATTGTCATGCATTTCAGACCTGAACTTTACGGCAGATTCACAGTATCACAGTATCACCAAGGTTGGAAGAGACCTCACAGATCATCAACTCCAACCCTTTACCACAGAGCTCAAGGCTAGACCATGGCACCAAGTGCCACATCCAACCTTGCCTTGAACAGCTCCAGGGACGGCGACTCCACCACCTCCCTGGGCAGCCCATTCCAGTAGCCAATGACTCTCTCAGTGAAGAACTTTCTCCTCCCCTCGAGCCTAAACTTCCCCCGGCGCAGCCTGAGGCTGTGTCCTCTCGTTCTGGTGCTGGCCACCTGAGAGAAGAGAGCAACCTCCCCCTGGCCACAACCACCCCTCAGGTAGTTGTAGACAGCAATAAGGTCACCTCTGAGTCTCCTCTTCTCCAGGCTGAACAATCCCAGCTCCCTCAGCCTTTCCTCGTAGATTATAGGTATCTGTAGCAGAATTGCCCACTGGTTGTGTTTTTGAAGCAAGATGAAATGAGTGTCTTAAAGTAGTTCAAACACAAAGCTCATGAATTTTAGTTTGGGTCATCTTGCTATGCATGTGCCTTTCCTTAGTAAAGAGTTTGTCCATCAAAGCACTGTACCCTGTGTATCCTTAAGTGTAGATGTAGTTCTAATCTGTACAGTAAGACTGTGTTTCTCTTCTGCTCTCAATAAGTCTGTCAGTCTAGTGGTCTCCCCAGTATTTTCTTTCTGTCAGAAAGTAATGTTCCAATGCTATTGTCTCCCTCCACAGTAAATTCCCCCCTCCAGTTCTACCTGATCAGAGGAGTATTTATTATGTAAAAGAGCTCTGTGAAAGACCTTTGATCATAAGGCAGGATTGGATGTGGCACTTGGTGCCATGGTCTAGCCTTGAGCTCTGTGGTAACAGGTTGGACTTGATGATCTATGAGGTCTCGTCCAACCTTGGTGACACTGTGATACTGTGAGACTGTGATAACTGCACTCAGACCTGTGCTCCGCAGATACCCACCTGCTGTGGTTGAGTCTGCGTGGGCTGCAGAATCCCCTGGGTTGTCTGCATTCCTTGCTTATCATAGAATCAGCCAGGTTGGAAGAGACCTCCAGGATCATCCAGTCCAATCTATCACTGCTGCTCTGGTTCCTGCTGTCCTCTTGTAGCCATATCCCCTCTTCTGGCTCTGCGCTTAGCTCCTGGAGGTTGCCTGGGAGCATTCCCAGCCGTGACAGATCAAGTCCCTTTGCTTTAGTTATTTTCTACATGGCAGTCAGACTAAAAGATTATTTTTTTTTTTTTAAAGTGCAGTCTTTATCCTTCATAAGCATAAGAGTGATACAGATTTTTTTGAGAATAAATAAATTCTGACTGCCCTTGTCACTTCTTTGTTCAAGGAGATTGGTTTCTAACATTTTTTGCTGCTTCTGGTGTTGGGGTTCTTAAGGGATACATTTACATCAGATGAACAGTAGCTGGCATGCATGCATCTGAATGACAGCTTTTGTCTGAGAAAAGGTGGCAGATATGACTCATTACTAAGTCAGTTTTGCTGAGCAGCTGTCTGCATAATTCTTCCAGTCTTTAATCTCAAGAAGCAAAGAAAAGCCCTCTTCCCTGAACGTGTATGTATACATACGTACAGATATGGACACACATAACACACAAGATTTATATACATAGACTGTTTGTAATGCATATTTAGAAATAGAACTGTGTTTCAATATGTTTCTTCACATTTTTTGTTCAAGTAGATTATGAACATAAGGAGAAAAGAGCCCTTCAATTCTTGCAACATGTTGGGTACTAGTCCCCAGTGCACATTACAGTCATATGTTATTCAGACTAAACAGAAAACCACGGAGTCACAGAATTAGGCTAAAAACATCATTGCAATCTCTTTCAACAGCAAGGCTCCAAAGCATGTGCTTTTGGAGGTAGGAAAGGAATTTGCTAAATGTTAAAGGAATTCTAGTGTGCCTCTGAACAGAAAGGTAGGATTTCCATTTGTAAACAAAAACTGAAATAAAAATGGAGGACTTGTAGAATCATAGAATCAACCAGGTTGGAAGAGACCCCAAAGATCATCCACTCCAACCCAGTACCCAGCCCTATCCAGTCAACTAGACCATGGCACTAAGTGCCTCATCCAATCTTTTCTTGTACTCCTCCAGGGTCAGTGACTTTACGCCCTCCTTGGGCAGCTCATTCCAATGCCAATCACCCTCTCTGGCAAGAACTTCCTTCTAACATCCAGCCTAGACCTCCCCCAGGACAACTTGAGACTGTGTCCCCTTGTTCTGGTGCTGGTTGCCTGGCAGAAGAGACTAACCCCCACCTGGCTACACCCTCCCTTCAGGTAGTTGTAGACAGCAGTAGCTGGGCCATGTGAGGTATATTGCTATAGCACAAATGAGAAAGTGCATTGTCAAATGGCAACAGGGCAATGAAGGAAGAAATCTAGGCTGAGAAATGGGTTTCTAGGAACTGTGAGGCATATCTGACTTTCTGACATCGCTTGTTAAATGATTGCCAGGAAGCACAAACCTTACTCCTGGGAAGATGGGTAATGAAATATTGCACACTCTGTATTTTGTCAGAAGCATAATTTAATGTGCTTCTCTTTTAATGTTTGAACAGAAAAGCTGAAATGTTATGTTACATCACTTCGTAAAAGTGAAATTACTGGAAGATGGTGCAAAGGCGTGTATTCATGGTGTGGAAGGAGATGAGCATTAGAGTGACTGGTTTGACACATACTTCTTTCTGCCTGATCTCTCTATGAGGCAGTGGTTGACCACCAGAAGTTAGCAATCTCAGTTTACAACCTCTCTGTATTTCTCCTGTGGCTCTGTGGCCAATGGGCTGGCTTTTGTCAGTTATCTCCGTTGACTCCTTGCAGGGCAAAGAGAACCAGAGGTTAAAATCTCTGACCTAGGAGGATTGTCTTCAGTTTTCACAAAATGACTGTGCTGTTTGAAAAGCTGTTTTATCTCTTGTCTTGGCAGAAAATAGACACAGCATTCTGTGTCCTAATCTGCAAGGGTAGCTCAGTGTGGTGTTTATGGACAGATACCCATATCAGCACAGGGATGTAATAAAAAAAGCTGCAATGTATTTATCAGAAAGTGTTTCTAAATTATATGGGCAATTAAATACTAACATTCAGTTTAAAATATTTCCAAGTGTTCTGATCTCAGTGTGAACTGATGTGGTTTTGGAGCTCAGCTCCTGTTTTTGGAAGTAAGACAGGTTATGCCTGACCTATGCTTTCTGGGCTCAAGCCTCTTTTCTCTGGTGCTCTGCTGAAGCTTATTCCTGAATGCTGAAGCTTATTTCTGGGCTCTGCACTTTGGCCACAACAACCCCAAGCAGCACTACAGGCTGGGGACAGACTGGCAGGAGAGCAGCCAGGAAGAAAGGGACCTGGGGGTGCTGGTAGAGAGTAGCTGAACAGGAGCCACCAGTGTGGCCAGGTGGGCAAGAGAGCCAACGGCATCCTCTCCTGAATCAGGAATAATGTGGCTAGTAGGACAAGGGAGGTTATTCTTCCCCTGTACTCAGCACTGGTCAGGCCACACCTTGAGTGCTGTGTCCAGTTCTGGGCCACTCAATTCAAGAGAGATGTTGAGATACTGGAACATGTCCAGAGAAGGGTGATGAAGCTGGTGAGGGGCCTGGAACACAGCCCTGTGAGGAGAGGCTGAGGGAGCTGAGAGTGTTTAGGCTGGAAAAGAGGAAGCTCAGGGGTGACCTCATTGCTGTCTACAACTACCTGAAGGGAGGTTGTAGCCAAGTGGGGTTGGTCTCTTCTCCCAGGCAACCAGCAAGTGAACAAGGGGACACAGTCTCAAGTTGTACTGGGGGAGGTCTAGGCTGGATGTTAGGAGGAAGTTGTTGGCAGAGAGAGTGATTGGCATTGGAATGGGCTGCCCAGGGAGGTGGTGGAGTCGCTGTCCCTGAAGGTGTTCAAGAAAAGCCTGAATGTAAAGGGTTAACCCTCCTGGGGTGTGGTCTTAACTCTGACCCCAAGTGTTCCTGACCCCTCCCTGTGGGTGGGTCTGAGCACTAGCAGGTGTAGTGGTTAGCACACTACCACTTCCTGTCTAAGGTCCATATAAAAACAGAGGAACTGTTTGTTTTTCTATTGCCCTGCCTCCCTACCTGACAGCATCACCGTCCTGTTTTCTGATGCTCTTTGTTTTAGCACATGGCCATAACCAACAAGGCAGGCAAACCATTGCCATCAATCTGGTTGTATTTACATATTTTGTATCTTGTTTTCCCCTTCCCTATACCTTTTATATCTTCCCTACCTCATACATATTTTATTTATTGTTAAAATGATATTTTTTTAATTTCCTAATCGAAGTGAGGCTATTTATTTGAGTCTGTTTACCTTTTCCTCTCTATGGCTAATTCTCTTTCTTTGGAAAAAAGGGGTGGGGGAAGAGGGAAAGGTGTCCCATAAATTGTTATTGGTTCTATTAACTATATTTGAGTCTCTGGCAAATTTAAATTAGAACTGAGCCACGGGATGAGGCACTTAGTGCCATGGTCTGGTTGATTGGCTAGGGCTGGGTGATAGGTTGGACTGGATGACCTTGGAGGTCTCTTCCTACCTTGGTTAATTCTATGATTCCATGACATAAATATAGTGGCTGATTGTGTCTTGTAGCCATCTGTTGGGTTTTGTTAAGCTTGATACAACACATCATTTTTTGGGTGAAGCTGTATCTTTTTCCTGGAAGTGTCTAGGTACAGCCTGCTGCAGTTAGGAGACACATAGCTGTAATGGTTCTTTGAGCAGTTTAGCTTGGCACAACTTCCATGTAAAAGATGTTGAGGTGTAGTATGGCATCAGAAATGATAAAAAGCTCTGAAAACACTTTTAATCTGCATCTGTATAAAACTCAATCTTGTTAGATGGCCTAAACAGATGTATTGCTCTGGGTAGTGCATTCATCCAGTACAACAAACTAATAAAAAGTGAACGGTCTCAGTGCTGCACCATATGATGTCCTCACTGGACAGGTGCAAGGACTTGTGATGAAAATTCTTAGTTTGGTGAAATGAAACTGTTTTCAAAATGTATTCAGTAGACTTTATAATGCAGCACACTGGGGCTTATAAATCAAAGGAATATCTGTGTTGTGTAAATCACAAAGTCACTACAAGGGGTGGTTTCCATATGCTGCTTAGTCTGAGGTATCCCTACCGTAATGGAAATACCTGCCAGTATCACTGCTGCAGTATTTACTGATGTCCAGTTGTACATGTTGTACAAATATAGAAGAGGCTTTATTCTTCCAATTCAAAGGAAAATTAAACTCTTCCCCTTCCCTTTTTGTCCTATCATTTCTTGTTCCACAGTAGCTGTGCCAGTTTGAGGCACATTGGAATATTTTAATGACAAAAAATTAGATTACAGGCTGTGAAAAGGAAACAATGGTGATGTCTACTGCTCTCTTAGGCTTGCTGAGATGTATAAAAACACGGACACAAGCATGAATGTTTCATTGACACTGCCTGTGCATTTGATGTTTCTGAGATTTCAAACCTAGAAGAGTTATTTTGGCACCAGATTGACAGAAGCAATATGAAGAAGGGCAGAATGGTATTGAAAAAGTGTTAGGTTCATCCAGTGACTCTCTTTTGAGGAGGACATCTTAGAATAGAGTAGAATCAACCAGGTTGGAAGAGGCCTCCAAGATCATCCAGCCCAACCTATCATCTAGCCCCATCCAGTCAACTAGACCATGGCCCCAAGAGCCTCATCCAGTCTTTTCTTGAACCCCCCCAGGGACAGTGNCTTGAACACCCCCAGGGACAGTGACTCCACCACCTCCCTGGGCAGCCCATTCCAATGCCAATCACTCTCTCTGTGAAGAACTTCCTCCTAACATCCAGCCTATACTTCCCTCGGCACAACTTGAGACTGTGTCCCATTGTCCTGTTGCTGGCTGCCTGGGAGAAGAGACCAACCCCCACCTGGCTACAACCTCCCTTCAGGTAGTTGCAGACAGCAATGAGGTCTACAATATAGACAGTTTATTTGTCTCTGTCTCTTGGAGTGTGTATTTCCCTTCTGCTTGGATCTGTGTAACTAGTTCTTCTTCTCTAAATCCTCCTTGCTGATCCTCCAAACTCACCTTGCACATAAGGCAAGCTCTGGGATAAGGTAGAGGGGTGGAAAGAAGGTAGAAAGGTGATTGGGAGCCCCTCCTGGGAACTCTGGTTTCTGGGAGGGCTGTTGTGTTTCTGTATTACCCTTAACTTGTTTATTTCTGTCTATAGCTGTAAATATTGTAAATACCTGCTTGTATATTGTGCTAAGCTGTGAATATGAAGCTTCATTCCTTAACTTCCAGCTGACTGAGACTAGTCTGGGTGACTTCCTAAGAGTGTGGAGGCAGGTAACTCCCAAACCATCACAGTAGTATTGAAATTTCCACATCTTTGATGCCTTCCTCCCTGGTCTTAAAAAAATAAAAGTAAAATGGGAACAGCTGAAGGTATAGAAGATAAAACCGTGTAAAGTGTTTGTAAAGATACCCCAGAGTCCTTTCTGTTGACAGTTCTGAGTGTGGAAAATAGTTCAGATGTGGCAGCAGGTTCCCTGTGGGTTCAGGTGTGGCAGCAGGATCCCTGTGGCTGTGGAGATGCAGTTGTGGACTTTGAAATGGCTACTTTGTGCATCGGAGTTTTGAGAATGGGAAAGTGGAAACTAACTTACTCTGAGATTGCATCAGGAAAAATGGTGTTAATCCAGTGTTGGTATTTTGCTATTTGTGTCCAGATCAAGTGATTTCCATGGGCACTGTTTAGAAACAAAAAATCTTTCCATTTGCAATTATCAATATACTTTGTTATTGAATAAAATGCTGCTGCTGCTGCACAACACTGTTCTCTTGCAACAGAGTGGCCATGTGGAAAACCGTTCTTGTCTGCTCTATTGCTAAGTGTCTTTGTACATAATCACTGTTGGACAACTCAGCAAGCAGAAACTGTTAGTTGAAATCTTCATCTTACCTTTGCAGCATTTATTCTTCTGTTGTTCTTCCATTAAACATCGATTATTACTATAAGAATCTCGATGAAGAAATAAGTCTTGCTTTAATGTTTCAGAATGAAATGATAATTTACATTCCTTAAAAGGTTTATTGCAAGTTTAAAATTAGTTTCTCTTGATGTTTAAGTGTTTAACTAGAAGACCAGTATGTAGCCACAGTCGAGGTATAACTAAGCAGGAATACTTTTTGTGTTAAGAATTTACATGAGGTCTGAGCAGGAATACCTTTTGTGTTAAGAATGTACATTAGGTGCCAATGTTGAAATGGGAAGTGTTTCCTATTTCTCAAGACTATGAAAATGTCACTAGTGGCAAACTAGTTCAATCTAGCTGCTCAAATTGAAGTTTTCAAGACTGACATTTATGAAGTAGAAAGTTGTATAAGCTTAGGGATGCATATTTGATTCTTTTATTAATGTAATGAATTTTTTATAACCGTAAGTGTAATTGTTAATTTATTGAATTATCTCTTCTGCAACAGTGCTTTAATTAATAGATCATTGGACCCAAAAGAATGGACAGGCATTTTTTTCTTGGATGTTTTGAAGTGACTGTTTTAGGAAGTACTTTTGCTTGCCTAGCTCAATAGAGCCATGTTTTGGGAGACTCAGTGTAAATGTTTGTCTGATGAAATTTTTTTCTTCACCAAATAGCTGCAACAGTGAAAATAATTGTTTGCCATCTATTTAAGGTGTTGATGTTACTAATACAGTGGATTTTGTCTTCTCCTTAATAATCAGAAATTTATGGCTCTGCTGTGTGCTGAAATGCTTGAGGTGTCTGCTGAAGATTAAACTGTAGCCTGACAGAATGATAAAACTTGAGCAGAGCCACACTGATCCTTTTCTGGTTTATTGCTTGGATTAAAGAAGTAATGTAATCAATTTACTGTGTAATGTGTATTAATATCATTCTTTCATGAATATTGACAAAAGTGTTTGGTTCTTTTTTTTTTTTTAACTTGCAGCAAGTAGTGGCAGCAATAAATGCAGGAATCATACCTTTAGGAAACACAACTACTCAGATCAGTCACTGGGACTTGGGAAGTTCCTTCTTCTTTGCTGGCACTGTTATTACCACAATAGGTAGGACAAAGCTTATTCTTCTTTCATAATAAATGAGCTGGAAACTACTTTGATTTTCAGTGTATATATTTGTTAATGGTAAATCTTACAAGTCTTCTGTTTTAAAGTACTTGTTAGCTGCTAGGGCAGAAATTATAGCAGTCTGTAAGCATCCCTACCTGAGTCAGTGAGTCTTCTCTAGAAGAAAATTGTTGCTGTGTATTTCTGAGGTGACTAGAAGATGTTGTGGAAGCATTTTCTGGGGGAAGTTTGGTCAACTGTGTAATCACAAGTGTTAAGTAGGGCATGAGTTGAAGTGCATGTGCATTAAACCTTGACTGAGATTCATGGAATTTCAAGTCTGTATATGCCCATTCTATACTGCTGTTGTCTTTAAATTCTGACAAAGGATGACAACATGGTAATCAGTTGTAGGTATTGTATTGATAAGCAGATAGATATTTGGAGGCTAACTTTGAGACATATTGCATTCAGAGAATTGTAAAGCTGTAGGATGATTTATCTGTGCACACATAGTTTCTGCATTCGAGACCACTCTGTCTCTAAGCAGGTGTGAACAGGAACTGTGTTTGATCTTTGAGTTTCTTCCCTTTGACTGCAATATAATTGGCATGGTACACAGTTCAGAGCTGTAGTGTAGATCACAGAAAGAGTGTCCACAAATGTGGAAGGAAAATGCAATGAAGAAATCAAATGAGAAACATTTACCTACATTATGAGGGTATTGCATAAGGAATTGCAGCATTGATACAATAATTACCTCTATGTAGTATTTATTTGCTTACTTAAGAGGATGTTCAACTGTTGTATGTATCTTTGTTCTTTCTTTATGTAACAATGTGTAAACATGATATTTTTTGTGTGCTCAAGTATATGCATGCCTATATTTATGTTTAAATATTATTTTTCCACATCTAGAGTTGTTGAAACACTCTTTGTGAAAACAAAGATTTAGTGAAAACAAAGAAGGAAACTCTTAACCTCCTTGAGATCAACACCAAACTTACTCATTATTTAATAATAGGTCCACAATGTAATAAAACCCAAGAGTGATGAAAAATGTAATTTTAGCAGACTAAAACAAACAAAAAAGAAGCTAAAACTCTGAAAAAATAACTTTATGATCCACCTTATGTTGTCCTCTTCTGGCAGCATGAAGCTTTATGTTGTTCTGTTCTGTTGTTGTTATGTTTCATGGTTCTGTAGAAAGTGCTTAATAATTGTTTTAGTTCCCGATAAGGATAAAAGTTAATGTAAAAAAGTGTTCAAAGAACTAAATGGTTCAAAATGTATTCTAAAGGGCTGAAACATGTTTTGTCATTTTATTTCCAGTAAAATGAGGACTTTTCTAATTCAAAATGTTATTGACTTGATTTTACAAAAACACGTGTGAGTACTGCTTAGTGGAGAGAGGGGCATCTGCAGAGGCATCCAGGCCTCTGATCCACTGTCCCCAAAAGGCAAGATAACCCAATAGGTAATACATTAGAACATTAATATATCAGGTAATTTATACAAGCCAGAGTAGTCAGAATCAGGTAAAACTAGGCAACTGTAAATATTTAAGATTTTGTGATTAAAAACTTGAAAAAATCTGGGAAAAAAAACCCTCTTCATAGAATCAGCCAAGTTGGAAGAAACCTTTAAGATCATCCAGTCCAACCTAGCACCCAGCCCTAGACAATCAACTAGACCATGGCACTAAGTGCCTCCTCCAGTCTTTTCTTCAGCACCTANGGACACAGTACTCAGCGTGTGGCCTGACCAGTGCTAATACAGGGGCAGAATAACCTCCCTTGTCCTACTGGCTACACTGTTCTTGATCCAGGCCAGGATGCCATTGGCTTTCATGGCCACCTGGGCACGCTGGTGGCTCCTTTTCAGCTACTATCTATCAGTACCCCCAGGTCCATTTCTTCCTGGCTGCTCTCCAGCCACTCTGTCCCCAGCCTGTAATGCTCTTTCCTTAGTTCTGAAAAGAAAGAAGCATCACATAGTTATGTTGGAATGTTCTGTGGGTTTTTTTTGCCACCAGAGAGGAAACAACCTTTGAGGATGAGCACCAAAATTTCATTTGAAAAAAAAATGCACCAATTTGCTTATCAGAATATAAATGCTAGAGTTTGTTTATATATTTGAAAGTGAAGAGAGAAGACCCAAGCAAAGGAGAGTGAAGTGGGATTGAGGAGGGGGTTGGTGAAATACTCCAAAAAGTAAATATACATTTGTCTGGAAAATATTCTGATGTCTGATCTTTTTCTCCATCATGTGAGTTGTAAAATCTGACTTAAATGAATATGACTATGTGGTGAACACTGGAGTGTCTGGCTTCTGAGAGCCTGTTTCTTTCAAGGTGCCTTAACTTGAAGCAATCTACTTCTGTTCCCTTTCCAAAGCACGGGGCAGATTTTAAGGCAAGGTCATGAATCCAGTAGCAGCCTGGGTGCACGTGTCCAGATTTCAGATAGCTTCTAGCAGGGGTATGTGTGTGGCAAAGCTGAGTGTAACCAGATGATAAGGCAGCTGCAGAGCAACATGGGAAATGAGTGGTTGTGATTTACAGTCTGTGAAAATGTGGTAGTGAGTGCCATGCTAAAGAGGTCACTGAGGAATGAGATGGAAGTGCTCCTTCTATTGCTTACCCTGTAGAGGACTCCACTGAAAACTCTTTCTGTCTTCATATGATTTCCTATCAACTCTCCAAGTGTATATCTCATGTGATAAAATGTCAACAGGAAGAACTGTTTTGTATGAAAAAAAAAATCCCACTGAGATGTCTTCAGAAGTTTAGCACTGTGCTTAATTTCCTATACCTGTACTGCTGTTCTTAAAAGGAGATGTTAGCACTAAAGTAGCTTTTTAGTGTATTTGGTTCATTATACACTATCTCCTTCGCTTCTTTTTATTGCTCCTGTGAAAAAATGTCTGACTTTGACTCAGTTATTGACTGTTGACAAATAGTGGTTCACTCATGCTCTGGAGAGACCTGTTGGGATTTAGTAAGGAAATTCTCCATATATTTCATCTGAACTGAGCACAGTCTCTCCCAGGACAGGAGAGACTAAACAAGATTTCCTCTGTAATTATTTCTCCCAGGAGCAGCAAGTAGCTAGTGTGTTACCACTCTGCCCTCTATTCTCTTGCATTTGTTCAGGCAGGGACAAAGAGGGCTTATCTTAGTTGAACAGTGAGGAAATAAAACTTGGTCTGAACAAGGTTCAGAAGTGATAATTACAATAAGACTTCTGGGATCTAGAGAACCTGGAACAGTGGCAGAGGATGGACCATGGTGAAGAGCTGAAATAATACTTGACGAAGAGCTCAGTTAGGGACATTGAGCAAATCAGAGAAAAGAAATTGAGCCTCACAGACCAAAATGATTGAGATCAAGAGAAAGGGAGGACTGTATGTTTTTTTTCCTACCTACTCAACAGACACTAAGGGTAACTCTGAAATGATAGAAGGTCAAGTTTATGGGATGATACACAGTTTTAATTACACAGAGAAATGGTGGTTTTTCTGTCAGCCTGCTTTTGATACATGCATGTATCAGACGTGCAGCTGCATTGTAAATTTGCACGTTCTGTGGGCCACATAGCAATGTAGCCTCTTGTAGTGTAAATGTATGTGGGAGTTGTTGTTGACCTAGTGAAGTTTGAATTCTGGATGAGAAACTTAGCAATAGATAGTAAAAAAGGGCTGGGGAGAAGCTGTTCCTTGGGATGACCATGACTGTTCTCAGCCTCCAACAGAACAAGGGGACACAGTTTCAAGTTGTTCCAGGGAAGGTATGGGCTGGATGTTAGGAGGAAGTTCTTCCCTGAGAGAATGATTGCCATTGGAATGGGCTGCCCAGGGAGGTGTTGAAGAAAAGACTGGAGGAGGCACTTAGTGCCATGGTCTAGTTGATTGGATGGAGCTGGGTGCTAGGTTGGACTGGCTGATCTTAAAGGTCTCATCCAACCTGGTTGATTCTATGATGGCATTGGAGACTTTTCATATAACTTTTCATGTCCTTTTTTTGTTTGTTTTGCCTTTTTTTTTCACTTTTTTTTTTTTTTTTTTCTCTTTTAATTCTGATTTGGAGCACTGCCAGCTACTTACTAGTCTTGTAACACTGAGTTTCCAACTATATTTACATTCTGGACTATTTTATCCAGCCTTCTGGAATGTTTTTCAGCTTCTATATGATTGCACTAGTTTTGGTTTTGGGTTTGTTTAATGAGCCTTTTTCTGGAAGACAGCACCGATGGTTTTACTTTGGTATCTATTGTTTGATCTTGCAAAGCAAGGAGGAAGACATTTTGGTGTTCTTCTACAGTCTGACCTTTTAATCTTCCCTTTTCTTAGAACCACTAAAATGTTGTATTAAAGCAAATTGTCAGGTATGCAGCTTTCCATCACTCTTTTCTGTTTCGCCTAAGAGTGAAAAGGCCAATTCACTGGTGTGGCACAATCCCCAATTTACACTGCAAATGAGCACTGAGATTTTCACAGCTTACTCTGTTAGTGCTAGTGTGATATTGGGAACTGCATTTCGCTTTCTTCATTTGGATTTCTCATTGCTAGCTGTTCAGCATAGGGTTTCTGAGCCTCCTGGAGTCATAGAATCAGTCAGGGTTGGAAGGGACCACAAGGATCATCTAGTTCCAACCTCCCTGCCATGGGCAGGAACACCCTACCCTAGATCAGGCTGCCCACAGCCTGATCCAGGCTGATCATGTCCACTTTAATTTTCAGGCTACAGAAGCTTGTTGGTATCAATAAACAAAAGGCTGCCAGGAAGAACCCCTGAAAATGGTTATGCTCTTTGCAGAATGCTAGAATGAATGAAATTATTTCCTGCTTCCCTTTTTTGTTTGTTTTTGTAATTGCATTGGGAGCTGTGCAACCAACCAATCATGAGAACCTCAGATCCTCTGAGCAAACAGAGGCATGTCATTTTGGCAAATGCAGAAAAAACTTAATGCTTTGTTTCTACCAAATGAAGTAACAAAATTGAAGTCCCTGAGTAGGAAAGGTTTAGAGGTCAAAATAAAAGCACTTAAATATATTGTGCTGTGCTAGTTTGAGGCTAACTAGAATATTTTATTGAGGAAAAAATAGATTATAGGCAGTGAAAAGGAAACAATGGTCATGTCTACTGCACTCATAGGCTTGCTGAGGTGTATAAAAACATGAACACAAAACATAGATAAGACCATGTGAGACAGTGTTAGTGTGTGGGTGTCTCTGTTGGTGCCTGTGCTTTCTTCCTGGCCCTTTTGCTGTGTAGCCCAACTAATTCTGCTTCTAACCTCCCTTGCCAATCCTTGCAGCTCACCTTGACTGTAAGGTATATGCTGAGGTAAGGTGGAGGGGTGGTGTGCTAGTTTGAGCCTATCTGGAATATTATAGACTGTGAAAAGGAAACGATGGTGATGATGTCTAATGCACTCAATAGGCTTGCTGAGATGTATCAAAACAAGAACACAAACAAGATAACACAGTTGCTGTCTGAGTGCAGCTAGTGTATG
The DNA here is from genome assembly GCA_013400475.1 of Tricholaema leucomelas. Classification (NCBI taxonomy): domain Eukaryota; kingdom Metazoa; phylum Chordata; class Aves; order Piciformes; family Lybiidae; genus Tricholaema lacrymosa; species Tricholaema leucomelas. The sequence goes on along the minus strand of WAAF01014281.1, from coordinate 124,007 downwards.
TACTTTTTCTCCCTAGCACGCTGTCTAACTAATCCTTTTGCTTTCTAACTCCCCTTGCTCATCTTCCAAACTCACCTTGCGTGTAAGGCAAAGTCTGGGATAAAGTAGAGGGGTGGAAAGGATGTGGAAGGGTGATTGGGAGCCCCTCCTGGGGGCACTTATTTTCTGGGAGAAGTATTGTCTTTCTGTATTTATAATTTGTATATTTCTGTGTATAGCTGTATACATTGTAAATACCTGCTTGTATATTGTGCTAAGCTGTGAATATAAAGGTTCATTCCTTAATTTCCAGCCAGCTGAGTCTAGTCTGGGTGATTTCATAAGGGTGGGGGGTAGGGGACTCCTGAACCATCACATGTGTATATCCTGTTAGGATGATTTTGCTGGTAAGTTCCCCTTTGACCAGGTTAAGCTGTTGACCATAATGTGCAGCTTTTTTCCTAGTTGTTTGCACTTACTGTTTAATTGAGCTACTAAACAAGATCAGCTTTTAAAAAGGCAATTTTAAAAGGCAGCCATAATCAATGGCAGGGTTTAGGTTTTGGTTGGGGTTTTTTGGTGTGGGTTTTTGTTGTTGTTGTTTGTTTTGGTTTTTTTTTTGAGACTGAACAGTATGAAAGTAGAGTGTTTGACTGTTAACCACATTTGAAAGTGGAGCTGACCAGCTTAACCTGTTCCTTTCTACTGGTCACTCCAGAAAGTAAGGCACATTTTAGGTGCTTTTAGGACAAGCTCTGAGTTCTGAAGCCTTGAAGATCTGTTGTTGATCAGTTTAACAGATCTGACCTAATATAGTTTTGTTTTATAACAAGTGAGAACCTCCTTAAATATAAATCCCACTGTGCCTGGAGCACAGCCCTGTGAGGAGAGGTTGAGTGAGCTGGGGGTGTGCAGCCTGGAGAAGAGAAGGCTTAGGGGTGACCTCATTGCTGTCTACAACCACCTGAAAGGAGGTTGTAGCCAGGTGGAGATGGTATCTTCTCTGAGGCAACCAGCAACAGAACAAGGGGACACAGTCTCAAGTTGTGCCAGGGGAGGTATAGGCTGGATGTTAGGAGGAAGTTCTTCCCAGAGAGAGTGATTGGTATTGGAATGGGCTGCCCAGAGAGGTGGTGGAGTTGCTGTCCCTGCAGGTGTTCAAGAAAGGACTAGATGGGGCACTTAGTGCCATGGTCTGTTTGATTGTCTAGGGCTGGGTGCTAGGTTAGACTGGCTGATCTTGGAGATCTCTTCCAACCTGCTTGATTCTGTGGTTCTATTGCACCATAGACTGATAAATCTTCACTCTGATCAGAAAAGCATAGGTTATTTATATTAAAAAAAAGAAGAAGAAGAAGAACAAGGCATCTGTGCTTCAGAGTTAGAGCCATGACTGCTGCTTGGGACATGGGTGTGGGAAAATAAATTTGCTAGAATTCAGTAAGTGTTAAAGACTACCAACAGCTATGGCAGCACTCCTGATGAAGGCAAAGGGAATTTTACTCACTTTTTCTGTTATTTCTTTGAAAATAATAAGGAAGGATGGTGGATGTGAAAGGAAATATATTAGGGGTTGTGAAATTTGTTTCCATTTTGGACAGTGACAATGTAAAGTGTAATTCAGTAGACTGAGAAAGGAGAACTTCTGTGATATGTCTGGTTATTCTCAGGTTGAGAACTGACCAGAGCAAAGGTCTTTTACCAGAACAAGAATCTATTATCTGATTCATTTCTTCATTATAGATCATCAAGACAGGGATTTTTTTTAATTTTCATGTGCTTCATTATGGGATTTATTGAGCTTCAGTTGAGCCCTGGAGTGGTATTATCTTAGGCTACATAAAAATGTGATTTAGTTTTGCATTTGTCTGAAATACCTTATTTTTCTGTGAGATGGCCTGTGAAGAGACATCTATACATTTTCAGTGACTTATAACAGACTCTTATTAATATATTTTTCATCCTAGTAAATAGCTTTTAAATCTGCACATGCAGGCATCATATGTTATTGTCTGAGTTTTCTACTGCTAATTAGAACTGTTCAGAATTTTAATGTCTGCAGACAAGTATGAAATATGGATTTGATTCAACTATTCTGATAGTTTCTTTTGTCCACTATAGGTCAGTGAAGACTTGGAGAAGTCATGATTTTTGTATTCTTTGTGATTTTTGTCTTGTAACCTGCAAACTGTGCTTTCCTTATGATTGGGTAAAAGGAGCAGTAATCAGTATGGTTCTCCACCAGTGATTTAATGCCATCAGAAATGCAACTGAGCAATTGCTACTAGTAGAATATTAATCTCAAAATAGTGTTAGATAAGAGTGAAGATGCTGAAATGCAAGAATTAAAAGTTTCATTGATAGATGTGTTGTTCTATATAGGTGCCTCTGAAGTGTCAGTATTACCAATAGAGTGATTTTTTTTGGTAGGTCTAGCATACAAAGGGGGAAAAATAGTATACTTCTACTGAATCAGTTGACATTGGGTTAGTGTGCAGGGTAAGATATCGGCATTTTCTTCTTTCTTTTTCTTTCCATTGACAGGAGAAAAATGTGTGCATGCTTCACTGGTGGGATAAGAAACCTGAATTGCATTTGTGATGTCATTTTGCCTGGGACTTTGTGCAGTGGATTGTTTTTGTATCAAGTAAATTAGTTGCAGAGACCAAGGATCATACTCCATTTCTAGAGGGTGGAGTTGCAGGAACTGCTGATGGCAGCTCAGGTATTGGAGCTTGATGTATTAGAGCTTGTTACATAAATGATCATATGCTCTTAAGTTCAGCTTTTTAGTTTAATTCAAATAATGATGCATAAAGAAGGCAGGAGTATAGTTCCTTCAGACGCAATAGGAGAGGCGCATTCTGCCATTCTTTGCAGCCTCCTCTCCCTAGTAACAAGTGATAAGATGAGAAGAATGGACATGGGGGACTTTAGGTTGCATATTAGAGGAAGATTGTTTGCTGAAACAGACCTTTCAGGAAGGTGGTTGAATCCCCATCCCTGGATGTGTTTAAAAGAGGGAGAGACGTGATGCTGAGTGATGTAGTTTAGCACTAGTCTTTGTAGCTAGGTAGTGGTTGGACTCAATGATCTTAAAGGTCTTTTCCGACTGAAACAATTTGATGATTCTGTTTTATGAAGTAACCAGCCCTAACAGCTGCCCTATAGGTAGTGAGTTGGTGAACTTACATGATAATATTATATGGAAGATATTTAATCCTGTAGACTAGAGAGATTTCAAAGTTTAAAACAGGCATGATGATCAGTAACAACAGATGAGACAAAGACATAGGCAGGAAAGAAATAGAGAATTTTAAAGGTTCATTTCATTGAAATAATAAATTATCTTTAAAAATAAGATAAATTCTCAGATGAGTCTTGTGAAGGCACATCATAACCCTGCAAATGTTTGTATGAAGGAGTAGATGAAGCAGGATATGATCACTGTTGCTTACTGATTTATCAAGAGTTTGGAAGAGTGTTATATAAGGATTTCTTCTTTTATGAGCAAGTTGTACTACCTATTGATAAAACTACAGCATTTTACAGTGTAGAAAAATATCTTTAATGTGATTAGAAATGAATAATGGGTGAAAGAAGAGATATGATTTGTAGAGAAGGGCATTATCTTTTACTAGAGCCACTCAAAACAGCTGGAAGAACAAATAAGCTTTTGTGGCACAGCTGAGAAAGACTTCCTTTGCTCAAAATACTGTTGCTTTTCAGAAACTCAAAGACATTTCACTTTTCTATTATTTTATCCCATTTACACTCTTCTACCATCCTGATTCTAAAAGAGCTATTATTAGGCATCTGTATGAAATATTTGAACTATCTTGTAGATATTGAGAGACTCTTGTCTCCACTCTTACAGCAATACATTCAAAAACATGTCCTGTGTTCTCACTTAATTTTTAAAATAAGATTTCCATAGTGATATGCTGCTAGATCATCTTGCAAGTATGAAGTACAGCACTGACAGTGGAAGTGTGAAAATCCATCTGTACTACTTATTTTTGATTCTTTTTCCCTCATTATATTTTGTTTCATAGAGCATCTCAACCTTAGTGGTTGTGTAATATCTCTGTGAGTGATAACTTATAGGGGCTAATTAGAAATGTGCTAAAAATAAGAGGTCATATTTAGAATCAATTGATTTAGACACATGATTCATAAAACTGAATGAAGCAGTCAAAATTATTTGTCGCTCAATAAAATAATGTTTAATATGTTGGCTTTCACATTGAAGGTGTCACAGTATCACAGTATTACCAAGGTTAGAAGAGACCTCATAGATCATCAAGTCCAACCTGTTATCACAGAGCTCAAGGCTAGACCATGGCACCAAGTGCCATGTCCAATTCTGCCTTGAACAGCTCCAGGGACGGCGACTCCACCACCTCCCTGGGCAGCCCATTCCAGTAGCCAATGACTCTCTCAGTGAAGGACTTTCTCCTCACCTCAAGCCTAAATTTCCCCGGGCATAGCTTGAGGCTGTGTCCTTCCTCCATGTTTTGTCTGACTTAAGTCCTGCCTTACCAAGTCTACAGTCGTGGTAGGGCAGTAGAGGTGAGAATCAAGGGAAAAAAACATGAGGACTTTTCCCTAGAACTAGCAATAAAAAAGAGAGTGGTGATATCATGGGACCCATATTAGCTCTCATTACCATAAAGAAGTTTGATTTAAAGAGAAATCAACCCACTGTGTTTGAGGAGGTATCTTTACGCTGTGGTGCTTTGTGAACCCTGTCCTTGACAGATGTGTGAGTGCGTGTGTGTGCATATATATGAATATATAATGTTATCCATGCATGAGAACAGCCTGCCAGTCTTGGGCATGTGTTAGTTCCCTGCCAGCCAAGGTACATGCAACAGTGAGCAGTATGCCTTTGCTGAGGATACATGCTGTGATGTGTTTCAGAAGGGCAATAAATATCTCATGGCAGCTTGCCATTGGTTAGCCATGCACTCCTGCAGTTTTAAAACAGTTCCTCTGCTGAATGTAGAGGTAGAACTACTTCATTCTCATCCTCATTAGAAACTTCAGGAGTTTTCAGAAGATAGTTGTTTGTGTTCTTTTTAAAGCACCTATCTCTAATGATGGGATAGAAAAATGAAGTATTGAAAGCTATTGGAAGACCAATAGGTTACCAGATGCTTGTTAGAACAGCATGCTGCTCAGTAGTCACACAGAGAAAGGATGGGAACTTCAGCTGTGGTCCTCTGTGAAAATGCTCCTATAGAGATCTGCTTATTAACTAACAGAAAAGAAAAAGGAAAAAGAAATAAGGCAAGAGAAGCTGAAAAAGCAAGAGAGATGGTGAATGTTTTATTCAGAATACTGGCAAGCGTGCTTTGGCCCTAGGGATGTTATACATACGGCCTTTGAAAACACCAGCCACAAGCATCAAAGCTAAGATGTTCCACTGAGTTGTCCCACAGTCCAAGTGTATGTTCTGCATTCTGTTGCTGGCTGCTTTCTTCAGCACTCTCTCCTTCTATTCCCATCCTTTTCATCTTAGGCTCTTCTACATAACCTTTCTTGTCTCCTTTGCTGTCTGCCCTCCCCCTGAACTCACCCAGAAAAAGAACTGCAGACCTAACAGAACATTCACTGAGGAAGGCTATAGCCTGCATCTGGATAAAGAAAGGGCTTTGAGACAGGAAGTGGCATTGCAGCTGCTTTTTTTTTCTTTTATGGCAGAGCATTTAAACATCTTTGTAGGTTAGCTCAGTTGTAGGCCCTTAGTAATACATCCGTCACACAATTTATTGCATATGGCACTATTATTAACAATGTAGGTAAATACTAAATCACAAAGCAATTTCTAGGGAAACCAGAGAGAAAAAGCAGACCTGATAGCACTTGACAGTATTGATGCACACTGCCAGTAAATACATACAGGAGTGAGATGGAATCGTGTTTACCCATGTGCATTTAAAAATAACGCGTGTCACACACGGGATGGCTAAAATGCAAAGTCCTGAGCCTGCCAACACTTGTGTGTGTGCCTGACTTGAAGAGCACTGGGAGACCTTGGAAAACACTTGTAGAAAAGGAATGATTTGTGGCTAGGAGACATGCCTGGTGTTCATAGAATCATAGAATGGTTTAGGTTGGAAGGATCATCCAGCTCCAACCCCCTGCCATAGACAGGGACACCTCCCACTAGAGCAGGTTGCCCAAGGCCTCATCCAGCCTGGCCTTAAATGCCTCCAGGGAGGAAGCATCCACAACCTCCCTGGGCAACCTGTGCCAGTGTCTCACCACCCTCACTGTAAAGAACTTCTTCCTAACATCCAGTCTAAATCTCCCTCTTCCAGCTTAAACCCATTCCCCCTCGTCCTGACATTCCCAGACCTTGTCAATAGTCCCTCCCCAGCCTTCCTGTAGGCTCCCTTCAGATACTGGAAAGCCACTATAAGGTCTCCTTGAAGCCTTCTCTTCTCCAGGCTGCAGAGCCCCAACTCTCTCAGCCTGTCCTCATAGCAGAGGTGCTCCAGCCCTCTGTTACAGCTAGATTTGATATTTGCAAGTTCAATGATGTCTAACCCAGAATTTTTAACTCTTTTCTTTTTGATCTGTGAAAGAGGCATATGTTTCTGAAGCCTTTATGTAGTCATGACATTTGGTGCTTCCTGTGAGGCACTCTTTGTTAGTATGATTTAGTTGTGGCAGTTAATGAGGTAGGAATTATAAAATATGTAGTTAATTTTATTTCTGGAAAGCCCCACCCATAACTTTATACAAATCAGTTAAATTTGGGTTCTAATTGGGTCCAGAAAATCTTTACAAGGACGCTCATAGGCAATTAATTCATTTAGGAGAATCAGAAAATTGGAAAAGTTTAGCCACAAAATGGCTTTGCCTCACTTACAAATAGGCAGCTTGGAGCCCTAAGGAGAGTCTGTGCTACTCTCTGCAGTAGAAATTTCAAGATAGTCCCTAACTCTTTTGTGGCAGTGTTGGAACTGCTCAGCTGTGGAGTGGCTTCTGGATCTTCCCAGGGTGGTGGGAAAGAGGCAGATGATCTCTGATCTGATCCTGGTACCTCTTGGCATGGAAGTTTGCGGAGGTGCAGGCAGGATCTCTTGCAGATGTGCAGAGAGCACAATGTTGGTGGCACTTCTTGCCATGTCATGAGACACTTAAATGTCTTGTCCTGGGAAACTTGAGACACTTAAGTTTCCAGATAGTTCAAGCTCAGAACATCAGGGCTAAGCTGGTCTGAAGCACGAGGCAGAGTGGAACATGTTGTCCAAGAGCAGTGAGGCAGAGGCAGCAAGACAGAAGCAGCACACACTGAGGCAGTGCGGTTAGGCAGAGGCAGCACAACTGCTTGCAACTTAGCTCCATTTATATTATTTGCCCAAGTGTAAAGGCTCCTTTGGCCACAGAGATTCACCAATCAGAATGCCATTTTCAAAACTGACCATATTAGGGCTTGCTCACCTTTATTTGGGCAAGGCACCTATAAGTACCAAAACACCTGTGAGCACCTGTGTATGACTTTAGGAGGGGGCATAATGGCCCAACCCTCTGTTTTTCTCCCACCCTTGCTTTCCCCATCAGCAGAAGGGTGGAGCAAGCCAGGACATCTAATAGGCCTATTGCCTTCCAGGACATCTCATTAATACAAATTGATTTAAATACACTGGCAGGAATAGTGCTACTTTGATTTTCCTTTGATCTGGGAAATACTACCAGTGCACATTGTGAGGGTAGTTTTACTGAAACCACCTCTAGGTTGTTTGGCTCGTCTTTTAACAGGTTATTCTTTAATATTTCTTCAAATCAGTGCTGTTCTAGTTTCTTGTCTTTTACACATTAGGCTCTGGAGAGTTTATTTTGATAGTCCTGAAGTCCTCTCTGCCAATACTCCTCATCCTTTCATATATATTTCAAAGTTCTATTTTTCACAGAAATTGCATGTTTCTGTCAAGTCAGTGGCTCTAGGTATCTTTAAAGCGTGTTCAGCAGTCAGCTATTGTTCCCTTCACTGATGGCTTAGTTGCTACCCATTTTTACTGTATTTTAGGACATTTTCCACTGAAGTCTCACTCAGAACTGGTGATGCAGATGTCAGGGTCAGACCTTTGTGCCGCTTTGAAGCGTTGCTTATACTGTCCTGTCTGACAATGCAGAAAAAAATTAAACCTAGTAAAGTATTTCTACACTGGGAGGCTTTGAAGGTTTTCTCTACCTTTTTTAACAGTGGAGCAGTTAGATCCCTGTTGTTGTCTGTAGGGCAGCCTCAGGTCTTCCCATACCTTACCTCAAGTAATGTGACTTAAAATAACTGGAACAGTGAAAGATGTCCAGAAGGACATGTGCATGTAAGCAGCTATTTATGTAAGCATATAATGATTTCCTGGTATTTGGCAATACCATGGCTCAGCCATGCAGTAGGAAAAACAGTGCAATACAGCCTGTGTATAAAAAACTTCTTGACTCTCTAATTGCACAAATAATATATGTTTAAAGGTATGAAAATATGTTTGGACATATGTATTTCATCAGTACATGTATTGTACATGTGTATATACACATGTATGTATGTTTGCATCTCTACAAGCAGTATAGCTGCTTACTGTTCCCACCTTTATCCAAGCAAATGTGCATTAAAAACTCTCTGTTCATGAAAAGATTTCTCTGCACATTAATGGAAGGAGGAGAGAAGCTGACCAACTGTGAGAAATTGCATCTCTCATATATATAAATTGTGTACCTAAGATCTTCTCAGTGTTGCTTCATACACAACTGATATACCTTGGTAATTGCTAATTAGGACAAGGGAGGTTATTCTTCTTCTGTACTTAGCACTGGTCAGGCCACACCTTGAGTGCTGTGTCCAGTTCTGGGCTCCTCAATTCAAGAGAGATGTTGAGGTACTGGAATGTGTCCAGAGAATTGCAACAAAGCTGGTGAGAGGCCTGGAACACAAACCCTATGAGGAGAGGCTGAGGGAGCTGGGGTTAACCTGAAGAAGAGGAGGCTCAGGGGTGACCTCGTTGCTGTCTACAACTACCTGAAGGGAGAGTTTAGCCAGGAGGGGGTTGGTCTCTTCTTCCAGGCAACCAGCAACAGAAGAAGGGGACACAGTCTCAAGTTGTGCCAGGAGAGGTCTAGGCTGGATGTTAGGAGGAAGTTGTTGGCAGAGAGAGTGATTGGCGTTGGAATGGGCTGCCCAGGGAGGTGGTGGAGTCACCGTCCCTGGAGGTGTTGAAGGACTGAATGGGGCACTTAGTGCCATGATCTAGTTGATTGTCTAGGGCTGGGTGCTAGGTGGTACTGGATGATCTTGTAGGTCTCTTCTAACCTGGTTGATTCTGTGATTATGATTTTGTGATAATTTCTTTGTCCCTGGGATGTAGCCAGTATATAAGTAGACACTGAAACAAAACCTATGGTATCTGCAATTCCAGTCTGAACTGGGGTAACAGGTGGTTTTGCAGCTGCACCAAGGTTGTGTGACCTAGTAGCTTGTGGTGTTGATGTGGTGACACTATTGGTTCTCTTCTCTTTGCCCAGATATTTTCTTAACAGGTGTAGGGGGTGGTTCTGTGGCACTTTGTGCTCTGCAGTTTTGTTCTTTGTATAGCTCTTGGCTGAGAAGTAAACTTGACCGAGGAGGGGTTTTGTTGAATGATAGCAGAAATGATCTTGGATGCCTATTATCAGTTCCTTAGAGAATAATGCAGTTTTGTGTAACTTCTCTAAGGTATTTCTCAGACTTTTTTTGAGCCTTGGGCAAGGTTCTACCTTATGCAGATTTAGTCTCTGGTAGAAAAACTTGGATATATCCAACTTTTATAAGATACTCTCTTAAGAACCTTCCAGAGGATTGGTACTGCTGTCAGGGCTTCTGGCTGAGCTTTGGACAATATGATTTCAAAGTTCTCTTCCAACCTCAGCAGTTCTATGATTCTGTGATTTGGATCCTGGTCTCCTTTCTGGTCAGAGACATTTTTCATGGAGCTAAATTCTGTGTGACTTAAAAGTTTGTCAACTTTCTCTGAAAGGGATGTTGTGAGAGGAGTGTGGGAGCAAATAAAAGAAAGCTAATTTGGTAACTAGGTGAAAAAAAACCTTTCTGCCTTCTTTTCTTTCTGCTCACATTCTCTCTTGTTTCAAGCCTCCTCATCTGGGACATCCTATGTCACCAGGCTAAAAGATGCAGTTTTCTCCTTCATGTTAGAAAATAACAAGCAACTCAGGGAAAGTGCTAGCTGAAGCCAGAAACAGTTATTTGGGCATTGAAATCATGGAATGGTGAGTAACCAGGTCTGTCCTTTGTGCCTGCATAGAAATACAGTGGGGGAAAAAAGTACACTTTTTGTTTCCCTGAAGAGGAAAGGAGTTAGCAGTGTGTTTCTTTTTTTGTGTGAATAACATGGAGACATTTTAAAGAGACAGTTTTGTTCATGAAGGAACTGTTAGAGGAAGAACTTGCAATGTAATTTATATTCTCAGTTAGTGTTATTGCATGACCCAAATGCTTAGAGATAGATATATATATCTATCTCCAGGTTTGAGGTCTGAAATTTTTTTATGTATGGCAGTAATTTTGCAAAATGTTTTGTTCTCCAACCAGCAAAAGAGTGATAAGGGTTGAAATGAATGAGACAGTGAAAGGGAAACACCAGCTACTTGAAGAAATGTGCAGCTTCTCGGTCCAATCCTAAAACTTTGATTTGAACTTCCTTCAGACTTTTATCACTTGCTCAGTTTCCCCCAGTCTACTGATGCCAAATAAGAAAATCATTACATTTTGTTGTTGTTGGCTAAATGCTGCCATGTTCAAAGATAATATACTGACTGGAGAGAAATTCAAGGTATAAGATTTTTTTTATGTAGAATCCTATCCTAAATTGTTCACCCAACTCTTCAGTTTCTGTAATATTTCTTATGTTCCCAGTTCAGCAAAATTATGGCCACAGTGCTGTAGGAAAGACTGATTGTGCACTAGATGTTCACTAGGGCTCTGTACTGCTTATCAAGATTTTATGGGTACAGGGTTGTAGGATGAAGGTTGTACTTCTCCACTGCAAATATCAACTTCATATATTCCTCCCCTCCTCAGTTCTACTGATATATGAAAATGAGCACCTAGAGGCTCTTGTTCAGGGTAGAAGAGGTAGCATCAAGTGGTTTAGTCATATGCAGTAGATTTTATGTTTTTTTGAAGTGTGCAGGGGGAAAAAATGTAGAGCTGGTTGTTCTCCCTGTAGTATTGAATACTTTCTAGTTCACAGTATGATCTTTGCCTTGAGAATTGGGAGGGACATTACCTATTGCTGTTGGAATGGGCTGCCCAGGGAGGTGGTGGAATTGCCATCCCTGGAGGTGTTCAAGAAAAGCCTGGATGAGGCACTTAGTGCCATGGTGTAGTTCATTGGCTAGGGCTGGGTGCTAGGTTGGACTATCTTGGAGATCTCTTCCAACCTGGGTGATTCTATTTTGAGACAGTTAAAATGGTTCTTTAGAGATTTCTTTGTCAATATGTATTTGAAAAGGCTATTTCATCTCAATAGCAGATTATTTTTCTAGAGATGTCTGTGGGAAGTTGTGACACTGTTCTTGTAGTTGGAAGGGCATTTCTTCTTTATAGAAATAAATACCCCAATATGCATTCATAACACTAACTGTACTCCATTTTTGGAGCACTTTGATTTACTGCGAGCTGATGTCTGGAGCAATTTTCTTCATGTCAGTGACAAGAAAAAATGGCACATCTGTTGCACTTAATTTTTTTATGTGTGTATGCTACATGAATATTGAAGACATGAAAGGGCAAGGATAGTATTATGTAGAATCTTTCTATGTTCTCCTTCTTTCTTAATGTGACTGTATTGGAGTCCTATATCTAGTTATTTTTAAATGGCTATTCCAGTTGGAGACAGTTTTGGGTCATTCAGCTCTACATTGAATCATAAAATGGATTAGGGTCCTCAAGGATCATCCAGTTCCAACCCCCTGCCATAGGCAGGGACACCTCCCACTAGAACAGGTAACTCAAGGTCTCATCCACCCTGGCCTTGAACACCTCCAGGGAGGGAGCATCCACAACCTCCCTGGGCAACCTGTGCCAGTGTCTCACCACCCTCATTAGAAAGAACCTTTTCCTAATATCTAGTTTGAATCTTTCCTCTTCCAGTTTAAACCCATCACCCCTGGTCCTGTCATTACAAGACCTTGTCAATAGTTCCTCCCCAGCCTTCCTGTAGGCCCCCTTCAGATACTGGAAGATTACTATAAGGTCTCCTTGAAGTCTTCTCTTCTACAGGCTGAAGAGCTCCAACTCTTGTAGCCTGTCCTCATAGCAGAAGTGCTTCAGCCCTCTGATCATCTTTGTCTAGGAGGCATGTACAACCATTTTATTCTATGAGAAAAATGCATTTAGGAGCAGTATTTCTTTTGGGAATAAGTTTAATCTGTAGGTATTTCATTATTTCTGTTGAAAATTTTTGATCTGTTTTGACTTTTCTGAACTGTATAACTAAATCTAAATTACATTTAAAATTGTTTAGAAGCAATATTTCTAGTCTGATCATTTGTAACTTTAATGTGTTTTATTCTATTTAGTGCTGTAGTATTTACCTACCGAGTAACCTAAATTGCTAACAATCCCATCTGGAGGAACCATTGTTGCCATTAATTTGTTTTTGACCCCTGCACTCCTTCTTTGTGTCATGTCAATGCACTTTTTTAATGCTCTGAATACTAAAGTAGTACATTAGACTGACTTTAAGAACTATAGTATGGAAACTCCTTCGGTCTCAGAGTTTCATCCTCCCGATTGAAGCTAATGTATGTTGAACCACAGCAGCCCATGCAGTTAATTTTGTGGTCAGATTTTGGGGAAAAAAGTATTCAGATGTAAAACCTGCAATATAGTAAGGATTTCATTAATGTCTCGGTAGCCCCATGAGAGCCTAAAGATACACTTTGGTGTGTAAAAGTTGTTAAATATCATAGTATTTATACATCTTCCAGTAACCTGGAAACTACAGGGTCTGTGAGCCCTCAAGTGATAAAGAGAGCCTGCAAGTACCATCCCTGTAATCAGAGGCTGGAATGCAGTGTTGACTAAACAGTATGTGGAACCAGCTATGACCTTGAAAGGCTCCACAGAGGACAACCAGAGGAAGCTGAAGATGAGGAAGACTCCCCTTGATAGAGGGTCTTGTGACCACTGAATTCAACAATGTGCATGGGCAGTAGGGAAAGTTGTTATGTAACAAATTGTGAAACAAGGGAGGAGCTTGGTTCTCCTTAGTTCAGCCTTCTGCGACGTACTGGCCACATGTCACAGAATTCTGAGCACATAGAAACCGAGAGCATAGGTGGCTGAGCTGTGAGCAGCACCAGTCTCACCAGTGTAACAGGTGCTGGTCCACAGTGGGGATGCCTACCTTTCAAGATGGCAGATGACCAGTTCTGCTATCTACATGTCTAGGGAGCTTTACTGGCCAGTGGAATAGGGTGAGTATAGCCTGTCTTTCAACCAATAGTTCTACTTGTGATTGTTTGTCATATCTTATTCAACACTGTAGTTTCCTCCATATACCATTTCCTGTGGTTGTAGCATGTGGGCCATAGGTATCGTGGTTTCCAGTATAACTTTCTTGTTATGGTTTCAGTGTTTAAGCCATAATAAAATATTGAAACTGTACCCAGAGGGGGTTACTCATGTGTGAGAGCCTTCCCTCACCCAGAACTCACTGGAACAGTACATGATCCCTTCAAGGGAATCAAAAGACTTAACACTGAGTTTTTGGGAATGTGAATAGACATGGTAGTTTAGCTTGCATTTGTTTGTGTGTAAACATAAAGAGTTATTGCAGTGGTTCATTTTCTACTGAAAATCACAAAGCTGTGCTGAAAAAAATCAAAATGGCAACAAACAATATGTTTCCTGTCTTTGTGTTGACAGATGAAGCTGTGAGATACCAAACTGACACAGATTGCTCTTACAAATATTTCTGATCCCAAAAAAAAAAAAAGAGAAGTTCTGGTTAAAGCAAGCTAAAAATAGTTAGGCTTCAGTTCATGAAAGCTTAATTACTTACTACAGAAGTCTTATAAGCAGTGTGTTATGGCTTTCTGTTGTATGAATCCTGTCCAGTGGAATCAGACAGCTGTAGTGTGACCAAATTAATTTAGGCTTTGAGTAGGATTTTTTTTCAAAACATGCACTGTTTTCACCCCAGTCAAGTTCCATTCTGGTTGCTTGAGGAAAAGCATACAGGTCATGTATGCAAAAGCAGCTGGAGTTAGAACATGTTTTGAGTAGTAATCTTTCTGTGATAATTCAATTGAATTAAATAGACAACTTTGTTTGCATATTTGAATATCACAGTACCACCAAGGTTGGAAGAGACCTCATAGATCATCAAATTGAACCCATTACCACAGAGCTCAAGGCTAGACCATGGCACCAAGTGCCACGTCCAATCCTGCCTTGAACAGCTCCAGGGACGGCGACTCCACCACCTCCCTGGGCAGCCCATTCCAGTAGCCAATGACTCTCTCAGGGAAGAACTTTCTCCTCACCTCAAGCCTAAATTTCCTCTGGCATAGCTTGAGGCTGTGTCCTCTCGTTCTGGTGCTGGCTGCCTGAGAGAAGAGAGCAACCTCCTCCTGGCCACAACCACCCCTCAGGTAGTTGTAGACAGCAATAAGGTCTCCCCTGAGCCTCCTCTTCTCCAGGCTAAACAATCCCAGCTCCCTCAGCCTCTCCTCGTAGGGCTGTGCTCGAGGCCTCTCCCCAGCCTCGTTGCCCTTCTCTGGACACGTTCAAGCATCTCAATGTCCCTCTTAAACTGGGGGGCCCAGAACTGGACACAGTACTCAAGGTGTGGTCTAACCAGTGCAGAGTCCAGGGGCAGAATGACCTCCCTGCTCTTGCTGGCCACACCATTCCTGGTGCAGGCCAGGATGCCATTGGCTCTCTTGGCCACCTGGGCACACTGCTGGCTCATGTTCAGGCGGGTATCAATCAGCACCCCCAGATCCCTTTCTGTTTGGCTGCTCTCCAGCCACTCCGACCCCAGCCTGTATCTCTGCATGGGGTTGTTGTGGCCAAAGTGATAAATAAGGTAGTTACTCTTATTTCCTTGCTCAAGCTGAATGCAAAGAAGGCAATGTGGATTGGTAATTTTTTTTCCTGTGATTATTATGCAGGCTTCTTCAAAATGAACTGCTATTATTTGTTTAAAAAGTTCAAAAAACCTAATTTACAGCATTTGGCTTATTACAAACCTTTCAACCCAGACAATGTTGGTTACATTGGTGTGATTCTTCAGGATCACATATTCCTAAACAATAATGGAAACTTTTAGAAGGGATAGTGTGATGGCTTGGGAGTTCCCTGCCACGCTCCACACCTTGGAAATCACCCAGACTAGACTCAGCCAGATGGAATTTAAGGAATGAAGCTTTACATTTACAGCTTAGCACAACATACAAGTGGATATTTACAGTATATACAGCTATGGACAGAAATACACAAGTTAAAAGTGTTACAGAAACACAACAGCCCTCCCAGAAATCAGAGTCCGCAGGAGGGGCTCCCAACCATCATTCCACCTCCTTTCTACCCCTCTACCTTACCCCAGAGTAGGCCTTATGTGCAAGGTGAATTTGGAGGACTGGCAAAAGGGGTTAGAAGCAGAATTATTTGGATTACACAGGGAGAAAAGCACAGGCACCAACTGCGACAGAGAGACACCGACTGTCTTATCTGTGTTTGTGTCCTTGTGTTTATACATCTCAGCAAGCCAATGCGTGAAGCAGGCATCACCATTGTTTCCTTTTCATAGCCTATAATCTAATTGCTCTCACTAAAGTATTCTGATTAGACTCAAACTAGCACAGATAGATAAAAGTATGATAGGAAATACTCTTGTATTTGTAGTGTCTTTTCCTTCAGTTCCACTTTGGGCCACAAGCATACCGGGTTCTGGCTTTCCAGTATCTGAAGGGAGCCTACAGGAAGGCTGGGGAGAGACTATTTACACGGTCTAGTAATGTTAGGATGAGGGGGAATGGGTTTAAGCTGGAAGAGGGGAGATTTAGACTGGATGTTAGGAGGAAGTTCTTTACAGTGAGGGTGGTAAGACACTGGCACAGGTTGCCCAGGGAGGTTGTGGATGCTTCCTCCCTGGAGGTGTTTCAGGCCAGGCTGGATGAGGCCTTGAGCAAGCTGCTCTAGTGGGAGGTGTCCCTGCCTATGGCAGGGGGTTGGAGCTGGATGATCCTTGAGGTCCCTTCCAACCTAAACCATTCTATGATTCTATGATTCTATGACAGAATCAACTCCTACCCCTTTTCAGGGGTGAGAATGAGGATACTGCACCCTGACTGGAAGTTTTGAAGACAGTTTCTCTTTAGAAGAGCATATATACAAAAGGCAGTCCAGGTAGAATAAGTATAAAATCCATTAGGCCCAAACTGGCCTTCTAGAATTCTCCATCCCTTCCGCCCTCAGTTGGCCTAAAGATAGGCCGAAACCACTCCTCGCCCCAGCTGGGCCCACAAGGCCTCAGTGGCTCGACTCCGTCGGGAACTGTGATATCAGAGCACACTGCTTGGAGAAGTGGAAGCAAGAAAGGCAGGGAGGAGAAGGAGAGATCAGGTCAGGAATCTTTTAAGCTGTGATACCAAAAAAGGGAATAGAATAACAATATAACAGCATCCTGAGATGCCTCCGGACTGGGCCTCTGTCCCCATGGCTTTGTTTCAAGGGCACCTGGGATCACTCAAACTACCACAGGGTGGTATGTCAAATGAGCACAAATACTTGTTCAGGATGGAAATGCTTTCAAACAACAACTTAGTGAATATTTTTATGAACAAAAGCTATATATATGGAAGTGTCGTAAATGTCTTCAAAGGCCAAAGGAGCAGAAAGGTACTTGACCTTAATGGCAGTTCATGTCTTCAAAGACACTTTATGAGCACCTTATAGTGCCTGATGGTATCTGAAGGGGACCTACAGGAAGGCTGGGGAGGGACTATTGACAAGGTCTTGTAATGACAGGACAAGGGGGAATGGGTTTAAAGTGGCAGAGGAGAGATTCAAACTAGATGTTAAGAAAGGGCTCTTTCTAGTGAGGGTGGTGAGACACTGGCACAGGTTGCCCAGGGAGGTTGTGGCCGGAGGTGTTCAAGGCCAGGTTGGATGAGACCTTGAGCGACCTGTTCTAGTGGGAGGTGTCCCTGTCTATGGCAGGGGGTTGGAACTGGATGGTCTTTGAGGTCCTTTCCGACCTAAACCATTCTATGAACACTGCTGCAGATTACTTCTTTAAAAAAACCTTCTGAATATTTTCTGGCAAATACTGTTTTCTATGTGAGAGGCCAAAATACACTTAAATGTGTGCGGATTCCTTTTCTCAGTTTTTCAATGAAATGTAGCCCAGGGAGTTTGAAATTGAATGCATCTTTGCTATTACAACTGAAGTGACTAATATGGAATTCACAGCAGCTAAAACATGATGAAAATTTCCCTATACATACGGTTGCATCTGAGTTACCTGGTGCTTATTTCTGGTAGTAATGGAGTAGTACTGACCTTTAGTGAGGCTAATTAACTTTTCTGCAATGCATTTCAGAATGCTGTGATAACAGCAGGGAAATGAATATCAATATATGTTATCATCTGCAAAAATGCTATTAATATTCCTCCTTTTACCTTCATCTTACTCTTTAAAAATTAAAAGCTGAATAAGGGCATGGAGAGTATTTTAATTTAGCTGGCCTCTTCTACCAGGAATAGTTCTGTTTAAAAGTCGTTAAGATTTACTGTCTGTGGCTTGCATTGCTTATGTGCTGTCCATACCTCTATATGCTTTCATGTTTTAGGGGAGAAAACCCAATATTATTTTATTCAGCAACTGGTTTTCCTTGTCTTTCAGTTCCAAGAGATATTGTACTTTTGATGAAAAGGGAGCGATTACTTTTACAAGATGAACTGACTCTTGAGAGAGAGGAAAAAAGTAAATTGATGCTTCTGTGTTTTAAAACTGGCATTTGGGTGAAGATGTTTGTACAAAGTAGGAACTAGATCAAACCTGCATCCATTAATCTTGCAACTTTTATACTGAAAGACACAAAAATGCACTCTGCAAAGATGTTGCTTTTTCCTTGTCTGACTCCATTTTACTGTTTGGCACTGGTAAATCTTGTATCTTTCCTAAGATACCATTTCATATGGGCTATTGGACACCAAAGGATGGAGAAAGCGAAGAGTTTGACCCTGTCTAAACGGTAATGCCCTCAAGTAATTTAGAGTTAAGTAAGACGGCAAGCTGATTGTTTCCCCGAGAATCTAAGGATGGGGAATAAAGAACCATAGGTTGAGAAATGCCTGGAGGCCTTTTGGAAAGGCCAGGGAAGAGACTGGCCATGCCTTGTGCCTCACAGCCTCCCTCCTCTTAAGAGCTAATGGTCTAAACTTCTTAGAGGTCAAATTCTCAAGTAATTTCCTCTTGATTTTCCCCTTTGTTAGTAAGTAAGTAATTTTTTTATTTTTGTGATTTTGGTCTAACTGAGAATGTATTTCACACCTGATTTCAGCAGACTATAGTCTAAGCAAGAATCTGTGTGTAGAGTGTAGAGTCAGCTGGCTTAGTCTGCACTAACTTAGCTGTTTGTATTCCAGCTCAAGACTTTGAAGGGGAAGGGAAGAGAGTGATTTGCCATTGGAATGGGTTGCCCAGGGAGGTGGTGGAGTCGCTGCGCCTGGAGGTGTTCAAGAAAAGACTGGATGAGTCACTTAATGCCATGGTCTAGTTGATTGGCTAGGGCTGGGTGGTAAGTTGGACTGGATGATCTTTGGAGTCTCTTCCAACCTGGTTGATTCTATGATCCAAAGTCTACATATGCATATGTGTACATATATATATGTGTATACGTGTATCTATACAGACACACATACATTTGTGCTTTCTCCCTGAAATGCAAGATTATGTAAAAATAAGATCTTCAGCTAAAAGTCTTGTTCTCTGCCTCACAAAGTAACTTGTCCCATTTTGAATTGTTTACCTAAGTGCAAGTGAAGCAATTAGAGAATTCTAAAAGATTCCCCTTACTTGTGAAAGAAAAATCATAGCCTATGTATTTAGAAGAAAGGTGTGAAGGAAATGATTGCTCATGATTTTGGAACTGGTTGAAGTTGTTGTCCACTGTAAATCACACTGGCTTCTTTCAAAAGTCAGCTGGGGATGTAAATCCAAAATATTTCAGTGGTCTAAAAGCATAAATTTTGTCAGGCAGTGCAAAATAAATGCCAACAGTCAATTTAATGGCTTTATGGGATGCAGAGACTCCATATTCATGGAGTCATAGAATCAACCAGGTTGGAAGAGGCCTCCAAGATCATTTAGTCCAACCTAACACCCAGCCCTAGCCAATCAACCAGACCATGGCACTGAATACTTCATCCAGGCTTTTTTTTTTTTTTTTTTAACCCCCCCAAGAACAGTGACTCCACCACCTCCCTGGGCAGCCCATTCCAATGCCAATCACTCTCTCTGCCAACAACTTCCTCCTAACATCCATCCTAGACCTCCCCTGCCACAGCTTGAGACTATGTCCCCTTGTTCTGTTTCTGCTTGCCTGGCGGAAGCGACCAACCCCACCTGGCTACAACCTCCCTTCAGGTAGTTGTAGACATCAATGAGGTCATCCCTGAGCCTCCTCTTCTCCAGGCTAAACACTCCCAGCTTCCTAAGCCTCTCCTCACAGGGCTGTGTTCCAGGCCCCTCACCACTTTCATCACCCTTCTCTGGACGTGTTCCACATTTTCTATTCATTTACATCTGTTAGGAACTTTTGGTTAGAATCACAAACTTTAGACTGCTCTTTTTGGCAAAGAATTGAGTGTGAATCTGCACTTACAGCTCACCAGGTGGCTTGGGTGGAGACATGGATTTGTATTGAGGGTTGGTAGGACGCTTGTGAGCCACAGAGTGCTCATCTTCTGCTACCTTCTGTTGAAGCACTCTCAGTGCAGAGGGAAAACCCACACACTTGCATAGTTTTAGGTTACTAAAACTTGAGTACTGTGGAAGCAGAAATTAGTTCTTGCTCCTTTAAAAGGTTTTAAATTCTTTTTTTGCAGTCTTATAATTGTCCTTTCTTTGCTTGTGTAATGATATTATAACAAAAAATATTTGATTTATAGTGCAAAATTCTGGGAAATTAAAGAGCTGGTGTCAGCATGATTTCACATTCTGATTTTATGACATATCATGACAGTGTTGAAAATAGAATCATAGAATTAACCAGGTTGGAAGAGACCTCCAAGATCACCTAGTTCAACCTAGCACCTAGCCCTATCCAGTCAACTAGACCAAGGCACTAAGTGTCTCATCCAGTCTTTTCTTGGATGCTTCCCTGGGCAACCCATTCTAAGGGCAAATCACTTACCGAGCTCAGCACTGCCTGCTCTTCAGCCTTGCTTGCTGAGGAAAAAAGCTTACATGGTCGTGTCTGGTATGCATGCACACATGTGAGATGGAAAGGCAGTCTGCCTCTCTATCCCCAAAATGTGTTTGGAGCCTCTTTGCCACCAATGGCCAACCTGAGAGCAGACACTGTGTTTCTCTAACTCTCAGAAGACCACTGCCTGAGTGATGCTGGGAAATGCTGCCAGTGCCTCCATTAAGTGAGAGACTGCAGTGTGGCTGTGCACTCTCTTCAGACACCAGGTAATCTGTACCAACAAATCCCTCATCCCACAGAAAAAGCTCCTGAAATGTCAGAAACCCTAACTTCAAGGCACAGAGCTCTGGAGAAAGCAGACTTTGCTGCTCCTCCATCTTATTCCCAGGAGTGTCATTAGAACCACTCAGCTGAACTTCCATCTGGTGGCAGGTTACTCCACCTGGCCCTGAAAATCTGTTAAAAATGTCAAGGGAGGCTGTATCCAGGTTGGGGTCAGTCTCTTCTCCCAGGCAACCAGCAACAGAAGGGGACACAATCTGAAATTGTGCCAGGGGAGGTCCAGGCTGGATGTTAGGAGGAAGTTCTTGCCAGAGAGAGTGATTGGCATTGGAATGGGCTGCACAGGGAGGTGTTGAAGAACAGCCTGGATGAGGCACTTAGTACCCTGGTCTAGTTGATTGGACAGGGGTGGTTGATCTTGGAGGTCTCTTCCAATCTGGTTGGTTCTATGATTCTTTAAATGTTTCTTCTTATTTCCTGGTGTATATGCTGACAGAATAAACATGATTTCAAATATTTAAATGTTACCTGATGAGAGACAAATCAAACATTTTAAAAGTTAAGCATATTTGCTTTGCTGAATGAGGAATATAACATATTAGAAGCTAAAATGTGAAGTCAGTAGGAGTCGTTTATGCATGGTGGTTTATTTTTTTTCTGGTTTTAAATTCTACATTAATCATAATGGTAAAGATTTTTCCAAGGAAAATGAAAACCAAAGCAACTAAGCAGAAAAACCCACCCACACACTAAACTTCCAGGTACTTGATAGTGAGCTGCACTGATGAGAAATTATCTTGTTTTCTTTTTCAAGAAAAGAATGCTATGAATAAAGATCTTCAGAGCTTTTTATTTTAGATACCTGGTAGTATTCTTTCTTTTTTAACCTTAAGTCTTTTGAGGAAATTATGTTTCTAAAATACACTGGTATATGTCAGGAGACATGAAGAGATATTTTTATTCATATTGAAATACGTTACCATTTGACATAATGTGCAAAATCATAGAACTCTAGAATGCTTTAAGTTGGAAAGGATCTATGAAGGTCATCTAGCCCAATCCCTCAGCTGTAAGTAGAGATATGTTTAACTAAATCAGGTTGCTTAGGGACCTATCCAAACTGACCTTGAATTTTTCAGGGATGGGGCTTCTATCATCTCTCTGAGCAACCTACTTCAGAGTTTCACCACCCTCACTGTAAAAAAAAACAACAAATCTTCCTTGTCTTTAGTTTAAATCTACCCTCTTTTAGTTTAACACCATTACCCCAAGTCCTATCATAACATATATATATATATCTACAAAATACAATTGTGTGCTTAAATGTGTGCAAAAGAGGAGGTTCTCTTTCCTGGCAGTCTTTTTGCTTCCCATCTCCCCTAGATTGTTCTCTATTTCCCAGAATGTCTCTGCATATCTTTGTTTCAGGGTAAATGGTCTGGCTGTATGGGCTGTGTATGTGTAGCTTATAAGCAAGAATTGATACAGGACATAAAGGATTTTTAAAAAAAAGTCAAGTCTGCATTTTTGAACACTGAAAAGTGGTGAAAGGTCTCTTGAAGTGGTGCATGAAGAAAAGTTTAAAGCCCCAATGAAAATTGTAGTTTACCTAAGAGGTCAAGGGTACCTTCATTTGCTTTGGCCAGTTGTATCAGCTTGACATGATCCAAGGTCTGAGTCTGCTGGTTGCAGGACTGTGGGAATTTTAGTTGTTTCAAATCTATGAGCTCACTTAAACAGAGGTGTGTTTACAGAATACCCATGCTGGCATGGAATGTGTTCCACAGGAGAAACTGGATGTCCTTTTCCTCTGGGAACAGCAGTTCTCCTGGAGAGAAGGGGCAGGTACTGGGGTCTTGACGTATTTTAGCTATTCACATCTCATTTGTTGCTGTAGATCTACTGCAGGTTTGATTTACCATCACTTTTGCTGCTTTTTATTATTTGTGGGCAGACAGAAACGTGCACAGGCAAGGGGCTTTTAACTCTACAGGAAAGCATGTGCATTGCTTTGTGGTTGGGATGGAAAGGCCAGCAAGAGTTTGCTTTACCCAGTGCCAAGAACTGCTTTATTTGTAAACAACCTCCCCAAACCTGTTTGTTCAATTACTCACAGAGGAAAAAAAAAAAAGGGAACATATTAAGAGAAAACACCAAAACTCTAGAAAAAAAAATAGTATTCAGATTCCTATTAAGTCTCAGCATTGGAAGAATTGTTCATAGATTGCTTTTGGCAGCACATCTAAAACTCACAATTGTTGTTTTTCTGTGAATAGCTTGGATCAGTGATTTTTTTATCTGCACATTGGTATTGCTCGTGATTTTGGTGCAGAACAATTATTGCTTTGTCACATTTGATATGCGTTTACTCTTGATAAGAATATGTGGGTGGTAAAAGTTTCATGATATTGTGAACTATTAACTTTTTACTCTAAAGTACATTATGTTTTTGCTAGCTGTTAGCCAGGCATCTTGCTCCCATGGAGTAATTTCACTCAAAGGAAAAAAAGTAGGAGTTTTTGGATTTTAGAACTGATTCGATATTGTTAGAATAAGAATTAGAAGAAAATAAATGCAAGCCATAACAACAGAAAAGAAATTAATTGGAAAAGGGACAGAATTCCTACTACTGATAAGTAGAAACTCTTCACTGGGCAAAGTGACAGCTGAATGAAATGTAATGAACAACCTGTACCGGGTGGCAGAGCTGTCTGAATTGGTGTTTAAGCTATTAAAAGTCTTTTAACAATTGTTACCTAGTTCCTTGAGAAACTGCCTTAGCAACTAAATGTGAGTTACTGAATACTGCACAAGTTTCATATCCATACAGTGACTTCCCTTAGAGTGCTCCTTCACCTCTCTAGCACAGAACTTTGACTTGAAGGAAACTTCTTTTCCATGAATATTTATAGCCTGTTCTTTTGAAAGTTTTATTGACTTGATTACTGCTCCCACAGAACACAGGTGAAAAGAAACTGTTGAAAGAGGATCAAGCCTCTGTCATGTCAGTTCTCAAATGTGACACATTTTATGAACGTCAGTCTAGGCTTTCCTGTTATTATTCACAATTGAAAAAGAAAACTCTTGGTAATTGAGAGGGTATTTAAAATAAAATGTATTTTTTTCAAGCTTGAGCCAAAACATAACTTTCAAAATAATATATTGACATTTCCATGACACAGAATTATGAGTTAGTGCTAACAGAATTTCATCATTTGGAATACAGATAATACCAAAGGAAGTGCTGTGCTTTTAAGTAAATAGCAGTACTTTGTGACAACATTGTTCCTAAATCATGGAATCATAGGTCAGAAGATGCCTCCAAGATCATCCAGTCCAACCTAGCACCCAGCCCTAGACAATCAACTAGACCATGGCACTAAGTGCTTCATCCAGACTTCTCTTCAACATCCCCAGAGGTGGCGATTCCACCACCTCCCTGGGCAGCCCATTCCAATGCCAATCACTCTCTCTGGCAACAACTTCCTCCTAACATCCAGCCTAGACCTCCCCTGGCACAATTTGAGACTGTGTCCCCTTGTTCTGTTGCTGGTTGCGTGGGAGAAGAGACCAACCCCCACCTGGCTACAGCCTCCCTTCAGGTAGTTGTAGACAGCAATGAGGTCTGCCCTGAGCCTTCTCTTCTGCAGGCTGCACACCCCCAGCTCCCTCAGCCTCTCCTCACAGGGCTGTGCTTCAGGCCCCTCACCAGCTTTGTCGCCCCCCTGTGGGCACATTCCAGTACCTCAACATCTCTCTTGAATTGAGGAGCCCAGAACTGGACTAAAACTACTCAGAGAATTTGGTTAATTGAAGAATTCAATTTTGAGCAAAAATTCTCATATATATATATGAAATAATTAGTGTATATATGACAGAGAAATATTGTGCCAGGTTGGATGAGGCCTTGAGTAACCTGTTCTAGTAGGAGGTGTCCCTGCTTGTGGAAGGGGGCTGGAACTCTATGATCCTTGAGGTCCCCTTCCAACCTAAACCATTCTGCGTTTGCAAGGGTGCTTAATATGTTCAAGTATTTGGATTTGCAAATAGCCTTTATTCTTATTTATTATTCACATGCTCTTATACTGTGCTCAGAAATACATGTGCACAAACATGTGCAGGTATGTTGGCCCTGACAGAAGGAGAGTCTATAGATTTTAAGTATTCATAGTACATTTCCATGTGGCTTTCAAGACACTTCACTGAGACACTTTGAGGACTTTAGATGTCAGACTCCCTAGTTAAGGATTGATGTAATATGTTTGTCTAGTTCTTAGCCAAGGAGTTATGGACCTAATGGTGTGAGTTATGGACCTAAATGATATAGAGAATTTTGCACTTTTTGAGAATAGAAATTTTCTATCTCTACCTCCTTCACAGTGCACAATGTTAGGCGGGGGTCACATGGAAGACTGAAACTGCTCTTGCACTATTACTAACCACAGCTATAAAAGTCTGTGAAGTATTTCTTTGTGGATACATGACTATATGCAGTATACTACCTGTTTGTTTAATGATTATGTCCAGACCATTATTTATACTAAAAGTAGTATCTTGCATATCTATGAATAACTGCTTATCTTTGCCTTGGTAGTGATGGGCAGGGGTGTATTTAAATGCTAATCTCCTGAGCCTGAGTGACAATCCAAAGGGAAAAAGGCAACTGGAAATTCAGTGGGGTATCTTTCATAAAGATTTCATCAGATAACTCCTCAGGGCCTGGAAAAAGCATCTTTTGATCTCTTAAAATCAATTTGACATTCAGTATCAAAACACATGTATGCCCTTTGAAAAGGGTAATCACTGTAATTGAGCTGCGTAGTCAGGGTGGATGTGAACCTACAGCAATACTGCTGCTGGTTGGCACACAGCAGCCAGTGGCTGAAGCTGAGGGCATGTCAGCCACACCTGGCCCTAGCCTTGTGGCATTCAGCAGCCAGGAGCTCAGCCTTTCCTCTGAGTCTGTGCAGTTTTCCCAGTATCAAGTTTCTGTAATCATAGTTTTTGTGTAGTTATGTGCATCTTCACCAACTCATCTTTCATCAATTGCCCACATATCCAAACCTACAGCTGAGAGTAATTTTTCCTATCTCAAAACACATGACATTATTTTGATATGATTTTACTTTGTTTGCTACCTTATGAATGATGTCTCATGTAATCTGAATTATGTCAAAACCAGTGAGAAAACAGTTACTGGTATTTGAATTTGCATTTTCTTGCTTGGAAAGAAAATGTTTCAAACTTTACTCAGACCTTTCGATCCCACTTGAGTTATTTTATATAAATGAATCATAAGTGGTGACACTGTTTTCCAATCAATTTTGCAAACAAAACCAAGTCCTAGAAACTGTGTGCAGTCCTGGAGTCCCCAACACAGGAAGGGCGTCAAACTGTTTGAGCGAGTCCAGAGGAGGGCCATGAAGATGCTCAGAGGGCTGCAGCAGCTCTGCTATGAGGACAGGCTACAAGAGTTGGGGCTCTTCAGCCTGCAGAAGAGAGGGCTTCGAGGAGACCTTATAGTGCCCTTCCAGTGTCTGAAGGGGGCCTACAGGAAGGCTGTGGAGGGACTATTGACAAGGTCTTGTAATGACAGGACAAGAGAGAATGGGTTTAAAGTGGCAGAAGGGAGATTCAAACTAGATATTAGGAAAAGGTTCTTTGCAGTGAGAGTGGTGAGACACTGGCACAGGTTGCCCAGGGAGGTTGTGGCTGCTCCCTCCCTGGAGGTGTTCAAGGCTAGGTTGAGCAACCTATTCTAGTGGGAGGTGTCCCTGCCTATGGCAGAGGTTTGGAACTGAGTGAGCTTTGAAGTCCCTAATCCAGCCTAAACTATTCTATGATTCTATATTCTTTCACATGAGAAATACTTCATTGCAGCCAGTTAGTTTCAGCAGATGCCTTGCTTTGTCTAGGAATTTTCTGTGAAGATATTTTCCTTTGGAGTCTCTATTCTTCTAATTCCACTTTGAAAACATGAATCTAAAAGAGCATTCTGAAAGACTGAGATACTAGTTAACTACAAAGCAAAGGGATATTTCCCTCTACTTAAAATGGAAATTAGATTATATTTTTTTTATTCATTGTCGGTCTGAAGGCTTGAATGCAAAGACAGTCTCAGCATCTGAACAACAATCTTGTCAATTATATGAGAAATTTTAGCTTTTTTAACTTTTCCATGCTTACAATAGGGCAGATTTTTGTGTCACAGCACAGAGGCAGAGCAGGGGAGGGAGAACCTAATTAGAAATTTAAACTTTGCAGATTATTTTGTTCAAAAGCTGTAATGTATTTGTAGTTAATCACAGTTACTGATTTCTACCTAATAACAAGTCTCTTTCACATGGGGAAAGTTACAGGCACTTTCATCTTCAAATAAATGAATCACAGAAAAGGGGATATGAAAACAAAAACAAAAAAAACCCATAAATTCTTGGTTTTTTTGGTTTTTTTTTTTTGCTCTTTATGCTGCTGTTTTGAGGTTTATTTGTATGTTTTTTAATTTTACCCACTTTTCATTTTCCCTTGCTTTCATCTGTACTGCTGACCAAAGGAACTGAGCTTGAATCTGATCTGAATCTTGGAGGCCATAGGGGTTTTGGATCTGAAACTGTAGACATGTTATTTTGTTGAATGGAGTAATTCTTTACAATCTACTTACAATGGCCTTTTATTCTTAGTTCACTTAGGGGTTACTGGAAGCTCCTTCTGAAATGCATTTCTTATCCACAGCTGCTTGTCAGAGACAGCATATTCTAAATGTGCAAAGTCCTTTGGGCATTAAAGGCATGCTAAGCATTTAGCAGGACATGAAAGGAATTTGGTGAAACTAGGAAGTAAATCATGCTCTTGGTTATGAAAGTGAAGTGGGGATAGTGCATTAGATAAGGACAGACTGGAAAGGTGCTGACATCTTGGGTGAAACTGGTCCTGCTCTGCAAGTTAAATTCTGTGTTCTGTACTGTTTATTGCAGATAAAGGTTAAAAGTTCTGTGAGGGAGACAGCTAGATAAATTTAGCAAGTATAAATCAAGTGTGTTTTTCATAGAATCATAGAATCAACCAGGTTGGAAGAGACCTCTAAGATCATCCAGTCCAACCTAGCACTCAGCCTTAGCCAATCAACGAGACCATGGCACTAAGTGCCTCAGCCAGGCTTTTCTTGAACACCTCTGGGGACGGCAACTCCTCCTCCTCCCTGGGCAGCCCATTCCAATGGCAGATCACTCCCTCTGCCAAGCATTTCCTCCTAATATCCAGCCTACACACTGTTCCATGTTCAAAACCAAATGTGTTAGTTGTGATAGGGTAACAGCTGACTCTAGGAACCAACTTGGTATTATCAGTGCAAGAGAAAAGCTACATGAGACTGGGGATATGAAGAATGACCAAAGTACTGAGGCTGCATGTGATCCCTATCCCCATCCCTTCTAGGCAAGCAGCTTGGAGGTGGCAGAGGGGAGGCAGCAGAGAGTGTGCTGTGCCTAATTCCTGAGGTGAGCAGGACAGTCATAGACAGACTTTATGCCAGCTTCTGGAGCTGAAGTGGTGACTCTGAAGTGACAACATTGTGCCAGGATGCTACTGCAGAGGTGCCAGTTGTTCCTGCCCTGCACATGCAGAAGAGTTGTACAATGCACAAGGATATGTGGTGACATTCCTGTGACCATGTACTCCTTTCTAAATACAGCACCCAAAAAGAGGTTTTTCTTGGGTTTTACCTAGTAGCAGAGTTTTTCTAATTGAATTTTGTTTTTAAAGAAAGAAATAGTACTTTGGTGAAATAAATCCCTCAGGAATTACACTAGCCATATGAAATATAAATGTTTTCTCTTCTATTTCATAAATTATGGATTCATTTTTCACTGGAGAAACCAAGAGTAGGATGTGAGGACAAGTTGTGTAACTCACAAAGCAGGCTGTGGTGTACAGCAGCAGACTGTTATAAAACACGACACTGTAGGAAGTATGATTAATATGTGATGGGAACCCCTTGGCAGATCCATTTACTAAAGTACATGTTGTATCATGAGAGTACCATGGCTTGTCTTATGAGCAGTGAGCATCTAGACAGATAAACTGCAGCTTCTTTGTAAGGTCCAGTAATGTCTGAGATATTTAAAAAGTGCAATTGATAAAGCAATACATTTTTTGCTGTTTATAAAAGAAAAAAGGAATTTCTCGTTTTTCAGGATAGAAAGTAAGAATTTGTGACTGTAGAAGTGAGTTACTATCCTTTTCTTGAGCAAGACATGACTCTGACTTAGGGAGGAGAATGTACAGAGCTGAATGTGAACTTTGTGTACTCATGCCAATTAGCAGCAGATGAGAAGTACACCACAACAGCAATTTCCTCTGAAATAGCTGTGGGATGCACAGGGAATGCCGGTTTGCTGGCGTGAAGCTAGCGTGAAGGTAGGTGAGCAAAACTGCCTGCTTGGCACATGCTTCGCTGGGCTGCTATTTTGTCCCCATTACAAGACACTTTTATAGAGCAAATATTCTTGGAAAAAGAAATACGAAAAAGGGAGAACAGTTTCCAAATCCCCTAGTATGAGTTTTGTTAATCTGGTGTATCCAGACCTCTGCTCCTGAATTGTATTTAGACCCCTCAGGAATTACACCCTGGCAACTATTCAAGCTCCTGTTGATGTGAAAACAAGCATGTTTGTGAAAGCAACATAGCTTGGATCTATTTGTCCCTTTTTTGGTTGGTAACGAGCTAATTTTATTTTAAAACTCCAGGGTCTTTTCTCCTTGGTGCAAGAAGGCATAAAATGTAGCTGAAATTTCCTGAATTATGGTAATCAGTAAGTTTATCCATGGCTCAGGGTTAGGGAAAGGATAATAGGTTGGTCTAAAGGCAATGTGACTTTTTCCACTTGCCTGAGTCAGATTTTTCTTTTTCCATTGCGTTACTGGATGGAAAATTTACAAAGTTGGAGAACTCCACAACTTGTAATTGATGCTATTTCTTGTAATTGTGTCATTTTTGACTGGTGGGGTTTTTTTTTGTGTGGTTTTTTGGAGGGGGGCGGTTTGCTTGTTATTTATTTCCCAACTAATGATTTGAGGGAAAAAACATTACTAACTTTCATACAATTTTATCAACATTGCATTTGGTGTTTAAAAAAAACCAAAAACACAACACCCAAAAAACAAACTTCCCCCATTCAAAAAAAAAACCCAGAAACAACTAGAAGTAAAATATATTCCCAGTATGATTTACTTTTTATTTCAATGAAGTTGAGTGAGTGGCAGCTTTGTCTCCCGTGTGCTGAAAGGAAGAAAGTAGTTTTGAGAACAGAGCTTTGGGGTAGCTTACCTCAGAGGTGACCTCATTGCTGTCTACAACTACCTGGAGGGAGGTTGTAGCCATGTAGGGGTCATTCTCTTCTCCCAGGCAACCAGTAACAGGACAAGGGGATACAACAAGTGTGCTGGGGGAGGTATAGGCTTGATATTTGGAGGAAGTTCAGTCTGAAGTTGTGCTGGGGGAGGTATAGAATCATAGAATCAACCAGGTTGGAGGAAACCTCCAAGATCATCCAGTCCAACCTATCACCCAGCCCTAGCCAATAGGCTTGATATTAGGAGGAAGATCGTCCCAAGGAGAGTGATTGGCATCAGAATGGGCTGCCCAGGGAGGTGGTGGAGTTGCTGTCCCTGGGGGTGTTCAAGAAAAGAGTGGATGGGGCACTTAGTGCCATGGTCTAGTTGACTGGATAGGGCTGGGTGATAGGTGGGACTGGCTGATCTTGGAGGTCTCTTCCAACCTAGTTGATTCCATGGTTCTATACATGAGAGTAGAACCTAAAAATGTTAGATTTCATAGAGAAAAATGTATATATTAAACCCAAATGCTCAAAATAGCTAAACAAAAAGTCTGATAAATGGTTAACATATTCAGTACATGTGCTTTATATTGAGAAGCTTATAATCACGTTATGCAATAATTCTAAGGTATGAAAATTGAGACTACACTGTGAGTTCTCAGTAGAGCTGATAAAACTTGTGAATTGGCTTTTTCAGTAGAAACTTGAATTTTCATTGAATTATTTTCATCTCTATGAAAAGTATATTTTCTGCAACGTTCCAGATAGTAAGAAAGAAATTTCTCAATTATTTGTTAATTTTTTTTGCTCTTTATTTACAAGTTGGATTTTTCTACCACAAGGTAATTTAGGGAAAAAACAAAAACAAACAAACAAACAAACAAAAACCACCAAAAAAACAAACAACCAAGAAACCCAAAGACTAAAAACAAAAAGACTTTTCTTAATTTCCCCATAGAAAATAAGCCTCTTCCTGACAAATTCTTTCTGTTGCCTCCCTTGAAGTGCACATGTTGCACTGAAAAGTCAAGCAATTTCCAAAATGCCAGGGTTTTGATACTGCTGTTCCCAGAAAACAGGAGTGATCCTTTGGAAGAGAAAAACCTCTGAATAAGAGCTGAGGACTGACACTTTTGAAACTTGTCTGTAGGGTTCTACCTGTGTGACCTTGGCCAAATCATGAAAATACCAATCTTGGAAGATGCACTTGAGATTTGTGCACTTTGTATTTCAGTTTCTTCATTCTAAGTGGACCAGCAGCAACTGAGGTATCATAGGCATATTAAGATGCTCTTTTACACAAGCCAATGAAGACAAAATCATTTCCACTTTCAAAGGGACAGAGCCATGAACTGTAAACTGTTTCTCTAACTCTGTTCACAACACTAAAAAGAACAAAGCCTTTAATAATGAAGACTCCAAAAGTGATCCCATTTATGATAGAAATCCTTGCTTTGCTCAGCCAAATGGTGGTATTTGTTTGTTGGGGTTTTTAGCTTGTTTGGTTTTGTTTGTTGTTATTTTTTTTCCCGGGCTGCTTCACTTTGAAACACAGAACATCTGAAGGAAAATTGTATCTTGTTTACAAGTACTGCAACCTGCCAGTTACGAGTACAGTTGTAGACATGTATTTGCAGGTAGTAGAGGATAAGGCATAGCCTAACCAATTGCTATTAACTAATTCTAGTAGATAAGTGTGCTAATTTGAAGCTAGCTGGAATATTTTTGGTGAGCAGAATTAGATTATAGTCTGTGAAAAGGCACAATGGTGATGTCTACATCACTCATAGGCTTGCTGAGATGTATAAAAACAAGAACACAAACACAGAAAACACAGTTGCTCCCTGGCTCTGGCTGCCTGCCCTTCTCTCCCTAACCTGCTATCTGTGTAACTAATCCCTCTGCTTCCTAACCCCCCTGGCCAATTCTCCAGACCCACCTTGAACATAAGGCAAAGTCTGGGATAAGGTAGAGGGGTGGAAGGGGATTTGGGAGCCCTTCCTGGGGACTCTGGTTTCTGGGAGGGCTGTTGTGCTTCTGTATTACTTTTTAACTTGCATATTTCTGTCTATAGCTGTATATATTGTAAATATCTGCTTGTATATTGTGCTAAGCCTTAAATATAAAGCTTCATCTTAATTTTCAGCTCAGCTGAGTCTAATCTGAGTGATTTCATAAGAGTGGGCGGGTGGGGAACACCCAAACCATCACAATAAGAAAAGCTATCATAAAAAAACACAACAACAACAACAACAACCACCAACCAAACAAAAAAAACCACCCCAAAATAAACAACCCCCCAAAAAATTCTGAGTTTTACTTCTCTGCACTGTGTATAAAATATAAAGTTGGTGAATTGTGTAGCAGTTTAATTTTAGCTCAGACAAGATTGTATGACCTGCATTTCATTTATTTTTTAATGCTGGCTGTGTTGTGTGGTTAACCTAGTAGGACCTGGTTTTAACCATTCTGTTCCTGCAGTCCGTTTAAAATGTGTAATATAATATATGTAACTCCTTAAACATCTCAAGTTGTTTGTAATTTAGGCTTTGGAAACATCTCTCCACGCACACAAGGTGGAAAGATATTCTGTATCATCTATGCCTTATTGGGAATTCCTCTGTTTGGTTTTCTGTTGGCCGGTGTTGGAGATCAACTAGGGACAATCTTTGGAAAAGGAATTGCCAAAGTAGAAGATACTTTTGTTGTGAGTATGCTGACTGCCTTCTTTGTTCTTCATGCTGCTCATTGAAGTTTAACAAGTGCAAAGTCTGCAAAACAAGGTGTAGCTCATTGTTGTCATCAGGTGTATAGCAAAAGGTAGGAACATCTTTGCAAAGTCTGAACATGTTACTGAACATCTCTAATTGAGAATTGGGTGAAGCCCAACATTTCCTACAATAATTGTGGTTGCGAAAAAGAATGAGATCCAAAATACTTTATTTTTACTTTGCACTTACAATACTCTCCTATGCTTGCTGTGATGCTTCCCTTTTAAAAGTTTTCATATTGGTTGTGATAGGAAATCAATGACTCAGAGATTGAAAGAGGGTAGCTGTTGGGGTAACATGGAAATTCTTGCTGCTGCTTTGTTTCACAGAAGGCATTTGGTGTCAGAGTCTAAAATCACAGTTCTTAAAATCTCTTATCAGATACCATCATACCTGAGGAGGTGATTACAGCCTGTAGGCACCTGTATTTCCAGATTTATGGATCTGTAGGTGGCTAAAGCTTTGTGTATTCACAGCAGCAGGACAATCTAGATGGTGAAGAGCCTGTTCGTGGTTCACTGTTATTGATCCCTTGTGGTCTCCTCACTAGGCTATATGATGTTCTAGTCCATGTGACGTTCTAGTTTAAGATATTTTCAGCCTCTTGGACTAAACTGCTTAGCACAGCCTTGAGGTTTAGCTCTTCATTTTCTTTGGATACTAGTCTTTATTCATGCTAAGTGATACAGCTTCAGTAGAGGAAGACACATGTCAAAAAGACTAGAAGCATATGTAGCTATTGAAAAAAATCATCCATTACCAGATCTTAACCAAATACCTTAAATTCTAGCAGAGAAACATAATTTGCTTAAGTTAATCTCTGTTTCACCTATGGAAAAGTTCAAGGTTGTATTTTACTAACACGGTTACTAAAAATGTAATTGCTGAGATTTTAGAAGCATAGGATAAATTTGATAATGAAATTTAATAAAATAATGGTTTAGGTGCTTTAATAACCTTTAATAAAATGTCATAGGTATAGGTATAGGTACTATCTGATGTTCAGATCATTCATGAAGTACTGTCTGTTTTTTGAGATGTAGAAGATGCCATATCCAGTGAATACTTAAATAAGCAGCCTGACATTGTAGCTGTTTCCAACAGTGCAAGTGTTAGAAGAATGCTTTTTCCACAACAAGCTCTAATTCTGGGAACAGGACACCTTTTCTATGCAGAAAGGGTATGCCATGGCTTTATTTTTGAGGCAAGGCAAACTGGGGCTGTACAGAGTAGTTTTATGAATAGGGAAAGCTTGAAAGCTTTTTAAGAAACTAAATTGGAACATCAGTTCAAGACCAAACAAGATACAGGTGAATAACACCCATTTCCTTTGAGATTTCTCTGAAAAAGGCAAAAACATCCCATAGGAACAATTTATTTTTATCCTTTCTGATTTATCATAACTGAATATTATTTTTTCCTTAAAAGTAAAAAAAAAGACTTGACACTAACCTGTGTCTCTTAGCTTTTGCCCATAGGAATAATGGTTTCCATTTTTTTGGTAGTGGATGTATCCCTACATGAGAATGCTCCATGAGAAAACTGCATCTTTTCTCCATTTCATAATATCTGAATGAAAGCACTTACGTGTTGCAATCTGGAACAGTCTCTTGAGCTTGTTCCTAGTTATTCAAAAGAAGAAGTGGGAGATGCTGATGTATCAGAGCAGGGTATTTCATGTTGTGATAACCTAAAGTAGTGCTATGATGTGGGTTACAGAGCTAGACCTTGGTTATACTGACTTTAAAATGTGGTTTCATTGGCAGTAAAGTTAAATACAAGAACACGCTCTGAAAACCCTTTCAAAATAAACTCCCTGCTTTGATTTTCCTGTGTGAGAATTATAATGCACTGTCCTCTTGAGCAACTTAGGCTGTGTCGCTGTGCTTATGTACAGTGGCGCAGTCTTATTAACGATGGGTTTCCTCTCTTTCCCCTTCCCTTTCCAGAAATGGAATGTGAGTCAGACAAAGATTCGCATAATTTCAACAATTATATTCATACTGTTTGGCTGCGTGCTGTTTGTTGCTCTTCCTGCAGTTATATTCAAGCACATAGAAGGCTGGAGTACACTAGATGCAATTTACTTTGTGGTTATCACTTTAACTACCATTGGATTTGGTGACTATGTCGCAGGTAAGTTTTTTTTCCTCGTAACTCTTATCTTACAATATTTTGCACAGTGATATATATCCTGCATTCTTGTATTATTTTGGGACAGATCCATCTCCGTTGTGGTGTCTCTTTCTCAGTTTTACCCTTTATCGCTCCTGTGCCAGTGCGCATGATGAGGCCTGCCCTCCTCTTACATGATAGGGCAGCCTGGAGACAGGAGATGGGAAAGTGAAATGCATGATGCCTGTCTCTGTGTACTTGATTCTTTTTCTTCTTCTGTGCTGTTTACTTTTAAGATAGACTTTTTGTTCTTACAGATTGAGTGAAGTGCTGGAATTAACACCATATCTTAATTTGCAGAACATGCTTTTTTTTTTTTTTCAGCTGGAGTTGCTTAAAATGCCTCACTTTTTGAAGTTCAGTGACATAGTTTTTATGTGCATTTCTTACTTTCAAAGTGTTTTTCCAGAGCTCTGTTTCTGCCATTGAGTTGTCTCTATTGCTTTTGGATCCTACTTCTGAGCTCGCTTAGTTTTGTTTGTTACCTATGCATTTGTCTGTGTGTATGCATTCCATAACGTAAGGAGAAGGTTTAGCACAACCTATAGCTAACATGTCCAAGTTTTATGGTTCTGCTAACCCAGACTGGATTGGTTGCAAATAACTTTAACAAAGTGAACTAAAAAAACCCTTAGGCTAGTTCTCTGCATCAGGTATCTTCGACTTTTTTCTTGTTAATGTATTAAAAATGTCTTACCACTTCTCTCTTGCTGTCTGTGTTGAAAAAGTGTGCTGCTCTGAGTGGTGTGTTGATGTGAGCATTACAAATTCAGAGCTTTGTGCTCTAAGACTTGCTCTATTCAGCCTGATCTCAGTCTTTATCATGCAACACTATCATCTCTCTCTCCCATGAAATGCCTCTTTCCCACCTGTGAACTTCGTGCAAGGTAGAGGTAGCTGAGGTCTGTAGTGCTGGGCTGCTGTCAGTGAGCTCCTTTGCTGGAAAGAAGTGTTTGCAGTAGATGCCTACCTGGCATGGGCCCTTCTCACTTCCCATCCATAGCCGTGGCTGTTGCGTGAGTCAGAATACACCAAGGTGAAGGTCTCAGGTTGGTCAGCTTTTCTTAGTGACTTGTAGGTCTGCCTGAAGTTTGCCTTGATGTTGGGAATTACAGTTCTTATTCCTGGCAAAAGTTTTTCAGAGTGGTGAAGTCCTACAGGGACCTCTGAAGGGTGTGAACTGTTTGTCATATTCACAAACGATCTGCGTAAAATAGAGGAAATTTAATGTTTGAAGGTATGAAGTCTTGCAAACTGTTTAAAAAACAAAGGGCATGTGAGAAGTTGCCAAAGACTCTCAAAAATTACAGAAGTGGGCTGTAAAATAGGAAAGTGAATGTATTTGGTCATTTACATAGTTTTCATGATGTTTCCATGTTTCTTTTGAATGTGTCTCACTGATTTCACACCTTCCTTTCCCAATTATTATTTTTCTTACCTATGTTTTGGCTTAAGGAATTTCTGATTTTAGTCAGATTCTAACTAGCACCAAATAAAAAATTCATTCTGTTTCTAAGCCAAGAGTCTGAGTGTTTTGGACAGTTGTTCCTCAGGGGTGCATGGATGTCAAAGACTAAAAATAATAGTATCTTAAGCCTGCTTATATTTACTGTAAAGCATTATATGC
This sequence comes from Tricholaema leucomelas, assembly GCA_013400475.1. Taxonomy (NCBI): domain Eukaryota; kingdom Metazoa; phylum Chordata; class Aves; order Piciformes; family Lybiidae; genus Tricholaema lacrymosa; species Tricholaema leucomelas. The sequence continues at coordinate 87,384 of WAAF01014281.1, read as the reverse complement.
AAAGACCCACTTTGCTCTAACTGAAACATTGAGTACATTCCTCATTAGTATCATTATAAATTTCCATTGGATTCTTCTATTTGTAGACCACTTGATATGGGGTGACCTCATTGCTGTCTACAACCACCTGGCTGTAGCCAGGTGGGGTTGGTCTCTTCTCCCAGGCAACTAGGAACAGAAAAAGGGGACACTGCCTCAGGCTGTGCCAGGAGAGGTCTAGGCTGGATGTTAGGAGGAAGTTGTTGCCAGAGAGAGTGACTGGCATTGGAATGGGCTGCCCAAGGAGGTGGTGGAGTCGCTGTCCCTGGAGGGGTTCAGAAAAAGACTGGATGGTGCACTTAGTGCCATGGTCTAGTTGATTGGATAAGGCTGGGTGATAGGTTTGACTGGCTGACATGGAGGTCTCTTCCAACCTAGGTGATTCTATGGAAGACGTGTTTTCTTCTTCCACTGAGAATTATAGCAAAACTTGAAGGAGAGTGATGGGCAGTGATACTCTAATTTGCAATTGCAGTGGAGTGAACATTTTACCAGTGAAAATAAAGCTGGCTATTCCTTGTAGTGTGTTTGGGGTCTGTGGGATATTTGGCAATTGTGTCCATTTTGGATCATAAAATTCCCTAAAAATTAGAAAATTTCCAAGTTACAGTTATTCTGGTATTTTTTTTTCTTGGGAGAGGGAAATGTCACCCTAGAAGGTAAAATAGTGGTTGCCAGCCCTAAATACAAATATCATGATAGTCATAATGTGTATGAGAGTTAAAAGAAACTTTCCTTACAATATCTGTCATTTTTGACTAACATGGAGCTCACTGCTTTCTGGCCCCACTGCAGCTAAGAGCTGAAGAGAGGCCCTGAGAAACTTCCAGAAAGGAGAGAGTCTTTCTGAATAGCTGTACCACGTGTTGTTAAAAGTGGTGTTAAAGGATATAATGCAACTTGTCCTTAGAAATAGTTGTAGAGTTTTGCAGATTTTTTTCCTACAAGTTTCTTCTCATTTGTACTGGAGATCAAGTGCTCTGTTCTCAGAAACTAGAGGGCCAAAACATCCTCTTTTGTACTCGGAATCAGGGTTGCTGTTTGGAGTCTATGGAAATTTCAGATGCAGTTTCCACTAACAAGAGAAGCCTCAAGGCAAACAAAAGATCACTCAAGGTGCATGCAAGGAGGAAAAAAAGAAAGAGCTCTTGTAGTGCATGAACAGTATTCCAAAAAACCAAGCTTAGTAATTCTTCTGTGCTGTTCAATGGTTTGGTTTGCCTAATTTTGGAGGGGATGATTTTTTTTTGCAGGCAAATCAGTACATTTTCTAATTAAAAAAAAAGTTCACTGATGTAGTTTTTCATAAACAAACAAAAAACCCCACAAACCCCTGAACTAGAGCCTGAACTGTCTTATGAAAATCAGGGCAAACATCCCTTTTCTTGTTCAAGAGAAACCATTGACTTTAATATGGCAGAAGAAAATCTATCCAGTATTTTGAGTACTCAGTGATAGATAAAAGAAAGAGAACTTCTAATGTCAAATGTGCCATTCATTTTTAGCATAATGAGATATTATTGAGTACTAAAGTTAGCATCGAGGTATGTATATATATGTATAACGTGGCAATATATTGTTCATACATGCAAATAAATCCTTAGCAGTGCAGGCTGGAGCACAATTCTAAGGGATTTTATCTAACAGCTTTCAAATCTAAAATCTGAATTAGATGAGATGTCCAAAACTTGACTGAATTAAGTAGAGGTCAGAAATATAAATAGCACATCAGTAGTCTTTTTCACAGTGGGGATTAATAATGACACAAGGTTATGCTGCAATTAGTCCAATTGAATCACAGAATTTTACAGGTCTCATTTTAAAAATGTGTTCTAACTCAGTTGTATTTTGGTGGGTTTGGGGTTTTTTTTCTTCTTTTGTTCATTCCCCCCCCGCCCCAGTTGTTTGAGGTCTGATGTTTAGCCTATTTTTGCTTTACTCTTTTGGTCTGTAATTGAATTTGATGTATTGCCGCTGTAATACAGATATCTGGGTCTGTACTGCATTGCTTGTACTGAGACCCAGTTTGTAGAGCACAGAGATATTTTAGTCTCACTTATTGTCACTGAACTGGAACACTTCACCTGGTGGTCATAGCAGCCCAGCTGATCTGCTCTCACCATGTGGTATTACTTACCTGGCAGAAAGACCTCTACAGAAAGAAATTGCTGTTATGTTGAACAAGAGGCATGTGTCAAGCATCCTGTAAGAGATGCTGTGCACTCTCCTGCAGGCTTTGTGTCTTTTTTTGGCTTTTGGAAGTGCTCTTTTCTACCACAAGACTTCGCGTCCATAATAGGGTCTGTCTGGTGTGAACCACGCAGCCTACTTTTAAGCTCAAGTCAGCATGTGATGTCTTGCTCAATTTCTGTATAGGACAGTGTGTATGGAGTGTTTTATAAGCTGTGCTTTGTATTCTGAAGTAGCTCTCCATTTTTCCACTAACTGGCATCAAGTAAGTTGCATGGCCTACTTATAGGCTCTCTTTGAGGTAGTGCAAAAAGATTCTGTCCCAAGCATGCTTCTTTCCCATATCTCCATATAAGCTAGCTTTTCTCTGCCCATTTCTGCAGTCCTCAAGGTGATTTCTTTCAGACTGCATGGCTGAACCACTATATTTCTTTGGACAAGGGCAAATGATGTTTCTGGGTTAAGTTTTTTCTGTCTAGATTTGTCCCAGTGGGGATGATGGACAGCTATTTGTTACTCTACAATTAAAAATGTGTTTGAATTCCATCACATTTCTATACCTAGAATAATTTGTACTGCAGATAAAAAATAATCAAGACATTTCCTGGTTTGAAGGGGCAGCTTCTGAACAATCCAGAAATCTGTGCTGGTAGGGAATTGAGTAGCACTTTCTATTTTTGGCTTTTACTTTTAAAGCAAAACTACAAACAAAACCAGACAACTTTTCAGAAATAATTGCATGTTTCTATTTTGAGTTGATTAATTGCAGAAAGAATGGTGAACAGAGTGGCAGTAATAACATTATTATTTAAAATGTACTGCTTTTATAAATAAACTTTTAAAAAGGCAAATACACTTAAAAAGCTTTTATTTGAAAGTCTGATCCCGTTAATGAGAACCAGAATCTGTCATAATGTGTCCCTGAAATCCTCTCTAATGCTATTTTTCACCAAAAGCTTTTCATGTCAGTGAGGAAAATATGTTAGGGGCCAAGAACAACCTATGCCTTCCAAAGTGCTGAGAATCCCAAATAATTTACAGAATCACAGGATATCTTTGCTTGGAAGAGACTTTTTGTGATCATCTAGATCAGCTTTTCACCCAGCACTGAAAGGTCACCACTAAACCATGTCCCTGTGCACCAGGTCCACCCACTGCTAAATGCCTCCAGCACTACCCTGGGCAGACCATTGCAATGTTTGATAACCCTTTCAGTGAAGCAGTATTTTCTAGTATCCAGCCTGAACCTCCTCCTGCATCCATTTCCTCTATTCCTATCACTTGCCACCAGGCTGTCCTCCTCCTTGCTCTAACCTCTCAGATAGTTGTAGAGAATGAGGAGGACTCCTCTCAGCCTCCTTTTCTTCAGGCTGAACAACACCAGCTCCTCATAGCACGTGTGCTCTATGCCCTTCACAAGCCTCCTTGCTCTTCTCTGGTGTGCTCCAGCCCTTCTTTGTATTTCTTACAGTGAGGGCCTCAGAACTGAACACAATATTTGAGGTGTGACCTCAGCAGTACAGGGAACACCTCCGTGTTCCTGCTGGCCACACTGTTTTCTAATCCAAGTGCTTCAGTACAATTTGTTTGGCAGATACAAGGATGGTGTTAGCAGCAATATGATAGCCTGTGAAGACAGATAGAGCACCCCTTTGATTTCAAGGGCCTTTGAATCAAATTTGTACCACAAAACATCTCGGCAATAAACTGTGGCTGCTCTTGGTAAAAGATTATGTCAGTGAGGCTTCTAGATGAAGATTAAGGGCGCTCCAGTTGGGGATATATTTCTTCTTTATTGTGGTTGCAACCTTTTGAGGTTGGGGTCAAAGAAAGTTGGAAAAAGGTTTTGTCCCTTTGCCTGCAAAGCTGGGTTTGCCAAACAACAGAATTTAGCTTCTGCCTTCTCAGTGTTTTCCTTCCTAAAGGGCTTCCTAAAATAATCTGCTTTGTGTTACTAAATCAAAATTAGGCTATGGAAAATCCATACAAATGTATCATGTAGACATGCTTTTTACAGTGTTGCCAGTAAAATCGTTAGATGAATTATCTCATTAACTTCAGTATAGAAGTATTTATCTATACGTACTCATACCCAAATACATTTGTATCCATCTCTATGAATTGTAAATCAGTAGTTAATGAATTCTGTTTACTTTAAATTCAGTACAGTTGACTTTTGATTGTGTTTTCCTACCAGTGAAATTCTATTTAATCATATTCCCAGTTAATTGCATTGTAGTATTCCGTGATCTGGTTGAACTCCTTTCCCTGAAGATGTTTAAAAGACGCAGGCATGTGGTGCTGATGGACTTGGTTTAATACCAGACTTGGTAGAGTTAGATAACGTTGGATAGAGTTAGATAACATTTGCCATTGGAATGGACAAAGATACACCTGAGAATGATATCGATCCTAAACCACTCCACAATAAATTTTAAACCCATAATTAATGTACTATGTATGTATGGATGCTTTGCCCAGATTAATTTTTAATACCTGCAGGGATGGGCATTCTCAATGTCTGTGGCCACCTTGGGGAGGCTGTAGCCAGGTGGGGGTCAGTCTCTTCTGCCATGCAACCAGAACAAGGGAATACAGTCTCAAGTTGTGCTGGAGGAGGTATAGGCTGGATGTTAGGAGGAAGTTCTTGACAGAGAGAGTGACTGGCATTTGAGTGAGCTGCCCAAGGAGGTGGTGGAGTTGCCATCCCTGGAGGTGTTGAAGAACAGCCTGGATGAGGCACTTAATGCCGTGGTCTACTTGATTGGACACGTCTGGGATTCATTTGGTGTTTTCAAGAGCTCTGAATGGTCTATCTTTCCCTCCCCCTTCTTTTTCTTTTATTTTTGTTTCCCTCTCCCTTCTTTTTCTTTTCTTTTTGGTGTGTGTAGGTATAAGACATCTGTTCTCTATAGCTGTATTGTACCTGAAAGCCTCATTACAGACATGTAATATAAGGCATCTGTTCTCTATAGCTGTATTGTACCTGAAAGCTCCGTTACAGACACGTTTGAAATGTATTGTTTTATACTTTAACATTGAAATAAAGGAACTGGTGCATCAGTTCAAAAAAGCTACCTTCAGCTGACATGTGTTTTATCTACCCTTTTCTGAATATGATCAGTTCAGCTGAAATCCTTGCACCCTGATTTCCTTCTCTGCAAACTGGAGATGTTAATATTTGTCTGCCCAGCATGGACATTTGTTAATGCAGGTGCTCTTCTTTAGTAGGGCTAAAGATTCATGTAAGTATTGAGATGGGTTTGAAAGTCCTTGCAAAATCAGGTTTCTCGGGATGTGAGCAGATTACATATTCCAGAGCAATACTTAAAATTCAGTACATCATTGTTATTTGGAGCAGGTGGGAAGTCCTTTCCACAGATTGCCTTCAATAACCTGAAGGGCATTACCTATAATAATGGTATACCAGAAGTTGGATCAATTTTTAATTATTCTGAATGATTAGCAATCATCATCTAAAATTCACATTCTCCAAACTGTGTTTTCAAGAGTGGATTATTTAGGTCATCGTTTAGTTAAATTTCAACACATTGCTTTTCTATGAGTTTTTGCATTCCTAAGAAAATAGAAGTGGTGGAGAAATGCAACAGCTTGGGGTTTTCTTTTATGAAAAGAATTCACTTTAACACATTTTTTGCACCTGTGACTATTAAGTCTGATTTCTTTTTAACTGTGTTGTTTTTTAGGGGGATCAGATATTGAGTACCTAGATTTTTACAAGCCTGTGGTGTGGTTCTGGATCCTGGTTGGGCTTGCTTACTTTGCAGCTGTGCTCAGCATGATTGGAGACTGGCTAAGAGTCATATCAAAAAAGACAAAGGAAGAGGTAAGAACATTTTGAAGGGGGAAAAAACACTACTTAAAAAAACCTTTTGATTAGAAGTCAGATGAGCTTACAGCTGTTTAGAGCATAGGTCAAAGCTGTTTATGTATGAAATACATGCTAAAGCTTGAACTGCAGCAAACTTTCTAGCAGTTTACTCAAACATACTGTGATTTTTACATGGCTGCATGTGAAATTCGATTAAAAATATTATTAAATTAACTGTGTATGCACGATTGGAGCACTGTGTGCAGTCCTGGAGTCCCCAACACAAAAATGACATTGAACTCTTAGAGTGAGTCCAGAGGAGGGCCATGAAGATGCTCGGAGGGCTGCAGCAGCTCTGATATGAGGACAGGCTACAGGAGTTGGGGCTCTTCAGCCTGCAGAAGAGAAGGCTTTGAGGAGACCTTATAGTGGCCTTCTAGTATCTGAAGGGGGCCTACAGAAATGCTGTGGAGGGACTATTGACAGGGTCTTGTAATGACAGGACAAGGGGGAATAGGTTTAAAGTGACAGAGGAGAGATTCAAACTAGATGTTAAGAAAGGGCTCTTTCTAGTGAGGGTGGTGAGACACTGGCACAGGTTGCCCAGGGTGGTTGTGGCTGTTCCCTCCCTGGAGGTGTTCAAGGTCAGGTTGGATGAGACCTTGGGCAACCTGTTCTAGTGGGAGGTGTCCCTGCCGATGACAGGGGTTTGAAACTGGGTGATCTTTGAGGTCTCTTCAAACCTGAACCACTCTATGATTATACCTAACTTACAGTAAAAAAAAAAAAAGCTGTGTATTAATCTAGTAGAATGATTTGTTAATGTTTGAAATAAAAATCATTCTGCTTTCATTGTTTCTATAGGGAATGCAGGTAGGTAAGCAAAAATACTAACTGAATATTTATGTTCAAGATACCTCCGATCATTTTATACTGGTAAGAGAATAAATGTTTGATATCATGTAAAGTATAGGCTTGAATTATTTGAGTATGCCTCTGTGTGTTTTACCACAATATCTTCAGCAGCATACTAGTTATTTGCAGTCAGGTGCATTACTTTCAGTTCAAATATAAATTTTACTTGTAAATATGTATTTATCATTCCAATGACAGTACAACACTTTACCTTAAATGTTGTCATTTAGGAAAATGTCCTGGTATTGAAAATGTTACAGGGTAAATAATTTCCTTTGATTGCAGCTAGCAGAGTTCAGGTTTTACTGGAAGTTTGATAATTTATTTTTTTTTATAGCAAGCTATTACTTCCCTCTAATTTAACTCCTGTTCCTCTGCATGCATCAATTCACTCAAATAGAAAAACTTTAATTTCTTTTTGAGGAAATGAATATGTTGGTTACTGTGCAGTGGCCTACTACTTACATTGTTTTGAATTGTTTTCCTAGCTGTAGGGCATGACATCAATGCCTAGATGTAATCCTGGCAATTCCTGAGTTCACAAAGACCGTGCTGTAAAGGGTAGCTTACCACTATATCCCTTCACTCATTACAGACCCTGCTGCTTTCTGACCAGAGGGCAGCAATGATGGTGGCAGCAGGAGGGAGGATATGAGCTGGGTACTTGGGCAGGATTAAACTCCTTTGTGAGGCATGTGGAGTGGGCAGCCCTGTTTTATTGCCCTTGCTATGATCAGAGCTCTTTATAGTTAGAGACAGCACTGTGGCAGATTTGTAAGTACTTTTCACCAGGCATTTCATTAGCACTTAGTTCTGAAGAGGAGGGTAATGTTTCTTTGATGAGTTTCACTTAAAAGAGTGTCACCTTGCGCCCCTTTCCTCTAAATTTCCAAGGAATTTTATAACTTTCCTTACACAGTGAGCTTTACTAGTGTCCTTACACTGAAACAAACAGAGCAGCAGACATCCCATGAGTGTTCCCATTTGCAAGCTCAACAGTTTGCAGGATCATGATTTTGTTTTCTGGAAAAGCACTGAGGATGTCTGTAACACCACAGAATCAAAGAATGTCAGGGGCTGGAAGGGACCTTGAAAAATGATCTAGTCCAACCCCCTGCCAGCGCAGGATCACCTATACCAGGTCACACAGGAATGCGTCCAAGTGGGTTTTGAATATCTCCAGAGAGGGAGACTCCACAATCCCCCTGAGCAGCCTGTTCCAGTGTTCTGTCACCCTCACAGGGAAAAAAAATCCTCTTCATGTTTAAATGAAACTTCTTATGGCTCAGCTTGCATCCATCTACAAAACTACATGATCCCACCAAATCTACACAACTTATGCTGACAGCTAGGAAACCAAAAGATCAATTCAAAGGCCATTAAACTGCATGTTTTTTTGTTCATTACTTTGAATTTCAGAATTAAATTTGTCTAGCTCATTTTTTTGCCTCTCAACTAGGCAAAAGTGAGAGCTGGCAAACACAAGCAGTGTTACCCTGAGTACTCCCCTAGTGTCTAACTATTCTTGCCTTGAGCCATATCCTAAGATACATTTAGTTTCCTTGGGTTACTTCTTTCTGAATCCTTGAAAGAAGTCATATGCGTGAGGCACTCTGAGTTGGAATTATTCAAAGCCACCTTGGTCAGGCTTAGTTTTGCTGCATTTCCTCAGACACAGTCACACTACTTCCTAGAGTCTGTAATCTGACTTTTTTCATACTATTCTCTTATCCAGGCAGTAAGATTTCTGGATAAAATGCTCTCTTGACTATGTAATTGTACATAGCACACTGAGGGTTTAATCTTGTTTAGAGTGTTCCTTTATGCATATTATTACAATGATAATATCTTAAGAATGTTTGAATTTTATGATATTCTGAGTTTATACTCCGCTGGAGGCTAACTTTAAAGAAACATGACCAAATTCATGGACTCCTTTAACACATTAAATCCATTCCTATTTTTGTCAAGTAATACTCCATTCACCAGGTTATGTGGCACAGTATTATGCCAAACTTTCCTCAGGCACCAGGAATGTAGACCTTGTTTCATCATTCCAGTTTTCTCACCTTTGTAGCCTAAACAAGCATATTCATTTTGTCTACAGAAAGGAAAACCTCATTCTTCAGATATATCCAGATTCTCTTGGCTGTTGCAGGTATTCAGGATTTTGCTGTATCCGTGTATCTCATGTGTTAGATTAAAGACAGACACAATGTAATAGATACCATTTGTTTAAGTCATCACATCTCTAACGTTCAGAAATATTCTTCTCCCCTTCTTAGAATCATAGAATCAGTCAGAGTTGGAAGGGACCACAAGGATCATCTAGTTCCAACCCCTCTGCCATGGGCAGGGACAACCTACCCTAGCTAGAGCCTCATCCAGCCTGGCGTTAAACACCTCCAGGGATGGGGCCTCAATCACCTCCCTGGGCAACCCATTCCAGGCTCTCACCACTCCTATGCTGAAGAACTTCTTCCTCACATCCAGGCTGAATCTCCCCACCTCCATCTTTGCTCCATTCCCCCTACTCTTGTCACTCTCTGAGAGCCTAAAAAGTCCCTCAACAGCTTTTTTTGTAGGCCCCTTTCAGATAGTGAAAAGCCACAAGAAGGTCACCTCGGAGCCTTCTCTTCTCCAGACTGAACAGCCCCAACTCTTTCAGTCTGTCCTCGTAGCAGAGGTGCTGCAGCCCTCTGAGCATCCTTGTGGCCCTTCTCTGGACATGCTCCAGCATCTCCACATCCCTCTCGTAATAGGGGTTCCAGAACTGGATACAGTACTCCAGGTGGGGTCCCACCAGAGCAGAGTAGTGGAGGAGAATCACCACCCTCGACCTGCTGGCCGCATTTCTCCTGATGCAGCCCAGGATCTGGCTGGCTCTCCGGGCTGCAGGTGTACACTTCTGGCTCATGTTGAGCTTCTCATCCAACAGCACACCCAAGTCCCTCTCCTCAGGGCTGCTCTCCAGCCAGTCACTGCCCAGCCTGGATTTGTGCTTGGGATTGCTTTGAGCCAGGTGTAATCATAACCCCTTGCTTAGGTATGTCTGAGAATTTATACCAGAATTTGGCAATTTGAAAATGCTACAGTTTTAAAGATTGGGGCAATCAGTTTGAGAACTGAATTCTGGAATAGCACAACTTGTGTGATACTTCCAGGGATAATTTTTCATCTTTCAGTTAGACCCTAATGATGCTTTGTAGGAAGAAACTGTCCTAAATGTATTGCATTTTGTTATAAGACTGCCTGTGTTTGAACAGAAGTGTTGTATGAATGTTCCCTTTGAAGGTACTATTTTATGACTAAAAACTGCTGCTCTTAGCTCATCTGTATTATCTGCCTAGGAAAATTTAAGTGAAGAAGCTGAGGGAATTGAGTTGAAACGCAGTCCACAAATCTCTTATTGCAGCAGAAGCCAGAGGAGGTTATGAATTTCTTGTGTTGTCTGTTTTTCCAGTTAGGTTTGCGATTGTCTGTTCAGCCTCTGTGGATGCAGATTACAGCAGAGGAGCCTGTCTAGGGTCCAAATAGTAGAAATCAGTGTAATGGAAAATCCTATTTCTAAGTATGATTTTTTTTTTTAAATGTCTTTTCAGAAAACTTTTTGTCAGGGAAATAGCTCATTTTATCTAAGAATAGTTTTTGGAATTAAAATAATCTTATATGCTGAAATCTACTGAGTGATACAGGTTATGGTAAAATCTATAGGAGCATAATTAAAACTTATACAGTTGAATGTATTTACTATGAAACATAAGACACTGAAAACTTCCTTCAAAAAAGTTCTCTGGCTGTCTTATAACTACCTGAAGGGAGGTTGTGGCCAGGTGAGGGTCAGTCTTTTCTCACAGGCAACCAGCAACAGAATAACGGGACACAGTCTCAAAACATAGAACATAGGCTTTGGGTTGGAAGAGGCCTCCAAAGGTCATCTAGTTGTGCTGGGGGAGGTATAGGCTGGATGTTAGGAGGAAGTTCTTGCCAGAGAGAGTGATTTGCATTAGAATGGGCTGCCCAGGGAGGTGGTGGAGTCACCACCTCATCACCTGGATGAGGCACTTAGTACCATGCTCTAGTTGATAGGGTAGGGCTGGGTGATAGGTTGGGCTTGGATGATCTTGGAGATCTCTTCCATCCTGGTTGATTCTATGATTTTTCACTATAGGTATCAACACCTACAAATAAACAAGATTTTGTGTAGAATTTGTGTAATATTTTTCATGAGAAAAATAGCAGTAGCCTGCCATCTTTTAGATAAAGGAGAGTACAAGTAATTCAGTAACCATCACTTGTGCTGGTTACAGCAGTTTGAGACCAAAGGCTGACAGCAGCCAAGTCTGGTGAATTTTACCAGAGTGCAGGATGAAGACAGAGGAGTTGCAAATGTTGAAAAGCCCCTCTTCCCCTCAACAACCAAAACTAAGTATCAGCAAAGGTATTTCATATATCTTTTGATATAATGATCTCCAAAGTAAAAAACAATTAATTTATAAAAGCATATTTAATGTCTGTATTGTGAAAGGAAACCTCCATCTTCCAGAAAGTGGGCTTGTTGATAATGAATATCACCTTACACCTATATCCCTATTTACATTTTTCCTAATACAGTTGCATTGCTCTTGAAAGTAGCTTACACATGACTTTGTGTTAATAATGCATGGTCACATTTTCAAAAACATAAAACATAGAATCAACCAGATTGGAAGATACTTCATAGTAAATAGTAAAACCAGTTAATCTACTTATAGAGCATGAAGAAATATATTGTTCTTGAATGAAACTCAGATATATGACATGGAAGTTATTATCACAGAATCATAGAATCAACCAGGTTGGAGGAGACCTCCAAGATCATCCAGTCCAACCTAGCACCCAGCCCAATCCAGTCAACTAGACCATGGCACCTCCAGTCTTTTCTTCAACACCTCCAGGGAAGGTGATCCATAGAGCTGCTCTATAGTTTTTCCTCTGAGAATGACAGGTCTAATGAACTATTCCTTAGCAGTTGCCGTAACTGGTGGCAACAGAAAAGAGACATCTAAAGAGTTAGACCTGCGAAAAGTGACTGATCTTCAAGAGTACCATTCTGAGCCTACAGAGAACTCTGGAAGGAAATAAAAATTCCAGTGACAGTAGAATGGGGAAGAAATTAAAACAAACAAACAAAAAGAATTAGACTAAAAAGTCTCTTCAATTCAGAAATTAATAAAGGAGGGAGCAGCTGCTGCTGAATTTCACATCTTCTACCTCAGCTGCTTTAGAACTTAGGATCCCTTTCAGGCCCAGAAACATTCTATGAGCGATGTGGCCAAGTTCAGCTGATATCCACAATGACAGACTCCTACAGTCTCTACAGAATCATAGAAACATCCAGATTGGAAAAGCCCCTCAGGATCGCCAAGTCCAACCTATAACCCTACTCCACAAGATTCACCTTACACTGTATCCCTAAGCACCACATCCAAATGACCCTTAAACAATCCAAGGTTGATGACTCCACCAGCTCCCTGGGCAGCTCATTCCAGTGTCTGACCACTCTCTCTGTGAAAAACCTTTCCCTAATGTCCAATCTAAACCTCCCCAATCTCAGCTTGAGGCCATTTCCCCTCATTCTGTCTCCAATTACCTGTGAGTAGAGATCAGCACCTATGCAGTTTAGAAGTTTTAGTCCATACAATCATTTATGTTGTAGACAAAATCCAGATAGAAGGATTTTGATCAAAGTAAGGAGTCATTTCTATCTGGGATCAGCAACAAACAGAAATTCAGGAGTCCACTGCAATCTTTCAGTCACTTCCTGGATGTGACAGCACTACATGTCACAACTGAGCTTCTAACACCTCAACAATCAAGACCACCTAATGAATACCCTGTGCAGCAGGAGCACTTCCTGTGTTCTACCACACTTAGCAAAATGCCACACGAATGTTACCATATAGCATCAAAATTCTGACCAGAACAAAGTGAGGAGAAAAGTATTGAATATGTTTTGCGTGATGACCATAATCCGATGAGAGAATCTGTAGAATCATAGAATCAACCAGGTGTTATGATTCTGGCATCTATTTTACTTTTTTTTTTTTTTCAGGGTACTACCAGGAAAAATTGTTCTAAGCAAGTGAAACAAAAAAAGTTTGATCAGCTAGCCACCCATCCCAGGTCATGCTTCATTTTGGTATTGAAATCCTGATAACCAGAATGACTGTCAGTTGCTCAGGTGGCTTTTGTCTCCTGAAATACTTTTTGAATGCATCAAATAGAGATGGAAGTGAAAGACAAGTAGAGACAGAAGTGGGAGGTTTAGAAGGATAGATCTGCTTCTGGAAGCGGTTGGTACAGTGAGATAGATGAAGTGTCAGAAAGTCACTGGAACATGCTGTGTGCTGCGATCTTAAGTAGGCGGTCTGTCTCTGAAGTTTAGCTTCAGCTGTACTAGCTTGCCTTAAATTCCCTCCTCTTCATTATTCTCTGTTCTCTGATTATTCAGAGCACTCTTCTGCTTTTAGTCTTTTTGGAAGGTAAAATTTCAACAGTGTTTTTTTTAACTTGTCATCGTTTTCTTTGGTGTGCAGCAGCTGCTGAATTTCAGTGTTTCCAGCAAAAATGCCTATCCAACCAAGAATCTTAGTCATTTAGGCTATAGATTTCAAATGCCTGGTTTTAAAATGAAGTGCTTATGTCCCTTGATCTCACAGTATTCTCTTTGTTAAGCTCTGGTCCAGACCCCATTCAAGTCAATAAAAAGGCGATTTGTCTCCAGTGTAGATACCAACATCTGACCTAGTCATCTACATTCCTTTTATAGTCAGTGGAAGGAAATGAATGTTTCTAGCATGATCCATTAAAGTTTTTAAGGCATCTACCATACGAGACAAATTGCATCCTGAAAGAGCCAGTTCTCTTCACTATGCATGCAAATTGCAGACGGCTGACTCAGTTTGGACAAGCAAAGTTTCATTCTGGGTGTCTTTCTTTGGAATTGAACTACATGGATCTAGCTTTAAAGACTTATCCTAAAACTTCATAAGAAAGGTCTTGTAAAGACAGGACAAGGGGGAATGGGTTTAAACTGGCAAAGGGGAGATTCAAACTAGATGTTAGGAAAGGGTTCTTTGCAGTGAGGGTGGTGAGACACTGGCACAGGTTGCCCAGGGAGGTTGTGGCTGCTTCTTCCCTGGAGGTGTTCAAGGTCAGGTTGGATGAGGCCTGTTCTAGTGGGAGATATTCCTGCTTATGGCAGGGGTTTGGAACTGGATGATCTTTGAGGTCCCTTCCAACCTAAACCATTCTATGATTCCATGAGATAGCATATTCACTTCTTTTGGAAATTCAAGATGCAATTGTATCTTTGATATTTATAAATGACTTCAACAACTTTGACTCATCTGAATCATCATTCAGTTTAATCTTCTTGGGACCCAGTGGCAGAGCTGTCACCCGTGTCTGTCAAAACAGAATTAAGCTTGTCATGATGTATTATTGCACCCCCTATAACATATCTTTTCATCTTACTAGTTTCAGGCTAAAGGTGCTCAGCCAGCATCAGGTTTGCAGCCCGAGGGAGAACTTGAACTGATCTATCATGTTCCTTGACAAAGGACACTAAATGTAGGCCATATGCATGAAAAGATGAAAAAATGAGAGTACTCAAGTTGGAAAAAGTTTTGTAATGTTTTAGTGAGTTGTACTGGCATGCCAGGCAAACAAGCATCAGAGATTGTTCAGTGAGGGTATGTGACCAAGGAGAAAGAAGTTCTTCAAATAGCAGTGAGCTCTTAACCCAGCTCTTACTGTTTTAAGAAGCAGAACCTGTTACATTAGAGATGAAGGTGCTAAGAATAACTCTTCATCCTGGGGAGCAGAGGCTTTTCACAAAGGCGTGAGCCAATTGCTGATCCATTGTGTATCGCTATGAGTAAAATGGATCAGCTTCTATTGAAGAAAACAACTGTTTGAGCTTTTCCTTCACTTAGAGAAAGTGTGAAAAAAAAAACACAATTGCAGTAGTTTTAAGAATTGTATATCCACAAGTTCAATGAATAGGTTAGATTGACTTGATGGAAGTTGATTCCTAGAAAGCACTGAATCAGCAATAGTCATGGTGTGAAAGGAATTGCATGTAAAGTCCCTTTGCAAGGCAGTGATATAGAAGGCTGACACAATTCTAGGATGTGCAAGCAGGGGATCAGTGAAATCCTGTAGGGAAGTGGTGTTACTGCTGCAGATGTTATTGAAAAGTGTCTTGCTAGAAAATGGTCCCTAGATCCGTGGTTTAAACTTTAGAAAGAAGGCAGAGGTCGGTCTTTTCTGCCAGGCAATCAGCAACAGAACAAGGGGACACAGTCTCAAGTTGTGCCAGGGGAGGTATAGGCTGGTATAGGTTAGGAGGAAGTTGTTGCCAGAGAGAGTGATTGGCATTGGAATGGGCTGCCCAGGGAGGTGGTGGAGTCACCAGTCCCAGAGGTGTTCAAGAAAAGCCTGGCTGAGGCACTTAGTGCCATGGTCTAATGGCTAGGGCTGGGTGCTAGGTTGGACTGGATGATCTTGGAGGTCTCTTCCAACCTGGTTGATTCTATAATAGGAATGTTCATATTTCTGGGGAAAACAAAAAACAACCAAACAAAACCAGATCAGTGTGGTGACTGTTAGGATATCTGGTTCTGGTTTTGTAGACATGATTTTGTTTTTCATTGTGTACTCTACCTCGTTTAATTTTGTTGAATTAGACCATGATAGAGCAAAAGACCCATTTCTGTATCTACCATCTGTCACATCTCTACAAAACATATTCCCACAGCTGCCACCATATATATGTTCCTCCACAAAAAAAGATAATCAGAATTCATGTACTCCCTGCATTCCCATTGGGGAATGTGGTTGATTTCATCTAAGACATCAGATGTGCTCAGGGAAGATGTGAGTGAAACCAAATAATCATTGCTCACCAGAATAAACTCGCAAACATTACTTATTACAGGACTGGATAATCCATTTTCCAGTGGGATAGCATTGTTCCTAAAACATTTCTGACCACCATGGCTATAAAAATACAACTATGTAATTTAAATCCTATTCCAGAAGAGAAAAGTTCCCACAAATATGAATCTTTTCCCCTCTAATATATGCCTGAAAATCAGAGAGATGTGTGTACCAATCAGGGTAACCAAGAAGGAGATCATTTGCTGCTTAATTTGTGCCATTTACTTTAAAATTAAGGCCTTTTAGCTTAAAGGCCTGTTCTGGAATTTGTCTTTGCTGCAGTGCTGAGATCCTGACAGAATGAAAGAATAGAAGGCAGTGGTTAAACAGCCGGGAAGGCTCAGCTTAGCTACCTCATTAGTGCCTGAGGTATTTCTAAGTTTCATTTTATTATTGTTTTCCTTTAAATAGAAGTAGAGCACAGACTTATTTAAATACTTAAAATACACAGATTGCAGCACAAGAGAATTTGGGTACGTAGTAATAGTGCTGCAATTACAGAAATACTAAATCCCAGCTAATTGGTATGGGAATATATTTAGTTATAGCATTAACGTATAGGAAATGCACATGCTTCAATAAAAGTTGCTGTGAAACTTGTCCTTTTTTTCTCTTCTGCACTCTAGCCTTCTCTAGCCTACAGACATATCATAGAATCAACCAGGTTGGAAGAGACCTCCAAGCTCATCCAGTCCAACCTAGCACCCAGCCCTAGCCATTAGACCATGGCACTAAGTGCCTCAGCCAGGCTTTTCTTGAACACCTCTGGGACTGGTGACTCCACCACCTCCCTGGGCAGCCCATTCCAATGCCAATCACTCTCTCTGGCAACAACTTCCTCCTAACCTATACCAGCCTATACCTCCCCTGGCACAACTTGAGACTGTGTCCCCTTGTTCTGTTGCTGGTTGGCTGGCAGAAGAGACCAACGTCCACCTGGCTACAACCTCCCCTCAGGTAGTTGTAGAGAGCAAAGAGGTCACCCCTGAGCCTCCTTTTTCTCCAGGCTAAACACTCCCAGCTCCCTCAGCCTCTCCTCACAGGGCTGTGCTCCAGGCCCCTCACCAGCTTCGTCGCCCTTCTCTGGACACGTTCCAGTACCTCAACATCTCTCTTGAATTGAAGAGCCCAGAACTGGACACAGCACTCAAGGTGCGGCCTGACCAGTGCTGAACACAGGGGAAGAATAACCTCCCTTGTCCTGCTGGCCACACTGTTCCTGATCCAGGCCAGGATGCCATTGGCTCTCCTGGCCACCTGGGCACACTGCTGGCTCATGTTCAGCTACTATCTATGAGCACCCCCAGGTCCCTTTCTGCCTGGCTGCTCTCCAGACACTCTGTCCCCAGCCTGTAGTGCTGCTTGGGGTTGTTATGGCCAAAGTGTAGAAGCTTGCATTTAGCCTTGTTAAATCTCATCTCATTGGCCTCTGCCCACCCATCCAGCCTGCCAAGGTCCCTCTTTAGGTCTCTTGTACCCTTCAACAGATTGACACCTGTTTGGCGTTATCTGCAAACTTAGCTCCATGGACAGCACATTCTCCATGGGACAGCAATATGCCCTTGTGGCAAGCGGACCAGTGGTATCCTGGGGTGCATTAAGGAAAGTGTATCCAGTAGGTCTAGTCAGATTCTTCTTCCCCTCTACTCTGCCCTGGTGAGACCACTCCTGGTATACTGTGTCTGGTTTTGGGCTCCCCAGTTCAAGTGAGACAAGGATCTGCTGGAGAGAGTCCGATGGAGAGCCATGAGGATTAGGGGACTTGAGCATCTTCCTTCTGAAGGGAGACTGAGGGCATTGTAGTCTTCAGAGGAGAAGACTGAGAGAGGGTCTAATCAAGGTCTATAAATATCTGAGTGGTGGGTGTCAAGTGGATGGGGCCCATCTCTTTTTGATGGTGCGCAGTTATAAGACAAGCAACAATGGATACAAACTTGAACAGAGAAGGTTTCAGCTCAACATTAGAAGAAACTTCTTTACAGTGAGGGTGACAGAGCACTGGAACAGGCTGCCCAGAGAGGTTTTAGAGTCTTCTCTAGAGACTTTCAAAGCCTGCCTGAATTCATTCCTGTACTGACTACCACAGGGGATCCTGTTTTGTCAGGGAGTTGGACTCGATGATCGCTGGAGGTCCCTTCCAACCTCTAACATTCTGTGATTTTGTGACAACTGATGTGGTGAACATAAATTTGTGTGCAGCAGGTGAGCAAAGGTTATACATGCTTCTGTAGAGCTGCAGGACAGTGAGATAGCAGGTAGACAAACCCTCTTATCCATGCAGGGAATGAAGCCACCCAGGAGCTGCATTGTTAAACTCATGAACCCTTTCTGTACCTACTTCTTCTTTTGCTGTTTTGATTTTTAAGTGGGGTTTTCAGAACAATTCCTGTGAATGCTGGATGAGTTTCTTGAAAGCTAAGACAATGCTATGTACTCCACTCTGCTGCCTGGTTAATGTGACATGTACATGCTCTTTCTGGTTATGTCTCTGAGAGCTTAATTGGATGTGTTTTTTTTTAAGTAACAGAAAAAGTACATTGGAGAGGAAAAATGAAGCTGCAAAACATTTGAGAATGCATTAGAGATAAATGGTAGGAATTATATACCAAGGACCATCTAGACTGTTATGAATCTCTGTAATGAAGGCCACTTTTTTTTTTAATAACCTGCAATAGTCAGATGATTATCTCCAGCTCATCTACTTGCTCTGTAATTATTGGTTTTTTTCTTATTTTTGCTAACATGACCATTGTAAAACATATGAGCTCTGGATGCCAAAGAGAGACAATACAAAGAACAGCTCTGAAAGAAAAAAGTTATATGCATTATTAAGAAGCACAGATCTGCATTTTCTATTTCTATGCTGCTTTTTTTTCTTGTTTGGTACTTAGTGGTTTACCTTCTTTCATGTCATGGCGTTGTTTAGCCTGGAGAGGAGGAGGCTCAGGGCTGACCTCATTGCTGTCTACAACTATCTGAAAGGAGGCTGTAGCCAGGTGGAGGTCAGTCTCTTCTCCCAGGCAACCAGCAATAGAACAAGAAGATACAGTCTCAAGTTGTGCCAGGAGAGGTCTAGGCTGCATGTTAGAAGGAAGTTCTTGCCAGAGAGAGTGATTTGCATTGGAATGGGCTGCCCAGGGAGGTAGTGGAATTGTCATCCCTGGAGGTGTTGAAGAAAAGCCTGGATGAGGCACTTAGTGTCATGATCTAATTGATTGTCTAGGGCTGAGTTCTAGGTTGGACTGGATGATCTTGGAGGTCTCTTCCAACCTGCTTGATTCTGTGATGATAACTTCCATGTCATATGTCTGAGTTTTATCCAAGAACAATATATTTCTTTATGCTCTGTAAGTAGATTAACTGCTTCTACTGTAATGCTGGATATTTCCTCCCTGACAGAGAGGAACAAAACTAAGACAAAGTTAGGTTAGATAAATGTGTAGTCATTTTGATCTATTTAAGGGTGTCCTTCATTAGACTTTTGGGTTTTTCTGTTAGACCACAGATGCAGCTTAGTTCAAAGTACAGATTATGCATGTAAAGGTTATGGCTGCATGGCCTGTGCTGTCCAGGCCACACTTAATAGGATGAGTGGTCTTCCTACATGATGGGCAGTTTTGTTTGGATGTCTATTCTTTGGATAGCCACTGTCAGCAGTGTGTCCAGAATGATCTTCAAACTCCTGACAAGTATAAGTAATTAGTGTAAATGAATGAAGCAGGTACTACAGTATCTTCAAATGTGATGGAGGTGGGGGTTTTGTTGGTTTTTTTTTTCCTTTTAACACTAGCATCCCCTTGGGCATAACATTCTGGGTTACGCTGTTGGCCTCTGTCCAAGCATGGAGCCCAGCTAGACAATGAAAAAGCTAAAACTTGGTGGTGATGGAAATGGATAGAGTTTTGGTCTCAGCAGTGATACTGGCTGAGAGCCAGGTTTAAACCATCATTAATTTAGATGGGGTTTGACAGGAATATATGAAGGAACGGCTGCTTAATGTCCATTTCCCCCCTATTTCTGTCAAATTTAGTATGCCTGACTTTAGATTATATTGGTGTTAATGTGTATGCACAGTTGGTGAACTGTCTGGTCAGTAGGGAAGTTCATGCAGTATTTTTTTTAATGTATGGTTGAAAACAAACTCCTGAAAAGTCAGAAGTGACTTTAACAGGAATGCGTAGGCACACTTCCAAATTGTTCAGAGGCTGTTATTCATTATGTCCTAATAGAGTAAATGTGGCATTTGCACCAGACAGACAGAGACACCTTAACATAGACATTTACAGCTCTTACTAGAGATGACCTGTGGTATTTGAGTCACCCCCATGGGGCTGTCAGATATGACGCATAATGTATGGGATACCATACCATCTGCAGTGCTAACTGGAGGCCAGGCAGCCTGTGCTGGGCAAAGAACTGAGTCAGTACCCTTTCTTTGATAGAAAATAATGCTGTGTGGGATATTTAGTTGTGTTGCTATTATAGAATTATAGAATCAACCAAGTCGGGAGAGGCCTCCAAGATAATTCAGTCCAACCTAGCACCCAGCCCTAGCCAATCAAATAGACCGTGGCACTAAGTGCCCCAGCCAGGCTTTTCTTGAACACCTCCAGGGACAAAGACTCCACCACCTCCCTGGGCAGCCCATTCCAATGCCAATCACTCTCTCTGGCAACAAACCCTCCTAATATCCAGCCTACACCTCCCCTGGCACAACTTGAGACTGTGTCCCCTTGTTCTGTTGCTGGTTGCGTGGGAGAAGAGACCAACCCCACCTGGCTACAACCTCCCTTCAGGTAGTTGTAGACAGCAATGAGGTTACTCCTGAGCCTTCTCTTTTCCAGGCTGAACATATTAACATATATCTTGAGAATTTGTCATTGATACTTGTCTTTTCTAGACTTGTAAGGTGTTGCTTCATAAATGCATAACAAAGTTACTACCTGGTGATATTCAAAGTACAGTGTTGAAAGGTTAGAGCTGATACTCCTTGTGAAATATATCTGACACCTTCCAGTCTAGTTTGGACTGACTTTTCTGTGAGGTCGGTGAGACACTGGAATGTGTTGCCTAGAGAAATTGTGGGCACCTCATATCTGGAAGCGTTTAAGACCAAACTGGCTGAGACTTTTAGCAAACTGGTCAGGGCAGAGGGATTGGAAATAGATGATCTTTAAGGTCCCTTCCAATTCAAACCATTCTGTGATTCTGTATGGAGGAAGTCAATCCCTGATCTGGATTAGGGAATGTGTCCCCAGTACTGGCAGCATTTCAGTTCCCTGAAGGCTAGGAGTGAGCAGCAGCACCACCAGATTATTGTTACTTACTATGTGGCTATCACTGTTACATTTTCCTATTACTTTTGAAATATTTTATCATTCAACCTTATGCAAAGTACTTCGTTGCCAAAAATTTCTGTGAAAAAGAGGCCTTGACCTTGTGTCACACTGCCCCCAACCATGACAGCTGCAGAGTCTACAGAGCTGTGCACTGTGCTGTATAATGAGGCAAGAGAATTGGAGAAAAGTAAACAGTTGTTGCACTAGGTGGGTGCGTTAAGAGTTCTTTTGGAGCAGTGTCGCCAACTGGCATTTCAATCACCTTGCAGAAGACATTTTGTGGCTGTCAGGCCCTAGATGGAGAGGAGCCATAATGCAGTGTGATGAAATGTCATACCCTAAGGACAGAGAGAATCTGAACATATACAGAAATGTCCCTCTGGAAAATGAGGGATCCAATTAGAATAGCAACTTGCTTATGTACACTGGTAGCGGAAAACTGCACATTTCTTTTCCTATAACCTTTTGTGCTTGAGTCTGTAAGTGCTGTGGAATTAAAAGTTTTGTTCTGAAGAAATAACATTTATTTGAGTGCATTTCAGTTCACACAAAAGCTAGGGGCTGAAAGCAGTAATTTAGGGCACACGTAGCTCACACAGCACTGAACTTCTAGTTTCTTATGCTGTGCCAATTACTTCTGGTTTACTACTAATGCATTTCAATTCTGCTTAGCAATAGGACTGCATTTTTCAATTTTTTTTCTAATGATTTTGATATAAAACTGAACTCCTGCCAAGCAGCATTATGGCTCTGGTCTACAGGCAGATAGAACCAGAGTCCACCATGTTTATGCTCCACATCACATTAGCTGGAACATGAAACGACCTCCAAAGGAATATGTAATGATGTTCTTTAGCTGGCTTGCTTCCCAAAAGAAATTTAGTTATAATTTAGTTGTCAGATATGCTAACAACTACTGGTTTAAAATTCTCCTGAATAACTTATGTGCACAACAGTTAAAATATAGTAGCTTGCTCTGTGAGAGACAGGTCCATCACCAGCTTGTGCTGAGGTGGGCTGGTAAGGGAAGTCTGAGTCTGTCCTAGGGATTGCATAGCCTTGTATCCTTCAGAAGCATGTCCAGGAGTTTTTCTCTAACTTGTAAAATACAAGAGAAGTGGGAACTGAGATTGCTAGTAAAAGGAAGGTTAAAAAACACGTTGGGGGAAGCAGTTTAAGATGCTGGTAGCTTTCATTTGTTTGCCACCGCACAGTTTTAAAGCTACTGGTCTGCTAACATCCCTTGAATGTGATCATATCTGGTGCCAGAGAAGTGTGCCTGAGAGAAACAGCTGGTCTGGCAAATACTTACACAGTTAGTGAGGGGTATTTTCATTTGGTTGCCAGCACACAATGTTAAAGCTACTGATCTGCTAGTGTCCCTTGAATGTGATCTGCTAACATCCCTTGAATGTGATCATATCTGGTGCCAGAGAAGTGTGCCCAAGCGAAACAACTGGTCTGGCAAATACTTACGCAGTTGGTGAGGGGTACATTCATTTGATTGCCAGCACACAATTTTAAAACTGCTGATCTGCTAATGTCCCTTGAATGTGATCTGCTAACATCCCTTGAATGTGATCATATCTGGTGCCAGAGAAGTGTGCCTGAGCGAAACAGCCGGTCTGGCAAATACAGAGTTGGTGAGGGGTACAAATGTGTGGGGTAAAATATGAACCCATACCTGGCTCTTCGGTCCATAACCAGAGCTGCCTGCCTTTAGTAAAGCTGAGGAAAAGGACAGAAGTTCCCCAGGCTGTTCAATGCTGCTGCTTTTCATATTTTTGTTACTTGTTTACTACAAATAAAAATATTGCAGCAGCTGAAATATTCCAGCCTTACAGATTTCATTACTTTCAGATCTGAAGTGCAGTGTGTCTGATTCTAATTGCACAATTTAAATACTAATAATCATTCAGCTGGGTGAGTCCTTTGTGTATTTTACAGATAACAATCTTGGTTCAGAAAATATACATAATGGGTCCATATTAGTCGTCTGTGTAATTCACTGCAGCTGAGACAGATGTAATAAAATGACCTCTGGGTAAAGAGATCTTTTTGTTTTGCTCCTGGAGGAGGAAAGTTTTCCTGAAACCCTGTCACTCCTGTGTGAGCTGGTTATTTCCTACCTCCATTATATTCCTGTTTTCTGCTGCAGTGCAAAGCATGACGAAGCCCATGGCCACTTTTATTTGTTGGTTTACACCCCAAGCCCCCCCCCGCCCCGGCCATGTTTCTCTGTGTTATTTTTGTTATTTATTATCTCTGTCCTTGCCAAGTCCATCTTGCTTGGCAGTGATTGAAATTCTGGACTGGGCAGTGCTAATTAGACTAATTTATTTAAGTGGGTTAATTCTTCTGAAATGCTTTGCTTTGGAGCTATATTCATCAGCAGTACATTTTCCCTGTGCTATACCTTCCCACTATTAAACTGCCTATAAACCAGAGATTTAAAGCAAGACAATCTATTTCCTTTGTAGCTATAATGAGATAAACTCTTCAAAAGGTGCCTCCTTTAATTAACCATGTAACTTGTTTAACATTCTAACAGTAGTTTGGTTGAAATACATGAGCAAAATTATAAATAGCATACAAACTGCAAGGCCATAGTTTGTTTCAGACTATTTTCTGTGAGCTGCTCAGTTTATCTCATGCTGTATCTGAGGGAAAAAAAACCAAGGACAGATTTTCTGCTTCCAGCTGCGTTCCTCCCTCTCCTCAACCCAGCCCTCAGAGCTTGGACTTATGGCATGGTCCAGCTTTCCTAATACTGAAGCACTGAAAGGGTGGAGAGAAATTTTAAGGAATAAACAAATATTATGGTAGTTTTTAGTGAAAATGGTTCAACCTCTGCCATAGCATGGCCAGCAGGGCAAGGGAGGGGATTCTCCCCCTTTACTCTGCTCTCCTCAGACCCCACCTGGAGTACTGTGTGCAGTTCTGGAGCCCCCAACACAAGAAGGACATGGAACTGTTGAAGCCAGTCCAGAGGAAGGCCACAAAAGTGATCAGAGGGCTGCAGCAGCTCTGCTATTAGGACAGGCTATGAGAGTTTGGGCTCTTCAGCCTGCAGAAGAGAAGGCTTCAAGGTGATCTTATGGTGGCCTGCCAGCATCTTCAGGGGACCTACAGGAAGGCTGGGGAGGGACTATTGACAAGGTCTTGTAATGACAGGACAAGGGGTAGTGGGTTTAAACGGGCAGAGGGGAGATTCCAAGTAGATGTTAGGAAAAGTTTCTTTGCAGTGAGGGTGGTGAGACACTGGCACAGGTTGCCCAGGGAGGTTGTGGCTGCTCCCTCCCTGGAGATGTTCAAGGCCAGGTTGGATGAGGCCTTAAGTGACCTGTTCTAGTGGGAGGTGTCCCTGCCTATGGCAGGGGGTTGGAACTGGATGATCCTTGATTCTATGATTCTGTAAAGGCCATCAATGTAAGGACATAGAGCGTTAAACCACCGGAATTGATTGGGCAGCAGAAGTGTACATGCATTCATGAGATGGTAGTGTTGACACAAAGTAGCACCTTGAAGCCAGTCTGACCCGAGCTCTGCAGGTAACAGGGGAAATACCCTCTTCCAGCTGTGTGCTGAGTGTACAACAGTGGCAAACATCATGCTGTATTTCTTCAGGTGTGATCGGCAGCAGCTCTCCGAGTCCCACTCCGCAGTTTTCTTCCTGCTGCGTTTTAGTATGTCGTTTTCAGTAAGCAGACGTGTTGCTGACAGGATGGAAACTGTTGCTGTACTGGTGCTGCTACGTTTGAGCAAGCAGAGAGTAGAGAGAACATAAGCAGCTGACATTTTCCTTTAAAACAGCTTTTCTGTCTAAATATAGAAAATACTTTGCCAAGTCTCACAGGGATCTTTCCACAGGCAGTAAGAGCACTTGTATATAACCCTGCACCCAAGTGGCAATGCATAATGCAGCCAGGATTGCTGGGATTTCAGCGTCCCCTGACCAGCTGGGTACTGTGCAGCTGTCAGTGCTCTGCAGTTTATAATTAAATTGCCTATAATTAAACAAACAAACTTTAGCAGAAAACAATCTTACTGTGTTTTTGGAATCGTTGTTAGCTCTGTAGTAGTGTGGCATTTTTTTCTTGCTTAGTCGCTATTAATAAAAGAGTGACTCTGTGCTGGCATTAGTGGTAACTCTTCCCAGTCCAAAGCTGTGTTGTGGTCTTGTTGGGCTCTTGATCCTCAACGGTGTCTAAAGGCTTTGTTTTGGTTTTCCTCCTCACTTTTGCTGCAGGTAGGGGAATTCAGAGCCCATGCTGCAGAATGGACAGCCAATGTCACTGCGGAGTTCAAAGAAACTCGAAGACGCCTGAGTGTGGAGATCTATGACAAGTTCCAGCGAGCTACCTCTATCAAAAGGAAGCTCTCTGCAGAACTTGCTGTGAACCACAATCAAGACCTGACTCCTTGCAAGAGAACCCTGTCAGTCAACCATCTCACCAGTGAGAAGGACATCTTGCCAGCTCTAACAAAGACAGACAGCATTTACATGAATGGGTTGACTCCGCACTGTGCAGCAGAAGAGATAGCTGTTATTGAAAACATTAAGTAGCCGTGACTTTGGATCCCAGCACTTGAGAAGCTCTTGGCTTAGACTAGCCATATACCCTTTTTTCTCCACCCTGTTGATGATCAATGCTAATAGCATTTTATATGTGTGCATGAGTTCCACAAAAACTACAGTCCAGAGTTACCATCACATCTCTTCAAAGCCACAAAGATGAATGGCACTTCTGTTACTGAAAGATGCTGGAACAAGCAATGTCTTCTGCCTTTATCTGCCCAGACTGTTTTTCACTTCTCCCCGATGTGCCATACGGCCTCAAGAATGAATCACACTCCTTTATGGTAACAATGTAGCTTTGAGGGATCAGTCCTTTAAAATTTCAGGGTCTACCTTACTGAGCCTAGGAATGGACCATTTCTGGACTACAACACATTTGTAAATGGCAAGAAATTCTTATGCAGCCTTTTACCTAAGAAATTTTTGTCAGTGCCTTATCTTTTGAAGAACCAGAACCTCTACAGTTCCTGTATGGTTGTTTGGGTTTTTTTTTCCCCCCTTTCGTTTAGTTTTGGTTTTGGTTTTGTTTTCATGAGAAGTGTATTTCATTTGAGCTTTCATTCTTCTTGAAATGATGGTGTTCTAAAAGGTGTGTGTGGTGAAGATACCAACCAGCATGAATTAATGCCAAAACTCAACATTCATCAGATGGTATTCTTAGCTCTAAATTTAAAGGCACTGCGGTTTCAAAACTTGCAAACACATCCCCTAGAAGCATTTTGTTTTACTCAGGTTCAGCTGATACTTGTTCACACTGACTTGCAGAATTTGCTGACCCTCCTGCGGTCTTACGTTTTCAAGCAAGGTTCATCAGTTATTTTTGTCTCTGTCAGATGTACCAAAAAAAAATTATCTGCAACTTATCTACCACTGAATTATTTGATAGATGACAAGCAAATAATAATTAATATTGTGAGGAGAGGCTTTAATTGCTGTATTCTAATAACCACACCCAGAGAACAATGCAGAGAGATACAGCGATTTTTAAATAAGCATAATCCTTCTGCCAGATATTTGCTCTATGAAAAGGATTCTTAATTTCCTCTTTAAGTCAAGTCACACGAGACTCCATATGACGTTTTACCCAGGAATCCTGCTGGAGTGCTTCCCTTAATGTCACACAGTACAGTGGCTGCCTGTGCCGGAGCGGTGACTGGTGTGGGAATGCAATTGAAACTGGTATCACTGTGACTTTCTACATTTCAACTGGAGATGGCTCTGAATAGAAGTGCAGGCATGAAGAGGAGCTGATAAATAGCACAACCTGAATGCTGATGATTGTTCGGACAGGACAGGCTGACAAACAGCAGATCTAAAGCAGACTGTGGGGTTCCTTTATTGGTTTTAAGAGAACACATTGATTTTGTATTTTCCATTTTGCTTATAGATGTACATAACATTCAGGAGACATGCAGGATGGAATGGAGGATTTTGCTTTTTTTTTCTTACCTTAGTCTATTGTAACCTGGCTGTACATAAAATGAATAGAACAGGCCTTAAAGAATGTTTTAGGCTCTGTGTAAATTCAATTGCTGATTGGGCATGATTCAAGTGGCAAATCTTACAGCATCTCTGACCATTAGGTGACATGCAAGATATGAATGTTAATGTTTTTTGGATGCTTAGCTTGTTTTCTAATAAATATAAGTTAATATGTAAATTCAGTCAATTCAGTGTAAATATCAGTCAATTAACATTTACAGAGAAGTATGCTTTTAAAACTAAGGAAGTTCCACGACACAGCACCGAGCAATGCTCTTATAACAAAGACCTTTGTCTCCCCAGCACAGTGTTCTGAATGTCCGCATGGCAGGGGTTCCTCTTGCCAGGCATAAACTGTGAATTGCAATGAAAAATAAAGTTTTTAATTAAAATAAGCTTTTTCTGCATCTCCTGCTTGCTACAACTGGAATGCTAAGAAATAATTTGTCAAACTGATTTTTTTTTCTGGTGTGCTTTCATTGGTTACAGAGTATACAGCAGTTTGCCACCTGCTTTAATTTCGGCCGGTTTAGCAATAAAAGCTTGGCTCACCCAGCACAGAAATAATTATTAAAGAAATAATGCTCTTTGGTCGATGTGTTCTTTGCTATTATTTTTTTTTCCCAAACACTTGGCAGGCTGCAGTTTCTGCTGCCACGTGCTGCAGAACTGATGGCAACTGGGAGATGTGGGGAGCTCTGACCTTTCGTCCTGCCCTTCATCTGTGGCTGCTGGTAACCTTCTGCAGAAGTATGCAAAGCAGCAGCTTGAAGGGCAGTAGTTTTCACAGCAGAGCAGTCATTCTGCAGTGAATATTTTACAAAGGCCTCTTCAATTAGCTCTTGGTCAAGGGCATGATAACGTACAACCGTGTGGTGGTGAAGAGGACCATTTTCTTATGTTGTTCCAATCTGATACATCCATCTGCGGGATGTATCTCAGTTCCTTTTGAACTGGAATTGCAGAAAGGAACTGGCAATATTTACTGTTTGCTTCCTTTGACACTCAGAGATGAGATATCTTAGCTGAAACCCTCAGATCATTCTAACCAGTTTGTTTCCATTTACCTACCTATAGCATTGAATGTCCTATGTGGTTTCGTTCATTGTTAAAGAAACTTCTGGGCATCTGAGGACTGCCTGAAACATGTATCTTGTTTGGAGGTCCTGTGACAAAATTTGAGGTATGTTGGACATTTTTTTCAATCCATTCAGCATTTTTTCACCTTTGTGTATAGTCTCTGTGAAAAGAACCCCTGTTAATTTATGTTTAAAATATATTGGGGTTTTTTTGATTGTTTAGTTGGGTTTTTTTCCTACACTTGCTACAAATCTAAATTATTACATCTTACTAAACTAGATTTTCCTGTTTGGAACAAAGCATTAACAGGACTACAAGGATGATTAGGGAACTGGAGCACTGTCTGATGAGGACAGGCTAAGAGACCTGGGACTTTTTAGTCTGGAGAAGAGAAGACTGAGAAGGCATTTAAGAAATGTTTATAAACATCTGAGGGCTGGGAGTCAGGAGTAGGGGGGCCAGGCTCTGCTCACTGCTCCCTGGGATAGGACAAGGAGCAATGGGTATAAGTTGCAGCACAGGGGATTCCACCTCAACACAAGGGGGAACTTCTTGACTGTAAGGGTCCCAGAGCACTGGCACAGGCTCCCCAGAGAGGTTGTGGAGTCTCCTTCTCTGGAGGCTTTCAAGGCCTATCTGGATGTGTTCCTCTGTGATCTGTGCTAGATCGTGTGGTCCTGCTGTGTCAGGGGGGTTGAACTTGATGATCTCCTTGGGTTCTTTCCAGCCCCTAATATCCTGTGATCCTGTGAACAGATAAAAGCATTTAACTGTAAGTTTAAAGTATATAAGTATGCTTTTAAGTACTTATACATACTTATACATAAGAACTATGTATAAGTAGATAGACTTCTAATAATCCAAAACCATTTAATGCCATTAATGTTATTGGAAAAATCATGCAGTGATAGATCACAAACACTGAAGATGGCTAAGTGAATTTTTAAGACTTGATGAACTCTATGAAGGTCTTTCTTTTCCTTCCCTTAAGAGTAGAACTTTGTATTAAAATCCTGTCCTACCTTTGGAAATCTTGCATAGCTCACTTCTCCTTTCCAAATATGGAGCTCCAAAAGCATGAGTTAGGACTCAATGAAATTCAATTTGTTAACCTCCTTTCTGTCACACATTTATGGGGACATTTCCAAACTGTCAGGATATTTGCCACTTAAGTTTGTGAAAATGGTATTTAGATTTGGTAAAGGGTTGTTTTCTTTTGCACTGAGAAGCAAATCCCATTAAATGCAAAAAAGATGTTAGCAAAACATTTTGGATGAAAGACAAATTTTGGCATAGAAGAATCTGTGAAGGCACATATGCCACAATAATTTATTTCTCAGTGTTAGAGGAAATATCACAACAATAGAAATGATCCAAAATCTGCTAGAAGTAGCTAGAATGAATGTGCTTTGTTTGGTATTGCCTGATCATCACACCTTTTTGTTACATTCTCCGGTGCACTGCATCTGGTAAAGTGCTTCTGTTGGTCAAAGCCTCAACCTTTTGGACAACCCTGCATGAGAGGCAGGGTGATTGAGTTGTAGAGAATTTGCTCCATGCCCCATTTCATAGAATCATAGAATCAACCAGGTTGGAAGAGATCTCCAAGATCAGCCAGTCCAACCTAGCACCCAGCCCTAGCCAGTCAACCAGACCATGGCACTGAGTGCCTCAGCCAGGCTTTTTTATGAACACCTGCAGAGATGGTGACTCCACCACCTCCCTGGGCAGCCCATTCCAATGCCAATCACTCTCTCTGGGAAGAACTTCCTCCTAACATCCAGCCTAGACCTCTCCTGGTACAACTTAAGACTGTGTTCCCTTGTTCTGTTGCTGGTTGCCTGGGAGAAGAGACCAACCCCCACTTGGCTACAGCCTCCCTTCAGGTAGTTGTAGGCAGCAATGACGTCCCCCCCTGAGCCTGCTCTTCTCCAGGCTGCACACCCCCAGCTCCTTCAGCCTGTCCTCACAGGGCTGTGCTCCAGGCCCCTCATCAGCTTTGTTGCCCTTCTCTGGACACATTCCAATATCTCAACATCTCTCTTGAATTGAGGAGTCCAGAACTGGACACAGTACTCAAGATGTGGCCTGACCAGTGTTGAGTGCTGGGGAAGAATAACCCTGTGACCCTGCACATGGCCTTGTTAAATCTCATCCTATTGGCCTCTGTCCACCCATCCAGCCTGTCAAGGTCTCTTTGTGCTTGAGTACCAGAGCAAGAGCTTATTCTGGCATCCTGTCTGTGTTTTGTAGCTCCAGATTGCATTTCATCCTATTTCTAATAATTAGGCTGCCTTGAGGTGTTACTGTCTGAGTTGCAAACAGCCTGGAAGGATCAAACCTAGAAGCTTGCTTAATGTCATGAATATTCTAGCCATGACATCTTATCTTCACCTCTTCCTGGAGGGTAACATAGGAACCCACAGAAGTGCTAAAGCTCTAAAAGGAGCTTTCTTAGGTCAGTAAGCATGCCAGAAGACCAGGCAGATGGGAGGAAATTTAATCTGTTTGTTTGGAATTCTTGTTCTTCCAGCGTTATTCTCACATCAACGACCTGTAAATAGGAATGTAACTCACCCTGTGGAAGAAGAAATGTAAGGCTGCTCTACTTAGTCAATCCTAGGTGCACACCACAAGTCTATATATGTATATAACTTCATTTCCTGGGAAGGAAATTTTCCTGTCAGAGAAGCTACATATAGTGTCGAAATACAGGAGTAATATTTCTGATAAATTGCTGTCATACATTTATGTGGTAATTACCTTTTCTTTCCCACCTTGCAGTACTGTTTGAAAGGAAAGGATTTTATATATTAAGAGAAATGTGCATTTACACAAATTTGTCAGTGTTAAGGTAATTATTTTGTCACAGAAACATGAATAAGATTATTTTTGCGTTGCCCTGCAGATTGAAACGAACAACATCACCTGCATTTAATGTGCTTCACCTGGGAAAAGTAGAGAAGATGCTGGTTTACTTTTACTAGAAATAAAAAGCTGTTGAGCTGCACAGAGATGTACAAATGCAAACAGCCTGTGCAAGAATTGATTGGAATAGGTTTATTATGTTTAAGAATCTTGAACATTTTAGTTTTGGCCATTGCTTACCATACTTCCACAAACTTTCAGAGGAATATGTTGAGTAAGATTATAAATAGGTACATTACTTACTGAAGAACAACACGTTTTACACTTTACATATAGCAGCTTATATACAACTTGCTGTTCTGGACCCAGCTATAGTTCTGCCTTCAGTATGTATCATAGAATCATAGAACAGAGGTTGGAAGAGACCTCCGACCTCATCCAGCCCAACCTAGCACCCAGCCCTAGACAATCACCTAGACCATGGCACTAAGTGCCTCATCCAGGCTTTTCCTGAACACACATGTGCAGAACTTGTACCTATTCAGTCACAGCAAGCCCTTCAGAGCCAGCACACAATAGAAGATAAGGAGAGTATGGCAGCTTTAAGATGCTGGCCTGCCTGAACACAGTGAGAGAGCTCAACATGGAGCCAAACACTGCTGGAAGATCTCAGGCCAGAGTCCCCACTGCACCAATGGGTGCATGAAAGATGCATGAAAATTGTATGAAGGTCAGAAGCATAATCTGGAAGGGTATAAGTGCTCAAGATCCCTCTCCAACCAGGTTGGAAGAGACCTCCAAGATCATCCAGTCCAACCTAGCACCCAGCCCCAGACAATCACCTAGACCATGGCACTAAGTGCCTCATCCAGGCTTCTCTTGAACACCTCCAGGGATGATGATCCATACAGGTGCTTTATAGGTTTTCCTCTGAAAATGACAGGTTTGTAGGTGTTCACTTCTTTGTGAACTACCTTTTTGTTTCAGTCACACCCTTTATCACATTTGAGAGATTAGTCCAGGAGTGATTAGTTTCAGTTTGTACACTCCAGACAAAAAGATGATTTTGTACAATTTTTCTTAGTTCATAGAATCATAGAATCAACTAGGTTGGAAGAGACCTCCAAGATCATCCAGTCCAACCTAGCACCCAGCCCTAGACAATCACTAGACCATGGCACCAAGTGCCTCATCCAGGCTTTCCTTGAACACCTCCAGAGATGGCAATTCCACCTCCTCCATGGACAGCCCATTCCAATGCCAATCACTCTCTCTGGGAAGAGCTTCCTCCTAACATATACCTCCCCCAACGCAACTTGAGACTGTGTCTCCTTGTTCTATTGCTGGGTTCCTGCGAGAAGAGACCTTTGGTACATTGACTGTTGCTTCAGGTAAACAATGATTTGAAAATGAAGCTCAGTTTAAAATCAGTATCTCAGAAAACCAATGGCCTTCACAAGTTTTGAAGAGTTATAGCTGCCTACCTACACTGGTGATGCAACAAATAGTAGACTGTTTAGTGCCTGGTTTAGTTATTTGTGAATGGTTTGCTGGTTTTATAGTCTAGCTGCTGTAGACAGAGAAAACAACTTGTCTCTCTATGGTTTGGAATTATTATGACTATGACTAGACTAATAGTGTTAGAATTGTTTCTGACTACAGCTGGGATAATAATATGTTGATTTGTTTCCAGTTACTAATTGGTAGTATTCACTACATTCTGTGCATTGTTTTGCTTTTTGATATGTTTTTTAAGGGGATTTCACAAGAGTGTTGATGTAGACATCTTTAGTCCAACTTTGGCAAATGAATGTTCTCAGAAGGGTTTACTTTATTGACTCAGTTGGTAATTGTAGCTAATTCTCGAGGCTAATTATGTGCAGTCAGATCTTCATCCTCCTGAGGAAGGCATATAATACGCATATAATATTTTCCCCCTTCCCTATTGCACTGTTAATTTGATCCTTCAAATTAAACGAGGAGATCTGACAAGTTTTGCTGATGAGCTACACCTTTTTCTGTAAGTGTATTTTAGTCTGGTTTGGCTCAGGGGAAGCAGAAACTACCTTTGCTGGATGACAAGAAATATGTATCTGTTTGTTAAAAAGGCCCCCGTGGGAACATGAGAGAACACATTGCTGTATTGTTGATTCTGACTTTTATACCAGGCACAAATCTTCCCCTCTTTTGGGTGGATTTTTCATCTTCTCCAAAGATTATAGCAGTAAGTATCCATAGAATCACAGAATGGTTTAGGTTGGAAGGGACCTCAAGGATCATTCAGCTCCCAACTCCCCACCATAGGCAGGGACACCTCCCACTAGAGCAGGTTGCTCAAGGCCTCATCCAGCCTGGCCTTAAACACCTCCAGGGAGGGAGCAGCCACAACCTCCCTGGGCAACCTGTGCCAGTGTCTCACCACCCTCACTGCAAAGAACCCTTTCCTAACATCTAACATCATCATTCATCCCTCTGCCAGTTTAAGCCCATTGACCCTTGTCCTGTCATTACCAGACCTTGTCAATAGGCCCTCCCCAGCCTTCCTGGAGGCCCCCCGCAGATTCTGTCAGGCCACTCTAGGATGGCCTCGAAGCCTTCTGCAGGCCGCAGAGCCCCAACTCTCTCAGCCTGTCCTCATAGCAGAGCTGCTGCAGCCCTCTGAGCATCTTTGTGGGCCTCGTCTGGACTCGCTCAACAGTTCCATGTCCTTCTTGTGCTGGGGGCTCCAGAACTGCACACAGGACTCCAGGTGAGGTCTGAGGAGAGCAGAGTAAAGGGGCAGAATCCCCTCCCTTGCCCTGCTGCCCACACTGCTCTTGCTGCAGCTCAGGACAGAGTTGCGGCCTGGGCTGCACTCACACTGCAGGCTCATGTTGAGCTTTTCATCACCCCAGACCCCCAGGGCCTTTTCCTCAGGGCTGCTCTCAGCCATTCCCCACCCAGCCTGGATCTATATTTGGGATTGTGCTGACTCAGGTGTGGGACTTTACCCTTGGCCTTGTTGAATGTCCTGAGGTAGGCCTGGGCCCACCTCTCTGGCCTGTCCAGGTCCCTCTGGATGGATCCCTGCCCTCTAGCAAGTTGACTGTGCCTCACAGCTTGGTGTCTTGTGCTCATGTGTGCTACAGCTCAGTGGTAGAAAGGCATTCCAAAAGTTGTTTGGTTTTGCTTTTTTTTCCCCAAGATCATGGTTTTGTTTTAAGTTTCTCTATGTTTTGTAACATACACAAATTTCCTGATAGCTGAGTGCCGAAGCCAACAGGGCTGCATGAGCATTGAAACTGTAAGATGTGCTGGCACAAGGCAGAGCACATCCCTGCAGCAGACAATCCCTGATCCAAGCCCACTAGATCTGGTGACAAACATGATAAAGAAATGTTCTGCTTTAACTAGCACAGCCATACTTAGCACACTCTTCTCTGTAACGTATAGAACACGTAGAATATATTGGGCACTTTTTCTTGTTCTGTGGTGAAGAGAAGGAGATGTAGAGATTTAATGGCACTCTACTGCACCTGTGGACAGAATAAGAGCCCAGGAGTTGCAGTCTAGGCCCTTATGAACTACGGAGTGAAAAGTCACAAAGTCTGAATGCTCTTTAATAGAAAATATCTTAATGGTTTGTAGCAAAAAGGAGAATAAAAAATGAGGCTCCACTGTGAAGAGTGAAAGTGGGAGTAACATGTCATGTACTATTGTGCTTTTTAGAAAGTGAAGGTGGTAGTGGCACAAAGACCTTTTCATTTCTCCATGTCCTTGGAGACTGTCAGAAGAGAGTCAGAGTGGTGCCTGCATTATATCAATGTACTTTTGCTTTTTGCTTTTTTTTTCTTGCAAGCTCTGAATGTGCCTCAGATATAAATGCATTAAGTCTTTCTTGGTGCTGGTTGACTAATGACAATGAGACAGCTTGAAAGGGAAGACACTCTCTTGCCACACTGTGCAGATGGACTATGAAGAAATAGAATCATAGAATCAGTCAGGGTTGGAAGGGACCACAAGGATCATCTAGTTCCGACCCTCCTGCCATGGGCAGGAACACCTCACACTACATCAGGTTGTCTAGAGCTTCATTCAGCCTGGCCTTAAACACCTCCAGGGATGGGGCTTCAACCACTTCCCTGAGCAACCCGCTCCAGGGACGCAGGACCCTCATGGTGAAGAACTTCTTCCTAACATCCAGTCTGAATCTACCCATTTCTAGCTTGGTTCTGTTTGATCTAGTCCTATTACTACCTGACATCCTAAAAAGTCCCTCCCCAGCATTTTTGTAGGCTCCCTTAAGATATTGAAAGGTCACAATAAGGTCACCTTGGAGCCTTCTCCTTTCCAGGCTAGACAACCAAAACTCCCTCAGTCTCTCCTCATAGGATAGATAGTTTTGTTCTTCATAGGATAGGAACAGCCTTTGGGGACAGGCATTCCACAGCTCAGTACTAGAAGAAATTCGCTTTTTCCAATATGAAGCCCTTAAAACACTGTACAGAAAAAGGGTTTTTTTGGAAAAAAATCACAAGATTCCTTTTTACTGTATCAAGATCAGAGCAGAGGCAGCAGTTTTATCACTGCAGCTGCATGCTGCTTTTGAGCTTTGTGTGTCTTTTAACCAGGAAGACTTTAGTAAAAATTTAGCACTAGAAGTGTTTTTCATTTGTGTAGACTGAAAGTATAAGCAAAGAGTTCCTTGGAAATTTGCAAAGAGAAAATTCCTCTGAATTCTTGCTGCCAGCTGGTCATCATGGAAATCAGGTTTAGAACTGAAACTCATTTTTGCTGAAGGGCTGCATTAGCACATCAGTTTAACTCTGCTAACTTCCATAAAGTTCCTCCATGCTTGCTGCCCTTTAACAGAGCCTGCTGCTCTGAGTAAAAGATTACAGTGAAGAATATGCAGAGCCCTGAACTACAGAGCATATCATGAGGCTTTTCTCCTCTTCATTACAAATTGTTACTCTGTACAGAAAAACAGAATGTAGAAATGCACCACTAGCTACAAAGATAAGTCAGGATAACCACCTGAAGGGAGGCTGTAGCCAAGTGGGGTTGGTCTCTTCTCCCAGGCAACCACCAACAGAACAAAGGGACACAGTTTCAAGTTGTACAGGGAGAGGTCTATGTTGGATGTTAGGAGGAAGATCTTGCAAGAGAGAGCTATTGGCATTGGAATGGGCTGCCCATGGAGGTGGTGGAGTCACCATCCCTGGAGCTGTTGAAGAAAAGCCTGGATGAGGCACTTAGTGCCATGGTCTAGTTGATTGGCTAGGGTTAGTTGATAGGTTGGACTGGATGAGCTTGAAGGTCTCTTCCAACCTGGCTGATTCTATGATTCTAGAATCTTCCTTTCATGCATAGATTTGGTTGGATTTTTTTGTTTGTTGTTTTGCTTGGTTGATTGGTGATTTTTTTTTTCCTGCTTATGCCTGTAGGCCATAGTTAAATGACTTCATGCACTTGAATGTTTCATCGTGGCACCTTGCATAACTCATTGAAGCAAATACAGGTGCTCTGTGACTCTGGTTTGCCTATTTCTGGTCTGATCAGAAATTAATAAAGCAATCTCCGGTGCAGGTAGAAAGAGTTATTTATGAAAAAATATACATGAGAAATGGTAGGGATGTACTAAGAACATTATTAGTTTTTTTTTTTCCCCCCAGTTAATAGACCAGAAGTTTTGAAAACAATATGTTGCTCTGGAGATCATGTCGTGGCATGATGTATAAAGAGGAGAATATGACCATGTGCAGTCCTTCGCATTGCAGTGCCTAAGACAGTTGCTGAAATTGCATGCAACTGAAATAAAGCTGTTTTCCCATCCCTTCTAGGTTGGCTGCCTGTCAGTTTGGTAATTGTGCAGCAAAAAGAAACTTGAAGCAGAGAAAGACAGGGGTTACTGGCCTGAAAGAACCTGGAGGCAGCTGCAGTGATTACAGTAAGTTCTCATGCATCTTTTTCTCCACCTGTGCTTTTTGGGAGCTATTTGAGAGATGTCGCTTGACAAGTCAAGTGCTATCTTGTCACTGCAGATATATAG
Source organism: Tricholaema leucomelas (assembly GCA_013400475.1). Classification (NCBI taxonomy): domain Eukaryota; kingdom Metazoa; phylum Chordata; class Aves; order Piciformes; family Lybiidae; genus Tricholaema lacrymosa; species Tricholaema leucomelas. Next base: position 50,044 of record WAAF01014281.1, on the reverse strand, counting down.
CTGGGGTCTGAATCTGCCTATGGACCTTCACTAAACCTTATGTTAAAATAAATAAACTAGAAACAAATTCAAAGAAGTAATGGGTAGTGATTTCCCCGGGAACAACAGACCAGGCTGTCTCACCTCTGTGCCTGGCAAGATCATAGAGCAGATCCTCCTGAAGGCTCTGCAGAGGTGATTGGTGGTAACCAGCAATGGCTTCACCAAGGGCAAATTATAGAATCAGTCAGGGTTGGAAGGGACCACAAGGATCATTTAGGTCCAGGTGTTGCTGGCAGCTCTCTCAAAAGACCCCAGGGCTTGCCAAGCTTGCAAGTTTGCACAGAAGGGTGCAAAAGTGAGGAGAACCATCCAAAATCAGGGACAAGGTAAAACCAAGAGCTGTGCAAAAGGGTAGAAGCAGTCCAAAAGCAGGGACGGTCCAGTCATGGCAGGAATCTGTCCTGTCGGGTACTCTGTCAGGAGCCCTTTCAAGACAGGGAACTCTCAAGGAGAGAACCTCTTCCCTTCTCACTTGCTCTATTTAAGCTTTTTCTAGACAAAGTGTCCATTTACCATTTTATACTGAGCATGAAAACCCAGCCAACCACAGCGCAGGCTTGCACACAGGTCAGCCCATGTGCAGAAAGGTGCCTTTTGCTGTTCCCTCTTTAAGCCCACAGAGTAGGGCAGGGAAAGCAGTTTTTGTGCCTTTTTCTCTCATTCAAACCCGTGGTGAGGGAGGAGAAGAAAGGAATTTGGGATATCCTAGAACAGTTGGATATCAAAATGCCTAATTCCTTTCTCTCATTCAAACCCGTGGTGAGGGAGGAGAAGAAAGGAATTTGGGATATCCTAGAACAGTTGGATATCAAAATGCCTAATTCCTTTCTTGTGGCAAGGAAAACGTGTTGTTTTGAATATCCCAGTCGTGCAGAATGCCAGGAACTTCTCGTACTCCATTGTTGTATTGGCCACCAATGGTTCCTTTATCACTGTGCATATCCAGTGAAGTGCAGGATGATGCTGAAGAAAGCAAAAAGCGCTGTGCACGGGAGAAAGAAATCCTTTTGAATTAGGATGTCAAAAATCTGCTGCGTTTGCGGAATTAGATGATGCTGTGATTCTTCACTAATGCAGTTTACTGGGAATAATTGTGGCTATGTAACAAATTAATAGGATCACTGTGGTGAAAAGTACTGGAACCACAGATAATACACTAATTTTGTTTGTCACACTTGAGAGCACTTTAAACATCTGTCAAGTGACTAATGAGAGGCAAGGAAAATCAAAGCCAGCACTTGGGGTCTGGCCTTCTCCCCACAACAGAACTGCTGGTTCACTGAAATGTCATAATGTCATAGGCTTTAAAGCACTACTCATTAAATGTCTCTTTTCTTCTCTGGAAAAAAAAAACAAGCAACCCTTAGAATACAAACTCTTGGAAAGAGTATGAAAGGGAATAGACTTTGGACTTCAATCTGGAGCAATGTTTGCCTCCACGTTCCCTTTCATGGGAGATGAGAGCAATTATTAATTTACTAAAAGCTATGCAAAAGACTGGACACAAAGCTGCTTTGATAAATGAGGTAGCCAGATCGTTGGAGTGCTTCAGAGGTGTTACTTGTGAGTCTGGTGGCAGGTACATGAAATGAAATATATACAAAAGAAAATATAAAAGGAGAGCTTTGCTTTGAGTGTTGCTGCCAAAAATAAAAAGCCCAGGAGGCAAAGCCCGGAGGTTTATGTCAAATAAACTGTCACTAAAGATGATAGAAGTAGTTCTGCTTTCTATGAGAAGGCTATTAAAGGGATGTCCTTCTATCTAGGCAGAATACCAGGCACAGTCTCATCTCTGTTTCTCTCTGACTAACTCTATCCTCTGGTCTCCTGTAGTAGAACAAAAGAGAGTAGTTTCTACCCAAAGGAACTGAAGGATCAGGATTGAAAATGGGAATACAATGTTTGTTAAGATAATTTCAATGCCGTGTACCTCTCTGGGGTTCTAAAGTTTGGATGAAGTGTGTTGTTAAAGTGCCTTTCCAATCATTTTTGTGACTGTTCTTGAAATGCTTTTGTCTAGTTTTTGAATAGAGGCAACAGCAACAACAACAAAAGTATTTTCTTGCAATTTGTTCTCATTTGCTTGTGCAATTGAACCTCACATACAAACATCACAATGGCTTCTCCTCCAATAAACCACAGGTTAAGTAGGAGAGTGAGGACATTGCAGGAAAGGATTTGCTTTGCATAGTCTTACTATGTGCAAAAGCACCATTTATGCAGTGAGTGGGAACTTCATATGAGTGCAATTTTTACTCTAATTACATTGCTAATTTGCTTGAATGTTCATTCATCCTAGCATCTGAAGCTATGAAATCTAGTCACTTTCAGGTCTGCCAGGGTCTGCAGCCACTGCAGCTCACTGTTAGTGTAGCTGAGTGGCAGAAGGGGAAAAAGCTGCTGTGAGCGTCTTACAGCTCACCCCAGAGTGGTGAGGTGCACTGAATTAGACTTGCTTGTTGCTATTCTAAGTCATGAAATCTTCAGACCTCTTCTGTTGGTCCTTCACTGGTAAGACGCATCCTACATATTGGAGCGACAATAATGGACTCAAGCTGAAAGCTCTCATGTCACATCATTGTGGCATTTCAAGTCACCTAAGCTTTTGAGAGATTTTCTTGGTGTTCAGTAATTTGCCATCTCAGCAATTTCACCTTCTGAACCAGTGCTGGTGTGTGTGCCTGACAGCGTGTGTGTTGGGCTGCAAGGAGATGAGGGAAGCTACCTAATGTCCCACATTCTGCAAGCAGCCAAACCTTCTGAAGATGGTTTTTTTTTCACCCAAGGGAATGCCTGTTCTTTGTCACTCTTGGCTTATTCCATATGTAGGAGGACATCTGTTGACAGATGAGTTTTGGAAGTTTTGGTTTTGTTTTTTGTTGTTGTTGTTGCTTTTTAAATAAATCAATCTAGGAAAAAGATGTGCATGAAGAGGAGTAACTGTTTCATCTTCACCCTTCTGCAATGTCACTACTCAGGTTTTTGGCAGATCTTGTCACAGCCTTCAAGCCTCTGTAGGAGAATAAAGGTCATGGCTTGTCTAGAAAGTGAAAAAACCCAAACCACACAAAACTGAACAAAGAAAAGAACACTTTCTAAGTCAATCTTTGTGCAGCTAAGATCAGTACAGGAAAAGGCACAATGTCTCTAAATTTTGCTTTGTAAATCACAAGGGGATGACATAAGCGTAAGACATGTGGCTGGAATATCATGTACCAGGATTGATTCATCTAGTCTTGCCTCATGTGTGACCTTCAGGCAGCAGAACTCATACTGTGTGTAAAATTACCAACCAACTGCCCTTTTGGTTTTTTTGGTGGTTGTTTTTTTCTCTTTTCTTTTAGAATAAAATAGAGAGTTAATGAACATGCATTAGAATAACTTCCAACTCTCGCTTTTATTATATCACAGAACATTTTCCTTCTAATTCATAAGCCCTCAAGTTTAAAAGATCAAGCTTGACATTAAAATATCTGAAATGACAGAAAATAAGGAGACAGACACATACGATCAAGTGAGGGAACGTTAAGCTTTTCAGCCAACATGAAAGACTAATTACTGAGGTTATACTTAATAATTGATGCATTCATTCAGTATAGCCCTGAGATTTAGGTCCAATAAAGAATTTATGTACCTAAAAATAGTCAACACACAACCTGATTTTCCAGCATTTGGTCCCCAGATAGGGATCCAGAATTCTATGCATACAGTTGAGGCCCTAGAGCCAACAAAGCAGAGAAGAAAATGTCTCTGACGAACACAGAGGGTCTAAGATTAGTGACCTCAGTCTTCTTGCAATTAGCTACACTGGATGTGACTCTGCTAACGATGCAGAGGATGTGGCAGGGAGGGCTGAGGAGCCTGCTTCTGCCATCTGATAAAAAGCTGCAGGTTTCTTCAGGTTGCCATTGAATTCTCATGTTCTAGATCTGGTTTAAAAAATGGAAGAGCTGAAAATAGAGGCAAGTGTTCAATAGAGGCAATAGAGTTCAATATTTTCCTGAGAATGCTGAGAAATGCTTCCTTGCAGTCCTTGGTCTAATGTGTTACTGAGTTTTTTCCTCCCTTAAAACACCTATCAGGACATTTTCACAAACAGTAAGGGAGGGCTGAAGTGGGTTTTGCTACTGCCCCCCCTTTTTACACAGTAGCTCTTACCTAGCAACTCTCTGGACAACTGAATATTTTTAGCTGGAAACTATGAGTTCATGCACTGCTGAAGTGCAACTGAACCAAAGGGCAACAGCTCAGGCTATCAAGTTAGGAGCTTCACTCCTGCTGCTTGAAATGGAAGTGATGTGTGGCTCATTAGGGACCACAAGAGACAAAGTCTCTTACACAGCTGAGCCACCCTAGTACCCAAGGTGACAGAGAGGTAATCCGCTCCAGGAGCAGAGATAGGCAGTCAGTCTCCAGCCTGAGAGAAAGCCTTGAAAAATATCCTGATTGTACTAATTTACTGCTCTGCAGCTGAAAGGATTGATTAAAGTCTTCTGGTAAAACATGTGGGTTTTTTCACCTGTGTGGTGTGGTTGGGGGCCTCATCAGCCTTTACTTCTGGCAGCTGTTGTAATGGAAATGATATCAGGTGTTTGGGGTGAGTGTGCTGGTAAGGCCTTTTGAGTCAACAGGCTGCACAGTCTGTGGAGGACAGTGAGCTGTGATGGTGGGCTATGGACTCGTGGCTCTTTTGGATGGGGTGAGTGATGCACTGAGAAAAAGCTTGGTAAATGGGTTAAAACAAAGAAGGAGGTCACTGGTCTACACTTGGAGGGAGTTGTTGCTAGAAAAGGAGACTGAAGGGCTTAACTAGCTGTGTTTTACTTTGATTCTTTGTCCTCCCTCCTTTCCCCCTCTCCCCCCCTTTCAAAGTAATAGGTTAGAGTTTTGCTGCTAGTTTCTATTATACCAAGACTGTCTGGTACTGGCAGGATTGTAGGTTCGTCTGTGTGGCTGCTAAGAAGTGAGGCACTTGTGGAATCAAGGTGAAGAGTTTATATCATTCCACAGCTAAAGAAAGCAATATTTTCCAATACACCAAGTTGCTTTTTCCTCCTCAGCCTAGAAGTGGGGATTTCATTCAGTCTGAAATAGTCTTGTACTTGAGCCAAGACAGTGACACCTGCTCTAGAAAATACTATGACTGGTTATGGCACCTTAACATTTATCCTACAGTTGTAGCATTCCTGGAGAGCTGTAGGAAATATCCCAATGTTATTAAGCAAACAAGCTGATAAGGAATCCAGCAAAGAGAAATCAAGCAGGTGCTGCACATAAATCAAATGTGTAGCAGGAAAGGAACTGTGCTGTGAAAAGTCAGGTGAATTGCCTGTTATACTGCTTCACATTTTTTACATTGATGAGAAACTGAAAAAAAAAAGTGCTTTTTCAAGTTTATTGCTGAAGGTTACTTAATGAATGTGGGGCTTTGACAGATATGAATGAAAGGACAAAGCAGTTTTCAGTGTGTGCAACTGTCTTTCAGAAGGGAAGTCAAACAAGTCCCCACTTCAGTACTGATAGAAGAAAAACTATGTGTTAGCTTTTCTTTAAGTTCCTTTTTTGGCTGCTTAATTTTCTATTCTCTCTCTTATTTTTAAAATCAAAACCCATCTGTATGGTTGCAGCATGAATAGTACCTAAAAATGCATCATTATTTCCAGTCTTATGTTTGTGTTTCCATTCTCATGGTTTGCTTTGGTTTTCAGAGTTTTGTGTGTTCGGATAATTGGTTGTTTTTTAGATGGAGCCAAACTTGGGGTTGTCAGGTGAATTCTTTAATTGGGCATTGCTAGACCTGCTTTTGAAGGAAGTGTAGCTAGCTTTGGATATGTAAGAACAACACAGAAACAATAAAGGGAAGATCACCATGAGCAAATAGAAAATTAAATGGCTCTGTGACTCTGACTCTTAAAACCCTGTAAACTTGGCCTTTTCAGTAGCAAATGTGTAGATTTCATATTCAAAACCTCCCTTCAAACAGCAGTTTATCACTTTGCTCTTCTGTGTTGATATAGTTGCTTGGTTTTGCACCCTTTTGCAAGAGGCTGTTCTCTCTACTCACCTTGAGCATTCAGGTTCTCACCATTTGTGTCTGCATGAACTCACTTGTCCTGACTTTGGAGCAGCTGTCTAATGATGATGGCAGCAAACCATCATAATAGGACACAGAAAGCCATTTGCAGGATGTCACAGTTTCTGGAATGCAGGGCTTTCAAATAGCCACCCAAAGCGGTCAGCTGAGGTACTGTGGGCAAATAGAGTTATAATGTTTGTTTTATTCTTCCTGCAGAGAAATGGATTAAAAAGCAAGCATTGCTAGGTTCTGCTCTGCCAGATCCTTGTGTGCTCAGTTATGGTATCTTCCTTTTTGAATTCTGGAGGACTAGAAACTCCTTCCTGTATTTTAGCCTGCCTCAGCTCCTTCTACTCCCTGTGCTCTCTTTGTACAGACTGCAAGGTAGTTTGTTGTCGCTTTGGGAACTATAAATGCGCCTCTCTAGCCCAGGGTAGATCTCTCCACAAGACTCCTATTTTGTGTAAAGTAGTCTGTTTGGACATGTGGGTTGTTAAGCTTGCCCAGTTCAGGGCCCCTCGATACAAGAGAGATGTTGAGAACATGTCCAGAGAAGTGCAACAAAGATGGTGAGGGGCCTGGAACACAGCCCTGTGAGGAATGGCTGAGGGTGCTGGGGGTGTTTAGCCTAGAGAAGAGGAGGCTCAGGGGTGACCTCATTGCTGTCTTCTACTACCTGAAGGGAGGCTGTAGCCAGGTGGGAGTTGGTCTCTTCTGCCAGGCAACCAGCAATAGAACAAGGGGACACAGTCTCAAGTTGTGCCAGGGGAGGTCTAGGCTGGATGTTAGGAGGAAGTTCTTGCCAGAGAGAGTGATTGGCATTGGAATGGGCTGCCCAGGGAGGTGGTGGAGTTGCTGTTCCTGGAGGTGTTCAAGAAAAGTCTGGATGAGGCACTTGATGCCATGGTCTAGTTGATTGTCTAGGGCTGGGTGCTAGGTTGGACTGGATGATATTGGGGGTCTCTTCCAACCTGGTTGATTCTATGATCTCTGGCATGAGCCAAGGTAGTCATGAGTAATGGGACTATACTTGCAGACACTGAACTGATTGTGTTTGTCAAATGGTTCACTTCAAACTTAGGTCAAAGTGTAAAATATTCCTGGGGTCACTCTTTGATTATCTGACTGTATTTTTATCTCTAGCTTTACAGATTAAATTTGGCATGAATGAAATCTACATTGAAATGTGGCTATGAAAGCACTAAAAGAAGCATCAAACTAAGGGTTAAAAGAATGGCCCCCGTGCTCCAAATGCAGGATGCTGCTAATGGGCTGCTCTTTCCAGAAGTAAAACTGAGAGATGTGGATTCTAGGGCAAGACCACACTAGGTAGTCTAAGGCACATTTGACTCCTTAGTGGGAGAGAGTTCTGTGCATGATTCTCCTGTTAATTTTAGGTGGATGGATTATTTGAGGGGGAGTGTAATAACAGGCAAGCTACTAAATAAGAGCAAAACATAACTTTTTTACTTTCAAACTATGCTGTAATATGATTATTAATGAAGTGAAAATGAAAAAAAAAAATAGAGAGGGGTGCAGAATGTTGTTGAAGTTTCACCTTCTTTCTCTTGACTTCTGATTATTTGTGAGCTGGTTGCCATTTCCGGGGATAAAAATATACCAGTGTTCAGGCCAGCTCTGAAGAGTGTTAGCACATTAAAGATAAATTAGTTTGTCAAGAGGAGAGGACAAAAGAGGAAACACCACCAGCATAATGGCCATATGGTCTTGATAATAGTACATCTCTGAAGGAAACTACAGCTGGTTTAAGTGTATCTGCTCTAACACTTCTCTTAACTAGAAAATAATGTAACTGAACCATGGAAAAAAGGCAATTGTATTTGAATAGGAAAAATGCAACAATGTCATAGGTTGGACTGGATCTTGGATGTCTCTTCCAACCTCACTGTCAGGGTTGGAAGGGACCACAAGGATCATTTACTTCCTTCCGACCTCCCTGCCATGGGAAGGGTCACCCTACCCTAGATCAGGCTGGCCAGAGCCCCATCCAGCTTGGCCTTAAGCACCTCCAGGGATGGAGCTTCAACCACCTCCCTGGGCAACCCATTCCAGACTCTTACCACTTTCATGCTGAAGAACTTCTTCCATGTCCAGTCTGAACCTACCCACCTCCAGCTTTGCTCCACTCCCCCTAGTCCTGTCACTCCCTGATAGCCTTAAAAAGTCTCTCCCCAGATTTTTTGTAGGCCCCCTTCAGATACTGAAAGGCCACAAGAAGGTCACCTGGAAGCCTTCTCTTCTCCAGACTGAACAGCCCCCAACTCTTTCAGTCTGTCCTCATAGCAGAGCTGCTGCAGCCCTCTGATCATCCTCATGGCTCTTCTCTGGACATGCTCCAGAATGTCCACATCCCTCTTGTAATAGGGGCTCCAGAACTGGATGAAGTATTCCAGGTGGGGTCTCACCAATCTGTTGGTATGTGAGTCATAACTTTATTTACTCACTTTCCTCAAAATGAAAGGGCACATGAACACTTTAATGGCATACTAGCTGGAGCAATATCTGACCATTGTAACCAACCACTACAGATCAGATAAAATAAAGCCTAAATTAAGGTTAAAAATGGCCACCTTTTCTTTGCCTGCTCTTGATTGTGTTGTTTCTGTATGATGTGAAAATGCATAGATACCTTGAGGCAAAATCTGAACTCTACTAAGTTTGACTGGCTCCTAGATCTCATAGCTAGTCAGAGCTAGAAACACTTGGAGCAGAGAACAACTCTGCCCACATGATCCCCACAGCCAAATCAAATGACTAAAGAGCCAGTTAGACCTTACTGTGCTCCTTAGTTTTCTTGGACCTGTTTTCCAGAAGTAGTGAAGTATTTCTGAGTATGGAAATACTGAAATGCAGCACATCAATTACAGAAATTTAACTGTTGTGCTATCTTGTTTACAGCCTTGCTTCCTCATTTTAAAAACGAAGGGCTGTGTAGAAAAGGGAAGTTTTACAAAACAGCAGTTTTGAAGATACAAGATCTTACGAGTGACTATTCTTACACCCCCTGAAACAGCCATCAAATTTTCTCTTAATGATGTAATTGGCAGTAAATCCTTACTTCTAACTAAGAGGGGATCATTAGAATGCAAAAGACAGACACTGGTGTTCAGAAGCAGTGCTGTTTGCCCTCTGGATAAAATGAGGCTTTTAATCTTTCTGAATGCCAGTCTTCTGTCAGGGTACCAAAATCACAGGCATTGTTCACACCTGCCTTTTGTGCTTTGATTTTTCAACTTGCTTTACCAAGGGATGATAATGCAAATACGTAACTAAACTACCTGCTTGATCTGGAAGGTAGCCTGGATGTCTGGTAGTAGTGGAATCGTGTTTCTAATTGGAGTCATAGCATCAACCAGGTTGGAAGAGACCTCCGAGGTCATCCAGTCCAACCTAGCACCCAGCCCTGTCCAGTCAACTAGACCATGGCACTAAGTGCCTCAACCAGTCTTTTCTTGAATGCCTCCAGGGATGCTGACTCCACCACCTTCCTCTGGACTTAGCTAGACTATGAGTATATTTAAATCATCGCTCTATAAAACCTGAGTTTATATGAAACAACATAAAAGAGCTTACAATAGAAAACAAATTCTGTTTTGAAGCAACATGAAATTAGAAATGTTTTTGCTGCTAACTATCACTGCTCCCTAGGAGTCTTTCACTGTCCTAACTTCAAACAGGTGGTGTCCCAGTCATTCATAGTAGGATTTCATTTATTGTTGTAGTAATGACAAATGCTATTGTCATCAACCTCTCTTGCAAAAAGAGGTGCCTTTCTCTGGTTTGATCTTAGCCACCCAATCTTCTCTTAGCTGAATCACAGAATGGTTTGGGCTGGGAGGGATCTCAAAGATCATCCAGTTCCAATCCCCTGCCTATGGCAGGGACACCTCCCACTAGAACAGGCTGCCCAAGGCCTCATCCACCCTGGCCTTGAACATCTCCAGAGAGGGAGCAGACACAAGCTCCCTGGGCAACCTGTGCCAGTGTCTCACCACCCTCACTGCAAAGAACCCTTTCCTAACATCTAGTTTGAATCTCCCCTCTGCCACTTTAAACCCATTGCCCCTTGTTCTGTCATTACAAGACCTTGTCAATAGTCTCTCCCCAGCCTTCCTGTAGACTCCCTTCAGATACTAGAAGGCCACTATAAGGTCTCCTCAAAGCCTTCTCTTCTCCATGCTGAAGAGCTACACTTGTAGCCTGTCCTCATAGCAGAGCTGCTGCAGCCCTCTGAGCATCTTCATGGCCCTAAATCATGCTAAAGTGACAATGAGTTTTTGCTGTGGTTGACTGCTTCTGCTTTTATATTTCGGTGATTAATACCAAGATATTGTCCCTTAAATGAAAAAGAAGATTCATCTGAGTGTGTGTACTCTGCAGAACATACAGCATACCTGTTTCAACTGGGGATAAAATCCAGAACATACATGATTCTTCAGAATTGTTAGGAGAGTTTTCATGCCTGGGTTTGTTTTCTTTTTGTTGATTTGGGATATTTCCCTAATGATTTAAAAGGAAAGGGAAAAAATGTTTGAAAAACATATTTCTGTTTCTATTGAGTTGGGAATTAATTTGCTGTTTCCCAATGATCATCTTTCACCAAACTCAGAAACTTTATGTTGATGTCATTAATTCAGTGTCTGATTCTGCTTTTAAATCAGCTTCAGGGACAAGCAGCACAATTTACCTTCTGGTTTTATTTTTATGTGTATAGTTTGTAATCTTAAGAGCTGGACTCTCCAAGAGTATGCAGTGATTTTCTCCAAGCTTTGATGCTTAAATTTAATTACTGTGCACATAACTCTTGAGTGGGCACCAACAATTTCATAAGAATTACTTGTTGGATAGATATATTTTTTTTTCCTATTGGCTTTCATAAGTAGCCATTAGAATAGTTCATATTTGTTTGTTAAAAGATTTATTTTGAGTGCTAGCAACATACCCTGGAGATACATTTCAACCAAAATAATTATACTTCTTAAATTTGTTTTTGTTTTACAAGATAAGAAATATTCTATTCACCTTGAAGAGAAATGAAATTACTGCAATCATTTTCAGAGTGGTAGATGATCAAACCCTCCTAAATCAGCACTGGAGCCTAGATACAGTATTTAATAGTTGCAAGAAATAATTTAAAGTGTGTATACTCTTAGCTGCTTAGTTCTGACAATTTAAGTTTACTTAGTGAAAGCTGCTTGTCTTGGAGATTGTTTTCTGGCATGCTGTTTGTGATACAAAATTAGGCAGATTCTTTGACTCTGCTATGTGAGATTTCAGAAGAAGATGACAGAAAACTGCCCATGCGTCCACTGCCCACTGAATCAGAGACTGGAGCTCTTTTGACATCTGAGTAACAATTACATGTGAAAAAGAATTGCAATGTTTCACTTATTCTGCCCTAGAAGTCAGCATACATTACAAAAGTATAAGCCATGGCTTGTGTTTCTTCTGATGTGTTTGCCAGTTGCATGCTGTAATGACCTGGATGAGGGCATAAAGTGCACTCTCAGCAAGTCTGCTGATGACACCAAACTGGGTGGAGTGGCTGACACACCAGGAGGCTGTGCTGCCATTCAATCAGACTTGGACAGGCTGGAGGGTTGGGCAGGGAGACATGGAATGAAATTTGACAAGGGCAAGTGTAGAGTCTTGCACCTGGGAAAGAACAGCCCCAGGGATCAGTATACGTTGGGGACTGACCTGTTGGAGAGCAGTGAAGGGGAAAAGGACCTGGGGTCCTAGTGGATGGGAGGTTGACCACGAGGCACTAATGTACAATGGTGGTCAGGAGGGTCAATGCCATTCTGGGTTCTATTAAAAGGCATGTGACTATTAGGTCAAGAGAGGTTCTCCTGCCCCTCTACTCTGCCCTGGTAAGGCCACACCTGGAATATTGTGTCCAGTTCTGGGCCACTCAGTTCAAGAAGGACAGGGAACTGCTTCAAAGAGTCCAGTGCAGAGCCACAAAATTGACTAAGAAAGGAAACATCTCTCTTACAAGGAGAGCCTGAGGGAGTTGGGGCTCTTTAGCTTGGAGAAGAGGGGACTGAGAAGTGACCTCATTAATGCTTATAAATATGTAAAAGGTAAGTCCCAAGGGGATGGAGCCAGGTGCCCGATGGCAGGACAAGGGGCAATGGGTGGAAGTTGAGACATAGGAGGTTCTATGGAAAAATGAAGGATTTTTTGTTTCCCTGTGAGGGTGACAGAACACTGAAACAAGCTGCCTAGGGGGGTTGTGGAGTCTCCCTCTCTACAGGTATCCAAAATGTGCCTGGATGCATTCCTGTGTGATCTACTCTTGGTGATCCTGCTCTGGTAGGACTGGATGATCTTTCAAGGCCACTTTCAACTCCTAATATTCTGTGATTCTGAGTGATTCTCTATCTGAAGGAGTACTTGTTAAGATTATTTTGTTTAATAAAATTAGCAACATTTTTGAAGTGATAATTCTGGAAATAAATGGCTACAATAACTGGAGCTTGGAAGTGTTCCCAGCTTGCTCTGTGTAGCTTCATTTCCACAATGCTCAAAGCATCTGCACAATCGCAGCATTAGAAGTCTACTGTGGTTACCTGCCAGATATGTCATCGTTGGTGAAAAGGCCAATAATAACTTTTAGATTGGCTTTAGCTGGTACACAATTAGGGCTTGAGTTTTTGTGGGCAAAAGTCTTCCTCAAAGCCTCAGCATCTGAAAATGCTGAGTTTTTAGCTATTCATGTTAAATGCTGAGTGTATTTAGCTATCAAACATGAAGTTTCAGACTCTGAGCTGTCCCTGTGCTACATTATGATGTGGAGCAGGAGTGGGTATGAAGATGAATAACATGCTTGGATTTAAGTAGAGCTTTATTTGGGTAGAGCTTTCCTCAGAAACAGTTTTCTTACCTCTCTATTGCATTGTATATGAAAAAAAGAGAAGTCTGCAAACTACACAGGAATTTCTCTTCTCTGGGAGTCACATTAATGGGCTGTGAAGGGCTAGAGCACACTCAGCTTGATTTTCAGTCTAATGCATGTACCAACTATTCAATAGGAAGAGCTATGCATGGTCTCCAAACACAGGAAGATTTTTAGACATCGTAGCTGTCAAGGTTCAACAAGTCTTTACTGATTGCCTACAAACAAACAATTCTCAGAGGTGCTCTTAATAGGATTTATTGAGCCTGCATCCTTGGCACAAAATCCATAAAGTAATTAAGGTTTTTGCAAAGTCATAACTAATCAAAAGTGAGGTGTTAGGAAAATTCCCTGACACCTTTCATTATTACAAGGAGAGCTATGCAATTCCACAAGCAACATGGTCTGGAAGTCTTGTAAGAAGTACTAAAGACTCTGAAAATTAATTGTTTGAGAAGTTGACATACGTAATGCTCTGAGTGAGTGTGTCTGTGGGCTTTTTGTTCCTTTGGTTTTTGGTTGGCTGGTTGTTTTTTTGGTTTAATCAAGGGTTGGTATTCTGTCTTACTGGTAAATGCTTATTTAAAGTAGACAGCAGATCCTGAACTTTTTGCTAAACAGTGTCACAAAATAAAGGCTATCTCACAATTCCTGATTTCCCAATGTTTTAAGAAAGGGAGCCCATAGCCAAGATGAGTGGAATTAATGGTGAGAGTCATCACTCTGTTTAGGTAAAGGAGGTAGCAATTCAATGGGATGTCACTGGATGTCTTCAGCGACCATTTTGTCCTTCTCTGCTATGGTGGTTTGGGTGTTACCCACCCCCCCTACACTTTGGAAATCACCCAGACTAGACTCAGCAGGCTCTAGAAATTTGAATGAAGCTTATATTTACAGCTAGCACAATACACAAGCAGATATTTACAGTATATACAGTTATAGACAGAAATATGCAAGGTAAAAGGTAATACAGAAACACAACAGTCCTCCCAGAAACCTGAGTCCCCAGGAGGGGCTCCCAACCTTCTCCCTTCTCCCACCCCACAACTATACCCTAGATGTTGTCCTGTGCTCCAAGGAAGAAGAGAGGGTTGGCCAGAGGAGTTAGGAAGCAAAGTGGATTAATCAGAGAGACAGAGGGTGAGATTAGAGAGAAAATGCCCAGAGCCTGGACAAAGAGCGACTCCCTTATCTGTGTTTGGATTCTTATTCTTATATATCTCAGCAAGCCTATGAGTGAAGTAGACATCACCATTGTTTCTCTTTCACAGCCTGTAATCTAGTTCTCACCAAAACATTCTAGCTAGCTTCAAACTAGCACACCATGCTTTTCATTCATTGCATTAACTTAGGAGCTAAGGCTGCCTGTTTCTCATTGCATTCATGGAGACTGGTTTCAGGATCTGATCTGAATCAGGCCCTGGCACAACTTGAGACTGTGTCCTCTTGTTCTGTTGATGATTGCCTGGCAGAAGAGACCAACCCCCACCTGGCTACAGCCTCCCTTCAGGTAGTTGTAGACAGCCATGAGGTCTGCCCTGAGCCTCCTCTTCTGCAGGCTGCACACCCCCAGCTCCCTCAGCCTCTTCTCACAGGGCTGTGCTCCAGGCCCCTCACCAGCTTTGTCGCCCTCCTGTGGACACTTTCCAGTACCTCAACATCTCTCTTGAATTGAGGAGCCCAGAACTGGACACAGTGGCACAGATGCTTTATGAAGTCCTAAATATCCGCACATACAAGAAGCCAAGTTAAGCAAAATTAGAACTGAAGCTGATATTTAATCTTCCTTATGCGTCTCCTCTCCTAAATTAGTATCATCTGTCCACTGTAAGCTTTAAGACCTCTTCTCTGATATTAGTTCAATGTTACTGGTTGGGATAACTGATTTTGGAAGTTGATATATTTCTGATTTTGGAACTGATTTATTTCTTTGTTGTGTTTTGTTAATTAGAGAAGGGGAAAACAAACAAAAAAATCTATCACCACCCTTCCTGATTTTTCTAAGGTGTTAAAAAGATGAGAAGAAAAGATTAAAATCTTCCTTATGGGAAAACTGTGAGGTTTACCTTCATCTCTGAAGGAGCCAGTCAGCAGGGGAATAAGGTGTGAGTTACTCTGGCTATTATGATATGTAGCTCTGTGTGATGCTTGATTACTGTCAGCTGGCAGGTTGGGAGAGCATTTTTCCAGGCAATTAATTTTTTTTTCTTTTATCATGAGCAAGGAAGAGCTATCAACTTCATTTTTTTTTTTTTTTTTACCACCAATATTAAGTCTAATTGAAGCTGCAGCTTCTGCACTATATTTTCATTTCTAGCTACTTGAAAGGACCAAGGACAAAATAAAGGGCCATCTGCAACTGGCAGTTCAGTAAAGCTCATAACCTCCAGGACTGATTTGAGAACTCAATAAGGTTTTGTGATGTTTTTTTTAACCCCTCTCCAGATATCTTAATGCTTTACAGAAAAGTGTTTCAGAATCCAAGTTGAGAAGCCATGTTTTCTTCCTTTTTTTTTAAATCATAGAATCAGCCAGGTTGGAAGAGACCTCCAAGCTCAGCCAGTCCAACGTAGCACCCAGCCCTAGCCAACCAACTAGACTATGGCACTAAGTGCCCCATCCAATCTTTTCTTCAACACCTCCAGGGATGGTGACTCCACCACCTCCCTGGGCAGCCCATTCCAATGCCAATCACTCTCTCTGGCAACAACTTCCAGTCTGTACCTTCTCTGGCACAACTTGAGACTGTGTCCTCTTGTTCTGTTGCTGGTTGCCTGGCAGAAGAACCCAACGTCCACCTGGCTACAGCCTCCTTTCAGATAGTTGTAGACAGCAGTGAGGTCTGCCCTGAGCCTCCTCTTCTCCACGCTGCACACCCCCAGCACCCTCAGCCTCTCCTCACAGGGCTGTGTTCCAGGCCCCTCACCATCTTTGTTACCCTTCTCTGGATACGTTCCAGTATCTCAACATTTCTCTTGAATTGAGAAGCCCAGAACTGGACACAGCACTCAAGGTGTGGCCTGACCAGTGCTGAGCACAGGGGCAGAATAACCTCCCCTGTCCTTCTGGTCACCCTCTTCCTGATCCAGGCCAGGATACCATTGACTCTCCTGGCCACCTGGGTAAATTGTTGGCTCATGTTCAGCTACTATCTTTCAGAACCCCCAGTTCCATTTTTTTTTTTCTCTTTCAGCATTATTTTTTTCTGATCAAAGCATCTCAGCAGATTTTCTTTGATGTCTCCTTAGGTCTAGCAGGATCATAAGCAGTGTGACACAATAAAAAGAAAAAAAAATAATTTCCCAAACAAGATGGTTTTTCATTGAAGTGACTAAGAAGCCTACTGAGGCAAAGGCTTATACAATCAATGTTGTTTTGATTTCATGCTCAGCCTTCAAGGAAGGGAGCACTTAACCAAGATATTTTTTTTTTATTCATGCTGTCTTTTCCTCTGGAAGTTTTTGTATGCCACCTCCCAGAGCATCCCTTTGCACTGACCACAGAAAGCCTTGCTTATTACACCCCAGTCCAGACTTGAGCATGAAGCCTTTTGTGAGTGAGAGGATAATCAGGCCAAGTGTGTTTACCTTGTGTGTTGTTAGTAACAACAGCTCTTGGCTTTTGTGAAGCACATGTCAGGCAAGGAATGCAAACTGCTTTTAAAACAGACATTAATTAACGTTGACAACCTCTACCTTCTTCCCTTGCCTTGAAGTTGAGAACATTGAGTGGCTTTTATTCTGCCTTTCCAAATGGCTATTGCCCGTTGAATGGTGCAAAGGAAGTGTGTGCAAAGAGTAAGGGAGGAGATGAGACCTTTACACCCATGTGGGGATGACACAATCCTCCCTGGGAGGGGCTTCTGGCAGAAAAATCTTATACAACTCAAGAAGCAAACTGGCTCTGGGAGAGGGTTTCTGAGATGTATATAGAATTGGGGCTTGGTCAGTTACCCCACCATGGCAATAAACAGATTGTTCAAAAGGTAACTGAGGTGTGGTGACATAACTCTGCCACTCTGCCAAATTGTGGCAGACAGGAGAGGTGCCTGAGGACTGGAGGAGAACCAATGTCACCCCAGCCTTCAAAAAGGGCAAGAAAGAGGTTCTGGGGATCTCTCAATCAGTCAGCCTCACCTCCATCCCTGGAAAAATGATGGAGTGGCTCCTTCTGGAGGGCACCTCAAGGCACTTGGAAGAGAAAGTGGTTATTAGGAGTAGTCGTTGTGGATATACAAAGGGGAAATCATTCTTGACTAACCTGATAGCATTCTATGAGGATGTAACTGAATGAGTAGATTCAGGGAGAACAGTGGATATAGGCTACCTTGACCTTAGCAAGGCCTTTGACACCATCTCCCATGACATCCTAGTGAGCAAGCTCAGGAAGTGTGGGATGGAAGAGCAGGCAGTGAGGTGGATTAGGAACTGGTTACAAGACAGAGTTCAAAGAGTGGTGATCAATGGTGCCAGGTCCAGCTGGAGACCTGTAACCAGTGGAGTCCCCCAGGGATCAGTGCTGGGTCCGGTGCTGTTCAACATCTTCATCAATGACATTGATGAGGGCACAGACAAACAGACAGACTCTGCCCAGCAAGTTTGCTGCGACACCAAACTGAGAGGCTTGGCTGACACGGCTGAAGGCTGTGCAGCCATCCAGCAAGACCTGGACAGATTGGAGAGCTGGGCACAGAGGAACCAAATGAGGTACAACAAGAACAAGTGCAGAGTTCTGAATCTGGGGGGGAATAATAAACTCCATGAGTACAGGCTGAGAGATGATCTGCTGGAGAGCAGCTCTGTGGAAAGGGACCTGGGAGTGCTGCTGGATAACATCCATGGGACAGCATTGTGCCCTCATGGCCAAGAAGGCCAATGGGATCCTGTGGTGTATCAAGAAGAGTGTGTCCAGCAGATCAAGAGAGGTTCTCTTTCATCTCTACTCTGCCCTGGTGAAACCTCATCTTGAGTACTGTATTCAGTTTTGGGCTCCCTAGTTTAAGACAGACAGGGATCTACTGGAGAAAGTCCAATGAAGGGCTACAAGGATGATTAGGGGATTGGAGCACTGCCTGATGAGGAGAGGCTGAGGGATCTGTGACTGTTCAGTCTGGAGAAGAGAAGATTGAGAGGGGATTTAATAAATGTTTATAAATATCTGAGGGCTGGGGGTCAGGAGAGGGGGCACAGGCTCTGCTCACTTGCTCCCTGGGATAGGACAAGGAGCAGTGGATGTAAGCTGCAGCACAAAAGGTTCCACCTCAACACAAGGGGGAACTTCTTGACTGTAAGGGTCCCAGAGCACTGGCACAGGCTCCCCAGAGAGGTTGTGGAGTCTCCTTCTCTGGAGACTTTCAAGGCCTATCTGGATGTGTTCCTGTGTGATCTGTGCCAGACTGTGTGGTCCTCCTCTGGCAGGGTGGTTGGACTCAATGATCTCTTCAGGTCCATTCCAACCCCTAACATCCTGTGATCCTGTGAACTGCTCAGGCTCAGTTGGGGAGCTCTTCTCTCCTAGCTTTCACCATCCTGTCATTTCATCTAATGGTAGAAAATGGGCCAGAATTTTTAATTTTATTTTTTTTTTTAGTTCCTTTTTGGACTAGGATTGCACAAACTTAAAGATCCTGAAGAGGGTGAGCTGAAAACCATTCGCACTTTTTAATTGTGCTTGCTTTCTGTGTCCTGCAGAGAAAACTTTGGTCAGAGACATCTAGAGAAATATGTAGTGGCTACAATGAAGTTGCATGTTGTTCCAGACACTATGAACATTTTGCTGTAGTCTTTGATGATACAAAACCAGGATGAAATTAGTTGTAGACTACTATTGACTTCAGTAGGCTTTGAATTGTATTGACATTTCACAAGCTGATCTAAGAATTCTTTTTTCTTATAGCCATGTTCAGATGCTTTTATGTGGATCTGAGCCTTTCCTTGAGCTGCTTGGCCTATCTGAATCAGTTATACTTGATGGACTTACTGTCTCTATCTACCTTTTATACGACATAAAATCATATTTAAATATTATTTTAAAATCTTTAGATCTTTAAAGATCTTTAAAAGTATCTTAACAGCCTAATGTAAAAAAAAAAAAAACAAGAAGCTACATTAGATTCAGATTAACTCAAATCCTCTAATATGGAAGTGACACAAGAAGGACATTGAACTGTTGGAGTGAGTCCAGAGGGGTGCCACAAAGATGCTCAGAGGAATGGAGCACAGCTCTGCTATGAGGACAGGCTGTGAGAGTTGGGGCACTTCAGCTTGGAGAGGAGAAGGCATCGAGGAGACCTTATAGTGGTCTTCCAGTATCTGAAGGGGGGCCTACAGGAAGGCTGGGGAGGGACTATTGACGAGGTCTTGTAATGATAGGACAAGGAATATTGGGTTGAAATTGGAAGAGGGAAGATTCACACTAGTCTTTAGGAAAGGGTTCCTTCTAATGAGAGTGGTGAGAGACCAGCACTGGTTGCCCAGGGAGGTTGTGGCTGCTCCCCCCCAGGAGGTGTTCAAGGCCAGATTGGATGAAGCCTTGAGCGACCTGTTCTAGTCGGAGGTGTCCTTGCCTATGGCAGGGGTTGGAACTGAATGTTCTTTGAGGTCACTTCCATTCTATGGAACCATTCTATGGTTCTATATACAGTAGAGTAGTTGCTTTGCTACTTTTTTTCATGATAATCTTCCAAGCAGCTTAGGATCCAAACCATGGCTTTCCAAATTAACAGTTTCCTTGGGAAAGGAAAAAACCAGACTTCAAGGTCACAGACTTTAGCTCCCTAGTTAATTAAATGTAACATTTATATAAAAAGGACAGCAAATTAATGAAAGCTATATTCAGCACAATTAGATTGGCATAAAGATCTAAGTGACATATTTGTATCATAGCTGAGCACGTTCTGGCCATCACTTACAGTAGTGTAGCTTTTTTACATATATATGATTTTATAGGGAGCAGATTGAGAGTCCATTTTGTTCCACATCCTTCCCCTTGGATGGTCCATCACCTCTTACTTCAGAGGAGAATATGCTAATACAGGAGAGATTTTTCTTCTGTCTTAGTCTCTTCCCATCATTCTAACTTGTAGCCATTCTGAGGCTTGGGCTTCCAAGCTCCTGTAGATATAACTGGTTATAAGCATAGGTAGAAACAGTTAATTCCTGCTGCTACAATTGAACTGAAGATGTAGCAGTTGTGTAAACATTTATTGTCTAAAAATTGCTACTTTAATTGCTACAGTGTCTACATAAACAGGTTACAGAGCAGCTCTTTACTGTGTCAGGATCTTTATAAACATAGAATACGAAGATTTTATGTGCCCCAGAGAGTTTAATATCTGTATAAAAGTCCCAAGACAGCAGATGCTGATAGAGAGGCAGAAGTCACTGAAAAGAGGTAGCAGTGAGATGAATTTTACTGGCACAATGTGGAGTCATACCAACATATCTGAGCCTTACCTCTGTTAAAGGTGTTGCAGTTTGTAGTTTGAGTTGTAAAGAGCAGCAAGGGATACTGAAGGAAGATCACTGAGGCAAAACTAAGATTATTGATGATGAATTCCTTTCCAGAACAAGCAGCAGCATGGGAATGTTAAAGAGACATTTGGAATCAAAGTTTCCTGAAGCAGTCTCTCAGGCATGGAACCTTATAAATAATAATATAGTGCAACAACAAAGTCAGCTTGACCTGAGTTCCGCTGGAGAGGGACCCTGAGCATAGAAATGTATGCCTTGAGCACTTATACCCTTCCAGATTATGCTTCTGACCTTCATACAATTTTCATGGATCTTTCATGCACTCTTTGGTGCCATAGTGATTCTGGCCTGAGATCTTTCAATAGTTTTTGGCTTCATGTTGAGCTCTCTCTCTGTCTTCAGGCAGATCAGCACCTTACAGTTGCCATACTCTCCGTGTCTTCTATTGTGTGCTGGCTCTGAAGGCCTTGCTGTGACTGAATAGGTACAAGTTCTGCACATACGTGTTCAGGAAAGGACTGGATGAGGCACTTAGTGCCATGGTCTAGTTGATTGTCTAGGGCTGGGTGAGAGGTTGGACTGGGTGATCTTGGAGGTCTCTTCCAACCTGGTTGATTCTATGATAATGAATATATAGTTGGTGTATATACACAAAGAGTTTTGAGTAGCATGACTCCGTGCAGACCAGCAGTATCTGTAAAGGGCTTATTTTGACTTCTAGGAGTGATTTTTTTCAATTTAAAATGTAGGTTTTTTTCTTTCTTTAAAAATTTATTTTTTTTACTCAAGTAGGATGGTGGAGGTGGTGGAGGAGGATGGCACACTGGTGACACCAAAAGCAGGGTTAGGAAAAGAGCAATCAAAACACACAAAGGAATCGCACGTGAACAGTGTGACTTGTTTAAAGAAGGCATGATGCCTAATGCAGACTTTCACTGGCTTGATTTATTTCCATGCACTTCTTACTTGCAATGTAACTTAGAAGTGCAATGGGTTACTCTGAAGCTACTCTGTTATGTACCCCCCCTATTTCTTGTTTCCTGTATATGGCACCCAAGAAATCTGAGTTTATACTGATCAGTCAAGACTAACAATCATGCTGACAGTGAAGGATGAAGCCCTTGTGGCTTATTTTCTGCCATTTACTGAGTGGTGAGTTCTAAGTCATAGAAACTATTTCTCTGCTTTCAGTGTGCAGTGCCCCATATTACTAAAACCATTTGGTTTCACAAATCTGATTATGTTCATACTATTTCTGAAACAAGACATTTCCCTTTCTGTTATCTTGGATAATACAATTTCCAGTGTGCATGTAGAAGATCAGAGAACATCAATGACTACAGCTGCCCCTATTTTTATGGCACATTGTTCATGATTCTCCACAGCTAGAGATGACTTAGTTATGTGATTCTGATTATTAAACCTTATAATAAAATAAGGTATACCATACAATCAATTACAATAAATGACTTTATTGCCAATATCTAGCAATTTCCTGTTATTCTTATCTCGGTTATTTTCAACAGAACAAATTGCCTAAGGGTGATTACAGGTGGTTTATGAGCAGATTAGTGTGACCTTAAGGCTGCATGGACAATGCATCCACAAGGGTAGAGAGCATCCTAAAGATCCTCAATCACACTTGCTCACTGTCACATCTTACTAGGGTAAGTGTGAAAGGTTGTGCACATCACAGTCTTTGAGTTTTTCTGTATATATGTGCTAGTTCTCCAACAGCCTATGGTGGTTAAGGACAGAAAATGAAGATGATGGTTACAGTAATGTCTAACTGCTAAACCTATGAGCTGACTTATTAAAGGAAACCAAAGGAAACAAACATTCAGCACTTTAGTAGGCTTCTGAACCTTTGCCTGTTCTTCTCTAACAATACAAACTAGAACAGTCTTTGAGAAAGTAGGCTGGATGAGGCACTCAGTGCCATGGTTTAGTTAATTAGAATGGTTAGGTTGGACGCAATGATCCTAGAGATCTTTTCCAACCTGGTTAATTTTGTGATTCTGTGAAAGGACTGAGATGCTCTCACAAAACAGCAGATACAAAAGATCACAGGGATGACATTAGAATGATGCTAGCACTTGGCAGTCTCTTGCATTGCTGGCACTGAAGAAGCAGGCAGATATCAGGGGAACATGTTGCTCAAGGCCATCTTGTGAATTCAGAGAGAGCTAGCTACACCTGCTACACTCAAGAATATGCATTCTGAACTATGAGACTGACAAACTCTGAAGCCTACTTTAATTTAGTTCATAAAAAGTAAAACAACGGGGGAAGAAAATGGTCCAGCTCCTGTATGTAACAGGAATTACAGAGGCCCCTATTTCAAGTTCAAGGACTTAACTAAAGAATTCCCCTTTTGTTTCACTGTATGTGGCAGTGCTCGAGAACACAGAATTTTGTTGTTGGGCCCTTCACTTCAGCAGTGATTTTGCAGTTCCACATCAACAACTCGAGGTGTTTTCTGCCTCCTACGCATTAACAGCTTTCATTAGTATGGGATGTACCCACAAGGTTTAGATCCTGAACAGTCTTTCCCGTCTTTCCTGTTCAATATCTTTATTGATGATCTGGACCAGGAAATTGAGTCCAACATCAGTAAGTTTGTGGCTGACACAAAGCTAGGAGCAGGTGTTGATCTGTTGGAGGGCAGGAGAGCCCTACACAGGGACCCTGACAGGCTGGATAGGTGGGCAGAGGCTAATGGGTTGATCTCTTCTCCCAGGCAACCAGCAACAGAACAAGAGGACACCGTCTCAAGTTGTGACAGGGGAAGTATAGGCTGGATGTTAGGAGGAAGTTCTTCACAGAGAGAGTGGTTGGCATTGGAATGGGCTGCCCAGGGAGGTGGTGGAGTCACTGTCCCTGGAGGTGTTCAAGAGAAGCCTGGCTGAGGCACTTACTGCTATGGTCTAGTTGATTGTCTAGGGCTGGGTGCTAGGTTGGACTGGATGATCTTGCAGGTAGCTCTTCCAACCTGGTTGATTCTATTCTATTTAATGAGCCCAAGTCCAGGGTTCTAGTCTTTGGCCACAACAACCCCGAGCAATGCTACAGGCTGGGGACAGAATGGCTGGAGAGCAGCCAGGCAGAAAGAGACCTGGGGGTGATGGTAGATAGTAGCTGAACATGAGCCAGCAGTGTGCGCAGGTGTATCAGGTTGTTCTTCCCCTGTACTCAGCACTGGTCAGGCCACACCTTGAGTACTGTGTGCAGTTCTGGGCTCCTCAATTCAGGAGAGATGTTGAGATACTGGAATGTGTCCAGAGAAGGGTGATGAAGATGGTGAGGGGGCTGGAAGACAGCCCTGTGAGGAGAGGCTGAGGGAGCTGGGGTTGTATAGCCTGGAGAAGAGGCTCAGGGCTGACCTCATTGCTGTCTACCTGAAGGGAGGATGTAGCCAGGTGGGATTGGTCTCTTCTTCCAGGCAACCAGCAACAGAACAAGAGGACACAGTCTCAAGTTGTGCCAGAGGAGGTACAGGCTGGAAGTTCTTGCCAGAGAGAGTGATTGGCATTGGAATGGGCTGCCCAGGGAGGTCGTGGGGTCACCATCCCTGGAGGTGTTCAAGGAAAGCCTGGCTGAGGCATTTAATGCCATGGTCTAGTTGATTGTCTAGGGCTGGGTGCTAGGTTGGACTGGCTGAGCTTGGAGGTCTCTTTCAACCTGCTTGATGCTATGATATCAGGCCAGTCTGAGATCTAGAAATGGAATTCAGACCAGATTCTTAGATGTGTATCCAATGTACCTACCATTCATGGCTAATACCCCACACTTGTTTTTTTGTCATAAGAAGCAACAGTGATATCAGTAGGTTATTCACTGTAAAAAGCAAGCATTTGGGAACCAATTTATTGGACCAGGATGAACAAACCATTTGCTATGGGTAAAAAACAAAAAAATGTCTTGAGATTGTCTCTGAAGTAGCTCAGTCTTCAACTTACCAAACCCAAGACACCTAAATCCATGAATTGTTGTTATAAGATACTTCAAACTTTCTTGTTCATTTTTTGAATGCTTTGGCTCCCCATTGTGATATAGAAAATTGATTAATATTTATGTGACAGGTATAATTGTGGGAACTTCTTAAGTTTTTATGTAGTGATAAATAAGGCTTGAAAATACATTACCAAAACATGTTTGGTCAGGTTTGAGAAGGTTTCTAACATATGTTACCAGGAAATAGAACAGGATAATTAGAAGGTGAAAAGGAGATTATTTGTTATTTTCTTACAAAGATGAAGAATTTATCTATTGGTGCAAAGTGGAGAAGAAAAAAAAAATGCAAAATGAAGCAGGAGAAAGTAATGCAGTTTTAAAGTAAGGAATTTCTGTGACAAAAGGAAGATGACTTGCTTTTTCAGTTGTATTTTCTTTAAGCTAGAGTTGAAAGCCCATTCATTAGGAGCTTTTTCTCAAGAAAAGGCCACTTAAAATTTGAAGGATTTGAGTTTAAGAGGTGTTTTTTATTGAAGTTTGGTTGGTTTTGTTTGGGATTTTTTAGCTTAAAATGTTATTTTCTTCCATGAATAAAGTTTCTGTTATATAGCAGCATTTAGTGCTATGAAAATCAAGGCAAAGAGCAGGCAGGTCTGTTAAAAAAATGCTTTTCTGAATAAGTCATAATGAAAATGTATCAAAATATTATTTACCACTGAAATGGCCGCAGCAGTCAGAAATCACATCCAGTCTTGTGTAGTTGGTCCAAAATTTATTCTACTGACCCGAAGACCTGATTTAGAGCCCAAATTCTTTGGACTACAGTTGGCAGAGTGATGCTGAGTGGGATGTGTTGCCCAGCAACAGTCTCTTCTCATTGACTGGAAGGTATCTGAACAGATGGGTTTTAGGAAACAGGGATCTGAGCCCTGAGGTTCAGAGACTGAAGATAGAATTTGAGAAGTCCTGACACTTGATTTTCACAGATTTTCTTCAGATGGACAGCTCCAGTGGCTTCAAATTTGAAAATAACTTTAAAAATCACTGTATCCGCATTTAAAGGTGTCTGACTTACTTTAAACTGGAACTAGTTTCTGAAGCTTTGGGCTTCTGGAAGAATACTTCCAAACTAGTTCTGGTCTTCACAGGTGGCAAGTTAAAAAAGTCCTCCAAGTAAAGCACTTTTGAGGCTTTTGCTTTTTACTTTAGAGGTTCCTATATCCTATCTGAGACTGATCAGCTGAGCAGATGTTTGTGCAAATGACACTACTTCTTAGTCAAAATGCTCTCATATTCAGTATTTCTGCAGTTTGATAGGCTCTATGGCTTTTCCGAGAAGCAATTCTTTTTGTACAACTCTCAATCTTTCTGTCTCATTTTCAAATATTTAGTTCATTTTGAGCCTAAAATTCCCCCTATATTCAAGAGCAACAGAAAGTTTGATTTTTAAGTATACACTAGTTTGGGAGTCTCCTGATATAATATATCCTTGGGAGATCTTGCTTCTTTGCAAAGTTCACTATGCCTGTGTGTCCCAGTCTGGAGAGATCCTGGGTATGGGAGGTTTGGATTCTGAGGCACAGAATTAAGACACAAATGGTGTCACACGCATAGGCTAGCTTTATTGCATTCACATGACATACATACACCAGGATAGGGAGGGATGAAGAGAGAAAAAGAATAAGAGATGTGGGGGGAAAAGAGAAAGCAAAGAAAGAAATACCCTCACATGGAGAAAAGGAAGGTCACCCCAGAGTCGCTGAGCATCCCAAAAGTCCATTTGAAGAGAGTGTGTGGGGAGCACTCTGTCTGCAGGTCGGAGCTTCTCTTCTTTTTCCCTGGTTGCCTCATTGAATATGCATCTTTTTCTGAGAATCACTTAGCATTTTCCAGGAGTGATTTGCTTAGCCAGGTCCACCATGCGGTGGTGTTGGGCATGCTTGGTGTGGTAGGAGGTTTCCAGGGTTGAGCCCCCCTTGTCCGGCTGGTTTCTCTGAAATGATTGCTGCTGTTGATAAACCAGGAGCTGCTAGACTCTGGTTGGGTCAGAATCAGCTTCACCTGCCACAACAGGAAGCCTTCACCTCCTACAAAAAAGCTGGGGAGGGACTTTTTAGGATATCAGGGGGTGACAGGGGCAATGGAGCAAAGCTGAAGATGGGGAGATTCAGACTGGATGTGAGGAGGAAGTTCTTCAGCATGAGAGTGGTGAGAGCCTGGATGGGTTGCCCAGGGAGGTGACTGAGGCTTTGTCCCTGGAGGTGTTTAAGGCCAGGCTGGATGAGGCTGTGGCCAGCCTGATCTAGGGTAGGGTGTCCCTGCCCATGGCAGGGGGTTGGAAATAGACAGTCCTTGTGATCCCTTCCAACCTTGACTGATTCTCTGATTCTATGTGTGTTAGGTGACAGGTGCTCAGTTCCAGGTGTGGTGGTCCAGACTGGTGGTCTTTCAGTCCATGCAAGATGAGCAGTCAGGCAGGTGGTGCCATGGTAGCATGCACAAGCTCACTCTGCATTTCCTGGCTCTTTTATTTGTCCAGTTGTTGCATACTGGGGAGCTCCTGGAGGTCTGAGCTCATGCAAGAGGGAATTTTTGGGACAGTGAGTACAAACAGGCTGCTTGCTTAGCACTTGTCAGAAATTCATCTCAAAGCAAGTTTGTTTTTTTTTTTTTTCTGAGATGTTGAGACACATTGTTTATCTCAGTCTCTGACACTGTGTTTGGGGAGCTATTGGCTAGTTGAGAAGCCAGAACAACTATTTCATTAGTTATGTTCCTCAGGTATGCTGGATAATATAGAACATGTTTACAAAGTAGTTGTATCAGCTGCTAGTCTATGAAAACCCTTAAGACTCAGTCTTCCCTGTTTGTACATCAAATTCCCCAGGAGAACCCCAGAAACACACCTCTAATGCATTCCATTGAGGTCACTAAACTGCATGCTCAGTGTGTAATACCTTCCTGGTCTAAAGCTGCTGTTACTGCTTTTGAGAGAATGCAGTGGAAAATGCATTTTATCAACACTTGCTTTAATAGGAAGGAAAGTAACCTATGGCTTTCTGGTCTTTAGCTTGATGAGTCCAGGATATGAATGCTTTATCAGAAATTTTCCAAACAGGCAGGGACTTCTCAACTGCTCTCAAATTCTTCAGTGAAAAAGCAGAAGAATGTAGGAGTATTTGAATTTGAGCCTTACAGCTGGACTTAGAGTTAATAAAGAGATGTGGGTTTTTTTCCACATTTTGGAATTGGCAGACCTCATGAATCCAGTTTAGATGTCTTGAATACCTGGCATAGAAACCAGGGCAGGTCTAGGCTGGATGCTAGGAGGAAGTTCTTGCCAGAGAGAGTGATTGGCATTGGAATGGGCTGCCCAGGGAGGTGGAGGAGTCACCGTCCCTGGGGGTGTTGAAGAAAAGCCTGGCTGAGGCACTTAGTGCCATGGTCTAGTTGATTGTCTAGGGTTGGGTGATAGATTGGACTGGATGATCTTGCAGGTCTTTTCCAACCTGGGTGATTTTATGATTATGATTCTTTCAGTGAAGAAGTTTCTTCTAGTATCCAATCTAACCCTCTCTGGTGAAACCATTTCCTCTCATTCTATCTCTTGTTACTAGAAAGAATCTCATTCTCCTCACTTCTCTTAGTGCATCAAACACACCTCACTTAATTCTTGGCCACAGTTGTGCTGATGATTGTTTGCAATTAATGAAATAGAATTTGTAGCAGTTGTTAGATCTGTCTGTTGGCCTAGGATACTACATAGTATAGTTATTAAATATTAAAATGTGACCTGTGCTCAAGCAGAGTAGTCATCCATTGCTGGATTAACAGCCTCCATCATTCTGAGTCAAGGTGGCCATTTGTCACATTTACAGGAAATGGATACTGTCCCTAGGTGACACCTTGCAATCCAGTACGTTCTAGAGATACTGAGGTTGTATCTTTACCAGGAGCAACACAATTCTAGTTTCTGTTTTAGTAAATCCTGAGCACTCACAACTTGACTTTAGCTGTTTAAGTGGTGAATGTTTTCATATTTAGACCATTGTGCTAAAGGTCTCCTAAGAGCAGAATCAGTGCTAATCATAAAATACAAAGTGGATTGTCAGCACAGAAAAATCTCCCATCTCCATATGAAAACTTTTTCCATATTGATATATTTGAGAATATGAACTCTATGCTTAGTGTTGGCAGATTAATTTCTGTTTTCACATGCATTAAAGCAGTAAAACTACATGGGTGTTATATATAATACTTGCCCCCCCAAAAATCACAGTTTTGATCAGTTTCTGTAAGTTTAAGGAAGAATTTGCTGGAACTGAAATGTTATAAGTGTAACACAACATAATAACAAATATTCCATTCTTCTACAGCCCATCATGTGAAAACTTCACCTTCATGAGGTCATTGCAATTTTTAAGAATCATAGAATCAGTCAGGGTTGGAAGGGGCCACAAGGATCATCTAGTTCCAACCCCCCTGCCACAGGCAGGGACACCTCACACTAGATCAGGCTGTCTAGAGCCTCATGCAGGCTGGTCTTAAACACCTCCAGGGAGGGGGCTTTGATCACCTTTCTGGGCAACCCGCTCCAGGGTCTCATCACCCTCATGGTGAAGAACTTCCTAACACCCAGTCTGAATCTACCCATTTCTAGCTCCATTCTGTTCTCCCTAGTCTTAGCACTACCCGACATCCTAAAAAGTCCCTCCCCAGCTTTCTTGTAGGCTCCATTAAGATACTAAAAGGTCACAATAAGGTCACTTTTTGCAGTCAATAGTGGTGATTCCTCTACCAGACTGTATACAAGCTTGTAATGAAGTATGTTTCAAGCATAACTTCCTGGTAGAGAATCATGTTAAAAGGCCACACACAGTTTTCATAATTAAGTTATTCAACAAGAGGAACTACTTTAATTTTGTCAGAAGTATATCAGTGGTAAAAATGTGACTTCTTCGAATTTTATGTGCATTTTTGTAGTCAAAACATTGTACTAATTTGCAATAGGCAGCCTGAAATTCACATCGTAACTAGAAGCCATTAAGCCCATTTAAAATCCTGCTGCAAAGCAGTCTGGAGATCTTATCTAGCTTACATCCCTAGAGGCTGTAAACTGAAGAATTTGGAGCCTGTGAAAGGATATCTGGAGGATCAATAATCTGCAGGCAAAAAACACGGAAGATGCCTGAATCAGGAAAATGTAGAATGTGCCTTTTTCTAAAGAGGCCTCTTGGAAGAAGGTTCTTGGAAGCAGGACTCTGTGTGTGTATATTTCCAGATTCTGTATGGGGAAAATAAAGGTGAGCTGGTGGGTGGAAGAACTGCAGCTGGGCTGATTTAAGTTTTCGTAACGAAAATGAGAAAACCTAGGTGAAACAGCAGAGATAAATAAAATACAGATTACTCAGCCACAAGTAGATTGCAAACCCCTGTATCTCTTGAGTAAGGTTTTATATCACTCACAATAGCATTTCACTGTGGATGGTCTCAAATGAAACACTAGAGCATGGAGTTAGGGTTGTTATGTTATAAAAATCTCTCACTATCTTCTGTGTTTCCATGCTGAGCATTCATCCTTTGAGTCAATACATAGTTTTCCAAGGAGATTTCTATGGCTTGATATATACTTTCAGGTCCTTATGGGAGGATGTGGTGCAGTTCTGCTGCCTTATGTGTTGAAATCCACCTCTCTACAGCCATCTCAGTCATGCACAATCTGTTTTGAGACAGGAAAGATGGGAAGTCCAACTCAGAGAACACCACACTATTCAGATATTGAAGTTGACATCAAAAATCTAACAAGGATTATCCAGTTTCAGGCCATCATTATGGCCACTAGTGAGACCTGATTAAATCAGGACAATGACTTACTCTGTTGAGACAGTGTAAAAGATGTAATCATAGTCATGCTGTTGTGTGAGTTCATGTTCACTAGCAACCAAAAAGAGACCTCTGTGACAAATTATGCAAAATTAATAATCTGTATTAATTTTGATGTCCAGGCAAAGATTGTTAATAATGATTAAACTGTTTATTGACATCAAATCTTTCCAGAAAACTTACTCACAAGGTTCAAAACACACAGTTTGGATACTTATACACACAGGGAAAAGACAAAACTAGAGCATTTTTTTCTTAAAGGGGCAAACACAAACATTCTACTGGAAGAGAAGGTTCTTGTTAATTATACCACTTATAACCTAGATGGACACAGGAAGCTCCTTTCTGCTTGTGTTAGAAAGCAATTAGTGAATTACAAGAGGTTTTAAGTATCTATTCACAAAATAGTATCAGACAGTACCCAAAGCACGTGGAGGGGTCACTGTCAGTGGTCTCAAAGCTGTTAAAGGCTTTGAGCTTCCCAGGTTGCTCTTTTCTCAGGAAGCTGGGAGTCTATAGCATAGTCTCTGATCTGGTTCCTCTTGATTCCCAACTCAGCAGAAGCCTTGCAGAGGGGCAGGCAGGATGCCATGTGATGTGCAGTCTTGGCACAATGTCAGGCTGGCTGTGCAGGCTGATCGTGTGCGGGCATTTAGAGCCTGTTCCTGGTAAACTCGAGGCAGTGGAGTTTCCAGGCTGTTCAGGATGCAATGAGGCAGCAGCAGCAGCAGCACACTGTGCTACCTGCTCATCCCTTTTTATCAATACAGCCTGAGACTAATGGGCCTTTGGACATAGATTAGCTAATCAGAGTGGCAGTTAGCCAAGACTGACCATATTAGGTGAAACCAGGGCTTTTGTTTTCCTTTCCTGTGGTTGTTTTCCCCAGTACAGAAGGAAGGGGAGCAGGGGACCATGCCTGGACAGGCCAGAGTCCTTAGAATCAGTGGCTCCAGGTTCTTTGTCTTCTTTCTCACAGTTGCTTCTCCCCACAGCAGAAGTTCAGGGGAGAGCAGAAAAACATGCTTGGGCAAGCCAAAACATGGATATTCTCATTTTTTTTGCCTATTTAGGCCTACCATGACAACCTCCAATTAAAATGAGACAATAAGAAACTCAGGTCACTGGCTTACAGGTAAAAGGCTCTCTCTTGCTCATCTCCAGCACAGTAAAGCACAGTGACGGTGTCAGAAGTACAGGAAAAAGTAGTGATTGTATTTGGGGTATGGATTTTAAACCAGTTCCTTATTTACAAGTCCACCAGACAGCTCTGGTGAATCTGGTGGCAATTGTGGGCAAATTAAAATGTCTGTTTTCAGGAAAAAAATCCTCCTCCCATTAAATGTGCAGGAGAGTAAAAACATCATAATGATTTTTTTTTTTTTTAGCATTCTAATGAGATTCAAATAAAATTATGTTGCATTTTTAATTCTTAGAATGAAATCCAGAGCACTCTAAGACAAAACTAAGAAGAAACAGGTCAAAGCAGAAGCAATCTGGGTGAAAATTAGATGTTGCCAGTAATAATGTGTTATTTCTGGTGTGGAGTGTGCTTTCACCTGAACTAAGATTTGTTACTTTGATATATTTTATGCAATTTGTAGATTATTGCTCTTATATTATGCATGTGTTTAAAAATCATTGGGTCTAACACCAGCCTTGGTACAGATGGTATGCAGTTTGCACTGTATTTACAGATGTGTAATTCATAGAATCATAGAATCAAGCAGGTTGGAAGAGACCTCCAAGATCATCCAGTCTAACCTAGCACCCAGCCCTAGACAATCAACTAGATCATGGCACTAAGTGCCTCATCCAGGCTTTCCTTCAACACCTCCAGGGATGGTGACTCCACCACCTCCCTGGGCAGCCCATCCCAATGCCAATCACTCTTTCTGGGAAGAGCTTCCTCCTAACATCCAGCCTAGACCTCCCCCTGCACAACTTGAGACTGTGTCCCCTTCTTCTGTTGCTGGTTGCCTGGCAGAAAGGACTGACCTCCACCTGGCAACAACTTCCCTTCAGGTAGTTGTAGACAGCAATGAGGTCACTCCTGAGCCTTCTCTTCTCCAGGCTAAACAACCCCAGATCCTTCAGCTTCTCCTCATAGGGCTGTGCTCCAGGCCCCTCATCAGCTTCATCGCCCTTCTCTGGACACGTTCCAGTACCTCAACATCTCTCTTGAACTGAGGAGCCCAGAACTGGACACAGTATTCAAGGTGTGGCCTGACCAGTGCTGAGTCCAGGGGCAGAATAACCTCCTTTGTCCTACTGGCCATGCAATTTGTAGATCATTGCTCTCATATTATGCATATGTTTAAAAATCATTGGGTCTAACACCAGCCATGTTACAGATGGTATGCAGTTGGCTCTGTATTTACAGGTGTGTAATTGAGAATTATGTTTTTATTGTACAGGTGAATAAAAAACAAGATGATATTTAAACAGTTTTTAGTGAGCAAATGGACTTGTTCTGGTAACTGAAAGGCTCTAATAGTTGTTTGAGCAGGAAGGGTCAATGAAGTCAGGCTGCAAGAAATGTATACCAGGCAAGGATGAGGCACAAGGTGAAGTGCATTTTACCTGTTCTTTAATGCTTTCCTTGGAAAGAAAAGGTGTGTTGTCTTTTTTTTTAAGAGAGTGATTAATTAGACTCATTTCACTTGGGCTTAAAACAAAAAGGAGCAAGATTTTTAGAGGAGAGTCAATAAATTGTCAGCAGTATCTTGCACTGCTGATGTACAGTATCTCACAGAAAATGATGCATAATGCACGAGAGGCTGACTATGTACTAGAAGGATCTTCAGGAGGTAATGATAATTTATCTCAAGGAAGGAGACTAACCATAATTAAAATACAACCAAAAGCCCCCTACAACCTAAAATCAGTAATAACAGCACAAGAGATCAAAGGGCATGCAGTATGTGAGAGTTTTTCTACGATAAATCCAGGACCTCTACTCAAGTCCTTAATTGTCCTGCTTTCAAATTTCAATCCTGTTTATTAGGAGAACACCAAAGTGTATGAACGTAGTAGGGTATGAGTGAGTGGTGTGTCACCACTTTACCCCAAATTCAAAACAAAAGAAGACTAATACCATTCTGAGTACCCATCAAGCAGCAATCTCAGTAAGAGGAAGAGTTAGCTCCTTTTCTGAGGCTTAGGCTAGTTACTATTTCCTGTTTAGAGGGTAGA
Source organism: Tricholaema leucomelas (assembly GCA_013400475.1). Lineage (NCBI taxonomy): Eukaryota > Metazoa > Chordata > Aves > Piciformes > Lybiidae > Tricholaema lacrymosa > Tricholaema leucomelas. The sequence goes on along the minus strand of WAAF01014281.1, from coordinate 16,500 downwards.
AACCTGAGTAATTCTGATATGGCTACTGCAATGGAAGAGATGTTCTGAATCCCTCACCTGGCCTTTTCTATTCACACTAGTGCAGGTTAAACATTTCTAAATCCCAGTACCAGAGGGACCTGGACAGGCTGGAGAGGTGGGCCCAGGACTACCTCATGACACTCAACAAGGCCAAATGTAAGGTCCTGCACCTGGGTTGGTGCAATCCCAAGCACAAATCCAGGCTGGGTGGTGAAGGGCTGAGAGTAGCCATGATTTAAAGATCTTTAAGCATAACAAGAGATAGAAATATTTTCACAATGTCTCACTCCAGTGGACTATCAAAATAGTCAGAAGAACACTTTCCATCACAGCAGAAAGATAATCCCACCATGAAAATGCATCACAAATACAGGTTTGTCTTCTTGAATTTTTCTTGTGGTCAGCAATTTCCTTTGTAAATCCAGGATTCCATTAGTTCCATTTAGGAACAGATGCTTCTTACTACCCAGGTAGCAGAGTATAATTTAGATTGAAATGCCACTTGCATGTGAAGATGCACACATCACTTATATTACCTCTTGAAGATTTATGCAGGGCAAGGTACAATAAACTCAGTGTCTCAGAGCTGAGGACGAAGATACACCTGTGAATGATATTGATCCTAAACCACTCCACTCCATTAATTATGGCTTTAATTAAATTTTAAACCCATAATTAATGTACTATATATGTATGGATGCTTTGCCCAGATTCATTTTTAATACCTGCAGGGATGGATGTTCTCAATGTCTATGGCCACCCTGGGGAGGTTGTAGCCAGGTGGGGTTGGTCTCTTCTCCCAGGAAACCAGAACAAGGGGACACTGTCTCAAGTTGTGCCGGAGGAGGTCTAGGCTGGATGTTAGGAGGAAGTTCTTGACAGAGAGAGTGATTGGCATTGGGATGGGCTGCCCAGAGAGGTGGTGGAGTCGCCATCCCTGGAGGTGTTGAAGAAAAGGCTGGATGAGGCACTTAGTGCCATGGTCTAGTTGATTGTCTAGGGCTGGGTGCTAGGTTGGACTAGATGATGTTGGAGGTCTCTTCCAACCTGGCTGATTCTATGAAATGGTCAGCAGTTCAAAGTCAGCTTCTTCGATCTCAAGCTGGAGAGCAGAGATAGGAAGACTTTCAGAACTTAGACATGTTCAGGGTTTGACTGGCCAAGGTTCAGAGCAACCTGATCAAACTTTGGAGTTAGCTCCGGTGTGAGCAGGGGTTGGACCAGGTGATCTCCAAAGCCCTTTAAGACTTATTTTTCACCATCACTCTCCATACAGCATCTATGCAACAAGCACACAATAAATCTTTGAGTAATGTCCAGCTTCGTGGCAGGGGCAGATCTGCACAAGGCCCTTCACCTACTGAAACTGATTTATAATTATAAATGTGCTTACTCTATTGCTTGTATGTGCAGAATCTTCTCATCTTTAAATCATAAAGTCATCTTGTTCCTCGCAGAAATAATGAACCACAAGAGACGCCATTAATAATGCACCTTTCTGGATGTCCTAGATTTAGAACTGGTATGTTAAAACAATATTTTTAGCTATCAATCATTCTTTAAGCAAGAATTTATCATATTTTTACAAATAGTGTCTTTTTTTCCCTCTGCAATTCTAATATAAAGGTGCTGCCTTTGTCAGCTTCTCCTCCTCCACAGCACAACTGACTTTTATCTGATGCCATTTTGGGTGGCAGAGTTAGCAGAAAGAAGTTCAAAGTGATTAGAGGCAGCTTGTGTTAGTCTAGCAAACCGAAAGCACTGGTAGGTAAACTTTTCCTTTGCCTAATTAAGTGCAAGAGAATTTGGGAAGGTTTAAAAATGGTGGAACTGGAACTAGCACTCAGTTGCTGAGGTGAGCAGCTCTGAAGGAGAAAAAAATTACAGAAAGAATTACAAGGGAAAAAAATATTCTGTGAAGAAACCTATCAGAGAAGTCTCTCTTGAGCGATTATGTAGATGGAAAGTGTAAAGAAAATGAGAAAAGAGAGGTCCTCAGTGAGTCGTAGGAAAAGGTCAGCACTTATTACTTCTGTGAGTCTCTGAAAGAAGCTCAGAAACATGATGCCTTTATGTAAATGAAGAGGTGAGGTTTGTTTGACCATTTTCTGGGGGGAAGGTGACATTTAATTTGGTTGCTGTATTTCCCTCTCCAGAAGGTAAAAGCTAAATGAGTCCTTCCTGTTCTATATATGAGAAGTATGATGGAAAAAAAGGAGTCAGGAGCCTGTTTACATACCAGGCAGTACTCTTTAGTGACCACTGCTTGAGACCAAGATTTCCTGAGCATGGTACAAGCACAAGGTGAAGATAGAAGATAAGACCTGCTTCTGAGTCTGCCCAAGGCAGCAGCAGCCCAGGCTGCTGAAGCCACTTTCCACTATTGATTTGTGACCAGCAGAGAGGAGAGCCAGAAGGGTTTTGCTCCTTCCTCTTCTGCTCAATCCAGATGGCTGCCAACTCTATGGTTGTATTAGGTCCTGCAAGGATCTTCATGCCCTCATTTTCATGTAGGTGTGAGAAAAGTACCATAAAGAAGATGGGTGGTGAAGCTGCCTTACATAGTGTCTGATAGATGTGAGCTTTGAGGGTGTACACTAGCAGAAAGGCCTACACTGTTGGTCTTCATAGCTCATCTGACCAAAACCAACAGGCTAATCCATTGTGCTTTGATCACTACTAATTAGATATCCATACTCTGATTCATTTGGAGTTACTTCTGTTTCTTAATTCCTACAAAAATAAAACAAGAATTTCTAAACGAAATTATTTTGTTTGTAATGCAGTTACCACTAATGAACAGCTGCCAAAAAGACCATTTTGTCCAAACAGTGTAATAACAGCTTGCCAATGGACAGCAGTGTAAATGAGCTGTCATGCAGCACTTTCCTAAATTAAAAACATTAGAACCCTCAGATCTTTTCCTTTTCCTGGTTTTGAGCTTGCATAAACTCAAGTGAACAGATGTTAAAAAAAGCAAACACGTCGCAAGCTTGTACAGAAGGTTGTGACTGATACATGACTTGGGAGAGAGGCCAGAGATCAGAGAATGCAACTGCTCAAAATCATCTATGTGCTCTATGCTGCCACTTGCTTACAACTGAGAGTGTATGAAGTGACTAGGCAGCTCTTCATAGGAATGAGAGGACAAAGTCTGAAGCTTTGATATCTGCTTGGAAATGCATGTAAGCCTGTACCAGCAGAAAGGCTGAGATCAACCCAGAACCCTGCAAGCAGACACAGTGCTGTTGCTTAATGCTGGAAGCCAGTTCAAAGGCAGTCCTCTTGACCTGCCTACAAAATGTCTAAAGCCTTATTCCTAAACTCAAGTGCAGCATGCTGGTAATTTGCACTGAAATTTTGAGTGGTAAGCCACTGTGTTACAGATGTTTCTGTTACATATTTACCTTAGAACTGATTTAATCTGAAAAAGCAGTCTTCTGTATGACTGGACCTGCTTGCAGAGCTGAAATTTTCCATGCATTTCTTTTTCTACTTCAAATGCAGCAGCTGTGTTGCTAGAATGCCTGCCTGCATATTCTTACAGAAGCACAGAATTCAGAATGTCTCAGTAACAACCCATTAACCCATAAACCAGAGAAGAGACTATTCCTTCAGAACACAGTCCCTTCTGCACCCTGCCCCTGTTCAGCTGTCATTCTGCAAAGCAGGGACAACATCTCTTTGAGGTGGTACAGAGTGGAGAGAAGTTGAGGTGCTAGGTCAAAGTTCTTTAAGAAAGATAAACCCCAAAAAACCAAACCCTGTGATCTGCTTGAACTCCATGAGCTTGATTCAGGAGTTTCTCTGTGTGGCTGTTTCTGACTCAGTTTTTGGAGAGGTGCTGGTTCCTGGCTGTTAGCGATGTGTGTGACTAGCCTCTCTGAAATGGTGAATGATGCATGATCCTCACCTGCCTTGCATTGCACCACTCACAGCCTTGTCAGGGCAGATCTTGTGGGGCAGCTCCCAGTTGTTACCTGTCCTTGGTTATTTTGGGTGGGACATCATGCAAACAGTGTGCTTTAGTTCATCTTGGTATCTGCAGCACCAGCATGTTATTCAAATAAACATTTTGATCCCTGCAGGAGCTCAGCAGCTGGCTTGCTCCTGCCTTCTCTTGCAGCCCAGGAAATCCAGAATATCTTTCTCAGACCAAGCAGATGCACATATTACTGTAGCAGTGCAAGGAGCTAGATGAGAAATTACAAAGAGAGAGTATCTTGAAAGGAAAGAAAAGAGGTCTGTATGCATGTTTCTTGTTGCTACGATTTCTGCACAGGAGAGTTCAAACCACAGTCAGAGTAAGTGATGTGGCAGAAAGCAGGGACATAGCAGAATGGGGCTGAGGGTGACATGCTTGTGAAACAGCACTGAGTGCTGGTACAGGACTAATGCCAGTTCTTAAGGTTGTTTAATTCAGCATATTAGCAGCAGGACACTTCTTTGCATGTAGATCCTTTTAATAATGTCCAATATATAACAATTTAAACTTGCAATGGAGATCAGACAGTGCTCTATATATGCCTTCTGCTGTTTTAATGTAATAACATTTTGCCGTTATCGATTTACCATACCACATTTTAAAGTAGACAAAATGCTTGCCCACGTTCGAATAATCTAGATAGCAAATGCTTTTGTTTCATACCTATACAGTCACCAGAGGCAAACTGTCATGTGGCCCTTGGTTTTTGGTATCATACACTGAAATCCACCTTGGTGTAACCAGCAGCAGAAGCAAATGGGTGTAAAGTGGGACATAAGGCAGCAGAGGATGACTGCGCATTTTCGAAGTTGCTGGGTGGCCTTTGATGTGATGTGGGTGACCCAATTTGTTTGGTGCCATGTTAGTTTTACTCTAACAATCCTTTTCCTTTTTTCCCTCCTAACACCTGACCCCTCTCAACTTCTACTCTTCTCTAGAGGGAATGGAAGCTTATAAGACCATGCTGTACAGGACTGCAATATGTTTGCCTGTGCATCTATTCCTTTCCTAGAAGCTTTTTGAATCCTTCTCCAAGACCCATAAACCAGATAAAGGTGCAGAACAAATGGGGGTTTCTTACTGCCTATGCAGACAGAACTCATGCTTCACTAGAGAGTTAGGCAGAAGTGACCTTACAAAATGCCCCTCCCAGTAGCAAAAGCTTTATCCAGAACTCATATCTAAGACAATGAGCAGGAGACAGAAATCAATAGGAAACTTGGCTTCATTAGTGATCCTACATCTTACAGCTACTTATTTTTCTTCAGTGTTGCACAAAGGTTTATTTACACCACTGTTTTCTAGCCTTTACCTCTCACTGACCTAATTTTATCTCTCTCTCTCTGTTCTTTTTTTGTTTATTCTATAAATTTCTTCTCCATCCTTCCCTCCAAGTCCTAGTTATTACCTAGTCTGCTGAAATGTTTTCTACCTTGCACCTCATTATGCACCCGATTCCAATGATGATGTGGCAATTATTATGCCTTAGTTAAACTGGGTTTGAGCACTTAAAGAAAAGTTCCTTCATGCAGGCAGACAAAAAAAAAAGCAAACATCTTTGAAAAGCAGGCAGACACCACAGACAGGCAAGACAAATGGCCCTGATTTTGCTCACTTGCTGCAAGAGATTTGAGGTAAGGTGTATTAACTCTCTCTTCATTTAGTTAAGCTTTCTCACTGATGGCAGTAGAAGTGTTTTTCTCTTCAACTGTAGAAGCAGTGAAAACTCAAGAAGATTTGGAGTTGAGTGTATTTGCAGTTGAGTATGTTTTTGGCCAGTAAGGTACTTTAGCACTCACTGCCATTTGCACTACTGACCATCAAGGTCCAGAGAACAGGGATTAACAACATCTCTGTCCAGAGGAGTAAGATCTGTTCTTATGGATTTCTGTGTTGTGAAACTAAGGTGCAAACGAGACCATAGATCACCACAGAACTATTTATTCAAGGATAAAGTTGGACAAAACAGAGGGAGAGAGGGAGAAGGGGGAAAGAGAGAGACAACGAGAACGATGAAGAAGAGAAGAAGCAGGGAAGGAAAAGAGCTGGGATCATATTACTCTCAGTGCAGATGGGGGGGAGGAGAGGGACGGGTTTGTGGCCCAGGGATGATCTTCTGCGGAGTTTGTCAGGGCTTCTTCTGGTGGTGGTGCAGCTCTGGTAGTCTGTTGGAGGTCCACTTGGTGGTCTGGTAGAAGTGCACACCTGGTGGTCTGGTGGAATTGCATTTGGTGGTCTGGTAGAGGTCCACCCTTGGTAGTCTGGTAGAAGTGCACACCTTTGGCAGGCATTCCTCCTGCCTTTTATACAGTTTTGCTTGGTGTCCAGGTGCAGCTTCCCAGGAAATCTTCCTGTGTATTCTCCTGCATTCGCAGGGGTCTGGCGCCACCGGGGAGAGGGCCTCCACCCCCTCCATGCCTGTACCTGTCCATACCCTGAAGACACATAGGCCTTTTCCCTTCGGGGTAGCTGAGGTAAGATGTAGGCATCCTGGGCATTCCAGCCAGGCTGAGGTCCAGGAGTTTCCAAGGCGTTGTCTGTTGACTTGCATCCCTGAGCTTTCAGCCAAGCACCTAGTCTGAGTCCCCGAAGTTAACAAAGGCAATCTTTCTTTGTTGATTAGGGAGAGACAATGCAATCTTTATCTTTGTTGATGAACGAGAGAGAGGATTTAGATTCTCACACTGACTTAAATTATAAACTATTTGAGGCAGAGGAAATATTCTTTGTTCTATTTGTGCAGTGTCCAGTTCAGTGTGAGGCTGATCCATGACTGTGGCTTGTAGCTTACACAGACGCAAAATACAGCTAATAAAAGCAGCAAAACCTTCTTATTTATATCAACTGATCCGTTGGGAGCTGTGCACACACACAACAGTCCGAGTGCACAAAGACATTATCTTGCAACCAGGAAAGGCTCATTAGCATTGGTGGTTCTGGGAGTACTGTGCTCCTTTGCACCGTTGTTATTTCTTTATGAATTGGAATTTCCAGTTTAAGATGCCAATATTGGACGCCTCTTTCATGGCTCGTTCACTGAGAATCATGGCACCCACAGGGATGCAGCTTATACTAGTTCAGCAGCAGCATCTCAATTCTTCTCCCTTCCTCTCTGCCTGGAACAGTGTATTTTACCTCAGGATCATTATCGTGAGTTTTGGAAGTGTCTTTGTATAGGAGGCATACTTAGGGACCAAAGCACCGTGAGTACATCTGCTGGAGTTAACGCTAAGGCTCCATAAGTAGAGTTGGAATTTTCCTGGTTTTGCATTCCTATTTTTCCAACTTCTGATTCTTTAAACTGTTTAATTCTGTGTTCATAAACATCCTTTCTGCAACTACTTCCTGTTGACCAAAATTCCAAAGAATCTCAGAGAGTTTTCCAAATTTTTGAATCACAGAATCAACCAGGTTGGAAGAGACCTCCAAGATCATCCAGTCCAACCTAGCACCCAGCCCTAGACAATCAACCAGACCATGGCACTAAGTGCCTCATCCAGTCTTTTCTTGAACACCTCCAGGGACGGTGACTCCACCACCTCCCTGGGCAGCCCATTCCAAAGGCAAATCACTCTCTCTGTGAATATTAATAATGAAATATAATATTAGTGCATAATTTAATATTCATAATTAATAACATATTATTAATGCCTACATGGAAACTATATCTTGTATCATCCAGGAAATATGTCCATGGATAGTTGTTAGTGTAGTAACCATGAAAAAAAGGTGAGTTTTTGACCTAACATTTGGCTAGGAAGGTTTTTGTATGCGAATCACCTTAACAGTACATTCTGCTTGAGTGTTTCTCATGTAAAGAGTGAAGATAGTTCAAGAAAATTGTAGAGACACCTGCTTGGGTTTCTTATAGGTAATCCAAAAGCTAGGGTTGGCTGAATTTTATTTATTTATTTTTAAACAGTGTAGCAGTGCCACTGTCCAAATGAATTAGTTTTCACCACTGAAAGGGCACCAGATAATTTTGTTCCTGCTGTATTTTTATTGTACTATTCCTCTGCTTACATCTTCTGTTTGGAGGAAATGCAAGAAAGGTTGAGACATGAAGAACTTTCTTTTCCAAATCCAATATTTAACTCAGTTTTGTTTTTTTTTTAATATTTTTTAAAGATATATATATATTTAGTTGATATAATTCACATACTGGTGGTAACTGAATATGGGAGGTGGTGGAGTCACCATCCCTGGAGGTGTTCAAGAAAGACTGGATGGGACATTTAGGGCCATGGTCTAGATGACTGGATAGGGCTGGGTGACAGGTTGGACTGGATGATCCTGGGGGTCTCTTCCAACCTGGTTAATTCTATGATTCTATGTATGTGAAATCATCTCTTTTGTTCAGTATGAGAATTCCTTAACTTAATGTTAGGGCATTTAACCTGTTGACAAGTGTATTGGTTTCCAAAAAAAATAGGTCAGAAGTATTAAATGTGGCAGTTAATATCTCTGGCCTTCAATATCTCTGACTTTTCTGGTAGATTAAGTGTATTTGCTCCTTGTTTTTCCTGAGATGACAAAACTTTTGATAGTGTAGCTTTTCTCATAAATTCTGTGGTCATTTAGATCCCTGTATGAAATGCAGATGACAAAGAGGATCAAAGAAATTAGCCTGTAAATTGTTTTGGAAACAGATTTGACCAGCTGCTCCTTACAGTGTAGTGCATGGTATCGTGGACTGTCACAGCATAAGAAAGAAAACAGTTAAAGGTGTTCCTACTCTCTTTGGTACTAGATAATATATTTTGCTTGTATGTTTTATAAGTAAACTGCTTTAGGGCCAGCACTAAATTATCTCCTCACACCCCCATAGCAGGTGAGCAAGGGTTGCTGAAAGTTTTTTTTGTCTGGTTTTCACCCTTCATACATTTACACAGTGTCATCCATTTCTGAAGGCATCTTGGAAAGAGGTCTGAAATGTAGCAGTGACATCGATGTTTCGTGACATGCTGTGCTTGAGGCATATTATAAGTTGCTGTAGTTACCCTGTTTGATAGAACATGCTGGGAAGGTGCTGTGTATGGCACATTTCTTCCAGGCACAAACTGCTACTTCAGCTGTGTTTGACGTAGTTCCTAATGTCTACATGCAACACTGTGGTCATGTTAGCAAACATGTAAGATTGCTTAGTGGTACCTTCATAGAATCATAGAATCAACCAGGTTGGAAGAGACCTGCAAGATCATCCAGTCCAATCTATCACCCAACCCTAGACAATCAACTAGACCATGGCACTAAGTGCCTCAGCCAGGCTTTTCTTCAACACCTCCAGGGACAGCGACTCCACCACCTCCCTGGGCAGCCCATTCCAATGCCAATCACTCTCTCTGGCAAGAATTTCCTCCTAACATCCAGCCTAGACCTCCTCTGGCACAACTTGAGACTGTGTCTCCTTGTTCTATTGCTGGTTGCCTGGGAGAAGAGACCAACCCCCACCTGGCTACAGCCTCCCTTCAGGTGGTTGTAGACAGCAATGAGGTGACCCCTGAGCCTGCTCTTCTCCAGGCTGCACACCCCCAGCTCCCTCAGCCTCTCCTCATAGGATTTGTGCTCCAGGCCCCTCACCAGCTTCTTTGCCCTTCTCTGGACATGTTCCAGCATCTCAACATTGAGATGAGCCCAGCATCTCAGCACTGAGTAGCCCAGAACTGGGCACAGCACTCAAGGTGTGGCCTGACCAGCATTGAGTATAGGGGAAGAATAACCTCCCTTGTCCTACTAGCTGCACTGTTCCTGATACAGGCCAGGATGCCATTGGCTATGTAAAATGACATTTCATTCCATGCTGTGAGTAGACCATAAGTTTAGCACAGTTTTAGTGTTTCTGTATGGTCTTTTTTGGGTTTTTTGGTTGTGTGTGTGGGGCTCATTTGGTGGTGGGGGGAGGGTTGGTGGTTTTGGTTTTGTTTGTTTTTGTTATTCTTGTTTGGGAGGGGTGTTTGTTTTGTGGTGGGTTTTGTTTGTTTGTTTCTAATTGATCTCTTTTTAAACAAAGTCAAATTAGTTTAGCAAACCTGGACTTTTGCAAGCAGATTGTGCTGACTATGAGGATAGCTTTGTGGCCTGAGTTCTGTATCTGCTGAAGCTACATAAAAATCTTAGTGTGAACTGCAAGCTAAGATAATGCTGTTGCTCAATTTGCTTTAACTGAAAGTGCCTGCAAAAGATCAGACTAATTAGGACTGTCTCTGAGGGCCTAAAATACGTACAATCCCATTAAAATACTCCTGAGCTTTTAATTGTTTTTGGGAGGAATTGCAACAGTAGTTTGTGAATGGAATTTCCTATCTAGAACCAGCTGCCTCAGAGTCTTGCTTGGGAAAAGTGGATGAACACAACAGGGAGGTGGGAGTCCTCCAAAAAATGCCAATACAAAGATACTCTGTCTCTCACTGGAAGTCCTCCATTTTGTACTAGTATTAGCTTTTGGATTAGCTTTCCAAATATCAAATAATGTAGTGTGTATTAGTACTGTACCATAGAGCCACAGAATATCAGACTGGCCAGGATCTCTGCAGCTCTGGCCCTCGCTTGCTCTACATTTTTGTTGTGTTGCTGAGGGCCTCGGTCAGTCAGGTTCTGAACATCTCCAGACTGGATATTTCATAGAATCATAGAATTGACCAAGTTGAAAGAGACCTCCAAGATCATCCAGTCCAATCTATCACCCAACCCTAGACAATCAACTAGACCATGGCACTAAGTGCCTCANCTCCAGGCCCCTCACCAGCTTCATTGTTCTTCCCTGGACACATTCCAGTACCTCAACATCTCTCTTCAATTGAGGAGCCCAGAACTGGACACAATACTCATGATGTGGCCTGACCAGTGTTGAGTACAGGGTCAGAATAACCTCCCTTGTCCTACTGGGCACACTGTTCCTGATCCAGGCCAGGATGCCATTGGCTCTCCTGGTCACCTGGGCACACTGCTGGCTCATCTTCAGCTACTATCTACTAGTAGCTCCAGGTCCCTTTCTTCCTGGCTGCTCTCCGGCCACTCTGTCCCCTGCCTGTAGCTAGGGACAACAACTCTAGGCAGCTCATTTTCTTGCCTGATCTCATCTGTCTCATTGGGAAGATTCATGTTTTGCTTATTTCCAGTTTACATGTCCCTTCCTGTATCTTGTAACTGCTGCCCTGTGCCTTGGCTGTGTACGTCTAAGTGAAGTCTGTCTGGATGTTGTCTGCAACCACGCGTGAGCGAGCCCCCCGTCCTCACTTAGTTTTCTTTTCCCCCTGCAAGCAGAGGAACCCCAGCTCCTGCAGCCTCTTCTGGTGCCCTACAGCCCCAAGCCCTCTGCTCATCTTGGTAGCCTTTCCTTTGCTGCATTCCCTACAGTATGGTAGCAACATCTCTCCTGTGCCATCAGCTGGACATAGCAGTCGAGTAAATCTCTTGCTTTCACTCCCCAAAGGATACTTAAATTCTTTCAGTACAGAATTTATTTCTACCTTCCCTCCACATTTCTGTGTGTTGTGCCCTTCTAGTGAGGTCTGTAATACTTTTTTCCATGTTACAAGTATGGATTTATTAACAAGTGAAGCTATTTATTTCAACTCTTACTCTGGTTCAATACCTGGGGAAAAAAAACCAAACCCTGTTCTTCTCTGGCCTTGTGTGATTATATATGATTTGGGCACAACCAACTCCTGCAGGGGAAATTTGCACTGATTCCTTAACAGTCTAAAAATAAAAGTAAGTTTGAGTAGCTGTCAGTGCAAAATGTTGGGCTGCTTCTCCTAGTTTCACTTCCCAGTGTATCTGTAATTTGGAATCCAAGCAGCTCTAACCACCTTATTTGCTAAAACTGGGAGATTTAGAAGATATTCATGGCAGCTTTTTGAATGCAGCCCTGAGGAGAGGGACTGGGGGTGCTGCTGGACGAGAAGCTCAACATGAGCCAGCAGTGTGCACTTGCCGCCTGGAGGGTCAACCAGATCCTGGGCTGCATCAGGAGAAGTATGGCCAACAGGTGGATGGAGGTGATTCTCCTCCTCTACTCTGCTCTGGTGAGACCCTACCTGGAGTACTTCATCCAGTTCTGGAGTTCCCATTACAAGAAGGATGTGGATGTGCTGGAGTGTGTCCAGAGAAGGGCCACTGGGATGATCAGAGGGCTGGAACACCTCTCCTGCTCAGGGAGGCTGTGGAGTCTCTATGCCTGGAGATATTAAAAACCTACCTGGATGTGTTTCTGTGTGATCTGGTATAGGTATTCCTGCTCTGGCAGAGAGGTTGGACTGGATGAGCTTCTGAGGTCCCTTCCAGCCCCTGACATTCTATGATTCTATGATTTTTAGGCTGATATAAATTGAGTAGGTATCACTTTGCCTATCCTAGATGTTCTGTGCTGCTTAAATATAAAGATACAATAACTACTAAAAATAATTTGTTCAATAGGGATTGTTCCTCAAATTAGCTACTTTTTGGCTCTGTCATTGCTGAAATTATATCCCTATTGTCAAGCTTCAAAACGTATAATACTTAACTTTAGAAATGAAACTGATAAACCACATATCAAAGCTGCAGACATCTTCTCTGATTAGTAGTGTTATGTGATTTATTTAAATAATAAATTGTAGAATCATAAAATCACCCAGGTTGGAAGAGACCTCCAAGATCATCCTGTACAACCTAGCACCCAGCCCTAGACAATCAACTAGACCATGGCACTAAGTGCTTCATCCAGGCTTTTCTTCGACACATCAAAGGGACAGCGACTCCACCACCTCCCTGGGCAGCCCATTCCAATGCCAATCACTCTCTCTGGCAAGAACTTCCTCCTAATATCCAGCCTAGACCTCCCCCAGCACAACTTGAGACCGTGTTCTCTTGTTCTGCTGGTGGTTGCCTTAGAGAAGAGATTGCCCCTCACCTGGCTACAACCTCCCTTTAGGTCAGCAATGAAGTCACTCCTGAGCCTCCTCTTCTCCAAGCTGCACACCCCCAGCTCCCTCAGCCTCTCCTCAGAGGGCTGTGCTCCAGGCCCCTCACCAGCTTCCTCACCCTTTTCTGGATACATTCCAGTATCTCAACATCTCTCTTGAACTGATAGATTGGACTAGATGATCTTGGAGTTCTCTTCCAACCTGGCTGCTTCTATGAGTAGTGCTTGTAAACATTTTATCTTGCTAATTGCTACATTAATATGTAAATCTCCTAGTGCTGGTCAAAGGAATTAGGAGCCTGTAGCTTCTATACAGTTCCCAGAGTGCCTGCTGGTACTGCAGTTAGATGTCAGCTTTAAAATTCAGGACCCTGTAGTCCTCTTTGTGAGCAGACTTCTGCCAGGGTTAGCAAGTTACTCTGATATCTTGAACCTTACGGGAAATGTTTTTAGGAGTGATCAAATTAGTGTGAGGGTCTGTAGCACTGCAAATAAGGGTTTGCACAGAGCCATGAGCTTGAACTGAATGAAGATGGATATTTCTTGATACCTCTGCAGTCTTCCCTGAGTTAGGGTTATGATGTAGGTTTTTTGTCTTCCAGAGGCTAATGAAATTGAACGATTACAAAACTGAATGGAGATTATTTCCAATGCTGTTGCTTAATTTTGAATATGGATTCTTAGCATTAATAAAACCATTAAGGTAGGGTTGAATCAGGGGAGGTTTTCACTAAACTAGGTTACAGAAGAATCACAGAGTTCCAGTCAGAAAGTTCAGATAGCTCATGACTGATATTCAGCTGATTTGAGTTATTATTCTCTAATTATTTTTACAGTATACATAATCATATATTCTAACAATTCTTATTTTGGTCTTTATTTCACAGCATAAGTTAGCATTTTAAGGTAACATGTTGTCTTTTCATCTAGTAGGGAAATTGATAGCTTAAAATCAGCCTGATCTACCTTTTGATCTGGAGATGACAGCAATGAAAGAGAAAATTTTCTGTTCCCTGCAGAAGATGGCCAGCAGTATTGTCAAACACTGATAGAAGCAGAAGGCACACTTTTTAATGGATGTTTATTTTTTTTAGCTGCACAAGAAATTAAATAAGTGATAATATACAGTAACTCAACAATATGGTTTTGTTTGTTTTGCAAGTCAGCAGGAAAAAAAAATGAGTACCATTTGGCTTTGTTAAAGCTAAAAAATAATGCTGATGGTAGACTTGCATGAGTGAAATCAGAGCTGGGGAAAAGAAGACAGATATGAAACCTGCAGATTTTGTGTGTTGTTTTTATCTTTAATTGCTTTGTTATGCCTCTAAAAGCAGCAGCATAGATTAAGGGAGGATGCTTGTGTTTTCTCAGAAACACAATCTTTAAGGTTTGGTATCAGCAGAACATTAATCCAAGACATTCTTATTCTTTGCAGACTTTAAATAATTAAACAGATCCAGACTGTGCAAAATGTTACAGTATCAGAGAGCTAAAGCAGGAGTTCAGTCTATATAAAGACAGAACATACAAAACATTTGCATATTTTGAGTAAGCAATTCACAGGCTTATTATGAAGGCTTCTCTTTTGTAAGGGAAAATAATGAAGTCTTTGAGAGTGCTGAAAATAGAGACAAAAGTAATTTCAGTTTAATCATTTAACTAAACAGTTCTGGTGTAAGTGGGAAGAAGTATTTCTCAAATACTTTTATATAAATCCTTACAAATGGAATCAAGTGAAGCACCTTCTATATTAGTCTGTTTTTTTCAGGTCCTCTGAATAGAGGGTAATAGTCAGTAGCACATTATCAAAACTAATAGGAAAATAGTTCTGACCTCTTCTGTAACTCATGTGCTAAATGACACATGCTGGGCCCAGTCCTGTTCAGTATCTTAGCGATGATGGACTCGATCCCCCAGTCCAGATCATCACTAAAGTTTGCAGATGACACCAAGTTAGGATTTGTTGGAGGGTAGCAGAGCCCTGCAGAGAGACCTTGACAGGCTGGATGGGTGGGCAGAGGCCAATGGGATGAGATTTAACAAGACTTAGTGCCATGGTCTGGTTGACAGGCTAGGGCTGGGTGCTAGGTTGGATTGGATGATCTTCAAGGTCTGTTTCAACCTATTTGATTCTATGATTAAGTATCAGTGAGACTCTTCTTCAGATTAGATGGGAAAACCAGCATCTTTTAGATTAGAAAAGAGACCTATTTGCCCTTGGGATGACCACGGACTTCACTGAGCAGCCTAATTACCAAAATAGTTCAGAATGTTTGATTTCTGTTCGATAGCTATTTTAACCCATCTGTCTCACTTCAAAGTGAAACTGTAAGCAGTGCCAACAAGCAAGCATGGACTGGCAGCCAGTAATAGCTGAAATGCCACCAGCCGCTGTTTAAAGATACAAGAGTCTGCCACATGCTGATTGTGAAACAAAGTGAAAATGGCTGAATAGGGAATGTTTTTTTTCGACAGAGCGAACATTTTCCAGAGCGAGTAGACATCCAAAGAAAGAAATAATAAAGCCTGACATGAAGCACAGGAGCTCCTGTTTGTTTCATGATACAAGCTCTGTCACCCAGGCAAAGAAAGCGAGGCCATTGCTCTCAGTAAAATGAGGCCTCCAAAGCCCCATTTGAAAGCTCCGCTGCGCAGCCAGGGAGGCAGCATCTCACGTATGGCAGTAAAACCCATCTTCCCTGGAACATGAGCTGCAGGGCAGAGTATATTTATTTATTTATTTGTACTTTTTTTTTTAATTGAATCAGTCTGGACAGTTCAGGGACTTGAACTATATGTTTACTGGGTAAACATTCATAGGAGATTGGAACACCAAGTATTTTACGTCTTGTTATTTCTTTTGCCTTGTGTTTGTTGTTTTACTGCCCTTAGAACGAAGCATGCTCGGTGGGAAGGCATGCCTTGCAGTGCTGCTGACTTCACACAGGAACCCTTACTGGCTCCACTGTTTACCCCACGCCCAAATAAAGCACATGCAGGTTTGAACTCTTGTCACTTGGGTTCTGCTGGAAAGAAAAAAAGAGAAACCAAGTTGGCCTGCTCCCCTTCAGAGCTTGGGCTTATGACGGCTGCCAAGCTGCAAGCAGCTTGTTTTCTGGAACGCGTGGCCTACTTACATCAATCGTGACAAGTGCAGGAGGACACCTCTGATGTTGTTTGTTTACTTTACACCTAGGGAATTGTCACTCGTGCTTGTCACTTCTCTTTCCTCTTGATCTGCTTTGTCTAGAGTTTTCTTCTGGTTTTGCTGGAGATTTGGTTTCTGATCCACTGGTGCAAGAAGAAGGCGGCATCCAAGCAGCAGGCTTCTATTCATAGAATCATAGAATGGTAGAATCATAGAATGGTAGAATCATAGAATGGTTTAGGTTGGAAGGGACCTCAAGGATCATCCAGATCCAACCCCCCCACCATAGGCAGGGACACCTCCCACTAGAGCAGGTTGCTCAAGGCCTCAAGGGGTTGGAAGGGACTGCTGGAAATCATCTGCTCTAGTCCCAAAGGATGCACTGTTTCACAGAACTGATCTCAGAATCTTAGAACATCAGGGGCTGGAAGGGACCTTGAA